>JAUTXW010005370.1:290000-890000 GCA_030620095.1 Kuschelorhynchus macadamiae
TATATATATATATATATATATATATATATATATATATATATATATATATATATATAAATGGTATCAAATCTAATAAAGAAATTTTAAATAAAAATTCACTGGCTAATATCCAGGAGCCAGTGGCAAAAGCTCTGAGAATCGGTATAAAGAATGTACAGAAACTTGTGCATGAAAAAAAACATAATTTACTTCCGAAGAAGATTAAGAAATGTACAATCCTAGGGCAAAAGACTTAAGTTACAATGCAAAAATGGATATTCATAATGCAATTTATGATTTAAACACGTCAAAGACTAATATAATCCTTCAGAAACTTTTTAATATTATAGACTAAAAAATATAATCATCACTTAAAAAGTCCTCATCTTCTGAGCCGTCCTCAAATGGCGCAATGATCATTGGTGCTATTTCGGCATCTAGAACTGGTTTTCGATTCCATCAATCCCATATTAATTTCTCCGTATATTCCACAGATTTCTTCCAGTACTCCAGCGTAATATAATTTAATGAATCTTGCCAAACAATTTGCAGTTCATCTGATGTAAGACCATCGTTCACGTGTTTTTCGTAATAAACTACGGCATATATTGTTGGTTTTTTAATAGATTTTGCCATCAAAAGAAGTTCTAGTTTCAGCATATTGGGTAAAGGATTTTGTTTTTGTTTTATTAGCCAGTCATAAATATCACTTATCTTCCAGGATGAAGTAGGTTGTTTATTTAAGATTCTTGAATGATAAGATGCATTGTCCAGAATGATTAAAGATGGAGCATCTAAATTTGGAATCAGTTGTTCTTTTAACCACTTTTCAAACAGTTCGCAGTTCATATTATCATGGTAGTCCATACTTTTGGATGTTGAAGAAAACAGTAAACTTGCACCTGGGAGAAATCCTGTTGAAGAACCTATATGCAAAATGATGAACCGTTTTCCCATCTCACATCCCTTTTTTCTCTTGACACTTTTTACAAACTCCTCCTGCCAAGATTTCGAACCACTTCCATTAGAAAATATCCAAGTCTCGTCTATAAATACCACTTTTCTAAGTTTTGAATTAACATTTTCCGTGTATTTCTTTAAAAACTGGATACGCTGACTTGCTATATGTGGCAACTCGCATAAAAATCTTCGATTACAGTCCTTTTTATATCGAAAACCCAACATTTTATTAATTTTGACAACGATTTTAGTCCAATTTCCAATATGCCTCGATTTTTTAAAGCGTCTTTTAAAACTTGAAGGATTATATTAGTTTTTGATGTGTATAAATCGTAAATTGGATTACAATCATCCATTTTTACATTGTCACTTAAGTCTTCTGTCTTTGGCTTTTTTCGTGTACATTTCTTAATCTTCTTCAGTAGTAAATTATGCTTTTTTTTCATGCACAATTTTCTGCACAGTCCCTATACCGATTCCCAGAGCTTTTGCTACTGTCTCCTGGATATTCGCCGATGAATTTTCATTTTCGTAATATTTTATTAGATTTAATACCATTTTTTTCGCTTGTGGATGAAAGAAACTCGAAAATTATTTTCTATTACTCATTTTGTCACTGACTTGTCAATCTGACTTTGAAGTGACATCGCTCAAATGAATATATCATACGTCTATCTAATTCATCATCCGGATTTTATGCGGAGGATATGATTTCACGTACTAAAAGAAAAACAAACTTAAAAAGTTTGTCGTTGATAAATCGTATGACCCGCACGATAACACCGCTTTTGACTATAGCAAAATTTTAATTATTCGTAGAAATTAATTACAGGTTAATTATTTCACATAATTATTATAGGGCACAAGCACAAATCGCTGCCAAATTGAACGTTCCTGTGCGTCAAGTTGGCAATCTCATCATCTGGGGTAACCATTCTTCAACTCAATTCCCCGACGCGTCACATGCAGTTGTGGAAGTCAATGGAAAACTAAGCTCTGTCCCTGAAGCTGTCAAAGGTAAAAATAAGAATTGTTTATCTACCTACATACTTACGGTCCAGTAACCTGAGGAATATCTTTTGTTTCATTAAGTAAAATATTACAAACTTCAAGCTTACATTATAATAATTTAAAGGAATTTGGATACTATAAGTTGTATTACGAATGAATTAGTATTCGCACGACATTTAAGATCACACCGCAGTTTTATTAATTTTAACCGTAATTTTTTTTCCAGATGCCGCCTGGCTGAACTCCGTTTTTGTTGAAACGGTACAGAAGAGAGGCGCAGCCGTTATTAACGCCAGGAAAATGTCGTCGGCAATGTCAGCAGCGAAAGCGGCTTCTGACCATATGAGAGATTGGTTCTTGGGAACTGAACCAGGTATATTTTTTTTAGTTCATACGATATTATTAATTAAGTCAGTTTTTTTGACAGAAAATAAACAATCAGTTTAAAAAAAAAAGGTAATGAGAGTTTTAAAGTGTGTGAAAATTGCAATCAATGTTACATCTCAATACTAAGGATAAAAATTATATTTTGACAAACACAGTATTTCACCGGATGTCTACGACGTTGTCAAATATATCGCGAATTATTTTCAAAATGACATTCAAATAAACCCCTTACCACTAGAAATTAACTTGTTTATTTAAATAAACAGAGAATTGGATTGAAAGGAGAAGGAAAAAATGAACAGGAATTAGCAAATGAAGAAACAATTTACTAAACAGTCTAGCGTCACGTCATTTTCTGTTCTGGAATTTAACGATTTTTCGGTTGAAAAACTACTAAAAATCTGTGAAAGTTTAGTGCAAATGGATTATCTGTCCGCAAGTTGCAGGTGAAAGTGATGGCAAAAGTTTTAAAAGTATTTTGATCCAAAATTTTCAACAATAAAAGTTTACCAAACAACCGGATAAAAACTTACAGTGTTGTCAGATAAAATAGTACAATAACATTCCATCTAAATAAAATTGTACAACCTATAAAGCCAGGTGCCTTCCTGTATGGACGTTTCATCCGTAGTTTAGTCTCGTTCGACGCGAAAGCGAGTTGTCAGATTTAAAATCTACTGTCTTCCTCTTCATCATTATCTTTCTAGTCAAAAGTTAGAATAAAGTAGTTTTGGCAGAATGAGTGATCTAAATTGTGCTCAATGTAAAATGAAGTGCGTAAACGGTTGCTCTGATATATCAACAACAGAATGCAGGGCTGCTACTCTAGGCCAAAGACAGCTCACATTTTTCTACTGTCCAAAATGTGCTGATGCAGCTAGGAAATTGCCACAACTTGTAAAGGAGGTAGAAACGCTGAAGAGCGAATTGAAAAAATGTAAAGAAATTTTACAGAAAATCCCCTCCTCTTTGGAGATAATGGGGAACAAAGAAACACTCAAAGAAATACCAACAATTAAAAAAGCATTGTCAGATAGGAACAAGCAGTTTGATACAAAACTAAAAGAAACCAACAACAACCTTGAAACCTTAAAAGTAGCATGTGAATCATTTAAGACCGATTTTGAAAAAGAAATGTCAAATCTGAAGACTGACTTTGATAATCTTCAAGTGAAAATATCCGCTGGTAATATAGCAGGAAAGAGAGATAAGAAAGAAACACATTATAATATTTGGAATTGACGAATCGGATGCACCAACTGCTGAGGAACGTATTGCACTGGACCAAAGGAAAGCTAAGTAGATCATTAAAGATATTGATGTGTCAGTAAGGCTTGATAACATAAAAGTATACAGAATAGGAAGATATGACAAGGAAAAAAGAAGGCCTCTAAAGGTTATCACTGAAAGCTTTGAGGACGGTCTGAGGATCCTGAAACAAAAATTGAAACTACGGGGGGACATCTACATCAAGAGTGATCAAACCAAAATGCAGCGTGAGTACTTGAAAAATACAATTAAGACACTAGAAGAGAGAAAACAAAAAGGTGAGACAAATCTTATTATAAAATACATAAAGGGAGTTCTTAAAATAATTCAAGGTGATATCTCAAAAAAGCAGTAATAGCCCCCTTTGCCTCTCTCACTCTTTTCTATACCAATATTAGCTCCCTTCTATCTAAATTTGATGAGTTTTCTGCAGAAATCAGAAATTTGAAATCCGGCATAATACTTCTAACAGAAACGTGGCTTAACTCCAGAATCACAGATGCACTTGTTCAACTGCATCAGTATATTTTGTGGAGAGAGGATAGGGTGGGAGATAGAAAGGGAGGGGGTGTGTGTATTTATGTTAAGGAAACAATTCATGGTTATAAAGCAGAAACTATTAAACAGAATGCTGATGAGCTTAGAAATAGTATTATCGACTCAGTCTTCATTAACCTGAAAATAAGATCAACTGAAATATTACTAGGTTGTGTCTATCGTCCACCATCATGTAATAATGTTGATAATCAGAGCCTGTGTGATGTCATAAGTGGTCTGTCTGAATATCGTCAAAATGTACTTCTTTTTGGGGATGTTAATTATCCCCATATTAATTGGGCTGGCTCGCAAGTCCAGAGAGCATGCAGTATGTCTGAACAGTTCCTCATGTCATATCAGGATAGCAATCTTCATCAGTTGATTACTTTTCCAACAAGGTATCGTGACAATAACATACCATCATTACTTGATTTGCTGTTAGTGTCAGATGAAAAGCTAATCACGTCTGTCACGGGACATAATCCTATTGGTCTCAGTGATCACATAACTGTAGTGGTTCATATTATTATTATTATGTTGCTGCGGGCAGCAGTAGGCGACATTGCCGATGAGTCTGCTGCACTGTGCACTATTGTCTTTCGGTTTTTGGTTTTTTTGCTATCACAGTTTCATATCACACTTAATTTCATCACAGTATCACACTTAAGGTATCAAATATAATGGACTAGACTGTTGTTGATGTTTTTAATGTTTTTGTCAAGTTTGTTTTTAAAAATATTTTTGTTTGGGGCTGTGATGGTTTCCTCGTTCAGGGAGTTCCACCTGTACACTACACGGTTTGCAATGAAATTTTTTCTGACCATTGAGGAGCACTTCTCCTTTTTTAACTTCTTAATGTCCTCTCAGTTGGCTGGCATGGCGTAAACAGATTTCGGCTTAATTCCTCAGAATAGTTGTTGTTAAGAATTTTATATGTCTCTATTAGGTCTCCTCTGTCCCTTCTCTCTTTCAATGTGGGTAGTCCAAATACTTTCAGCCTCTCTTCATATGGGGTGTCTTTAAGAGTTTGTGGTATTTTTGTGAATCGCCTTTGGACTTTCTCCAGGGCTATATCTTTGACAAAATATGGGTTCCAAACTGCATGTCCGTATCAAGTTTTGGTCTCACATATGTTGTGTATATTTTTTTCATCATATCGGTGGATTTATTTGAGAAGGCTTTTTGTATTAAATATATGAAAGAGTTTGCTTTTTTTGCTATTTGTGAATGTGAGATTCCCATTTCAGATTACTTGTGACAACTATGCCAAGGTCTCTCTGCTCTGTAACTTTCCTGATGTCTACAGAAAATAGGTGGTAGTTATTTTGCGGATTGTTAGTTCCAAGATGGAGTATGGTGCAATTTTAGAAGCCACAGTTGTGTCCATTCCTCTATGGTCTTTATGTCATCTTCAAAAGCCACATGATAAACAGGATAGTACAGTTTGGTGTCATCAGCAAAGTAAGAGATGTTTGTCTTTATTTGGTGGTGGAGATCACTTAGGTAGGCAATAAATAACAATGGTCCAATGACTGACCCTTGAGGTACCCCACTTAACACTGAGAATATTCACCATTTACCCTTACCAGGTAGGTACGTTGCGTTAACAGATTTTTTATGAATAGCAGTAGGTTATTCCTTATTCCAAAGTGCTCCAATTTATAAAGTAATCTATTGAATGGGACTTTATCAAAAGCCTTTTCCTGGTCCAAATACAGAATGTCGACAGCCTTGCCTTCATCTAGCATTTTTGTCCAATGATTTGAGCATTCAAGAAGGTTGGTGGTGGTTGTCCTTTGGGGCAGGAATCCATGTTGAGTGGGTGGTATAATGTGGTTGGAGACTAAAAATTTTGTGAGTTCTGGTACTAACACTTTTTCAAGGATCTTACATAAGTGACAGGTTAAGCTAATTGGCCTATAGTTTGCTGGGTCATATTTATCTCCCTTTTTGAAAATTGGTATGACATATGATTTGGTCCAGTTTTCTGGAATGATTCCCTCCAACAGAATCTTGTTGTACACCAGTGTTAAGGTTGGTACCAGGCTTTCGCTGCATCTCTTCAGAAAGACACTTGGAATATCGTCTGGTCCCGGACTAGAGTCGTTTTTTAAAGAGGTTATGGCATCTAAAACCTTTTCTTCTGTGACGTGGATGTTTGAGATTTCGTTGGCTGTTTTAGTTTCATGTTGGAGTGTTGGTATTCCAGATGATGGGTCTTCAATAGTATATACTTTATGGAAGTGATCAGCAAAGGCTTCTGCAATTTGTTTGTTGTCGGTGATGATTTCCTGGCTTTCTGTATCTTTAAGTATTAGGTCTGGAGTTCGACTATTGAGGCTGCGTTTTATGTAGTTGTAGAAGTGTTTTTCTTCCCTTTCCAGTAGGCTTTGTTCATATTGGATTTTGGCGTTTAGGATAGTAGTTTTGAGCGTGTTGTTTATTTGCCTGTAGTTATTGTAGTTTTCAGGAGTTTTATTGTTTCGATAAAGTTTCCAGAGTTTTTTCTTGTTATCTATGTCATTAAATATTTTAGCATTTAGCCATGGCTTTTTTGGGTTTACTTTGGTAAGGGTTGGTGGAAAGTACTGGTCAATGGTTGTTACCATTACATCCTGGAGCATTTCATAGGATACATCTTTTCCTGCAAGTTGTAAAGTTAAATGTTCATTTATGGCACTGTAATCTGCTTTCCAGTAGTTTCTTTTGTAGACTTTTTTTGTAGATTTATCTTTAGCATGAAACTGGGCGACTGCAGTGATGCCACAGTGATCGCTTTTTCCTATGGGGGGATGATATTCTATATTGGAAATTAGTTTTTTGTCACTGGTTAGCAACAAATCTAGAAGGGATAATTGATCACCACGGAATCTTGTGTCTTCCTTGACCATTTGCCAGCTATTCCACTTCTGATAATTGTTAAGAAATTCCAATGCAAAGAGGCTGTGCGTCTGAAGTGTAAGTGACTTCCAGTTGATTTCTGGAAAGTTAAAGTCCCCAAGAATAATGGTGCTGGGGTTGGTAGCATGGATAGTAGTAAGCATTTCTATCATTTCAGTGTTGTTAGCAGCAGTGATGTTAGGTGGCCTGTAGACACATCCAACCAACAATCTGACGGTGCCTATTTTAATATTTACCCAAGTAGCATTTATTGAAGAGGGCAGTTTGTAATTGCTGTTTAGATTGGATTGGATACTTATCCCACTTATTTCATTTTTTACCATGACACATACTCCTCCCCCCGTTATGCCCCTCAGCTCTGTCATCTCTATATATATTAAAGTTATTTAATCCAATTATTGCATCAGGAGTGCTTTCATGCAGCCATGTTTCGGTTATAAATATTATTGTTGGTTGAAGTTTCTGTATTTCTGCATGAAATTCATCGAGTTTATTCATTAGAGAGTACCAGTGTTGTTAATTCATTTAATTTTTTGATGAATTGTTATTGTCATTGCCTGACTCATTTTTTTCTGCATCTTTCTTTACTTTCTCTGATACAATTTTTGGAATGCCCCTGACATATTTAATTCTTATGTTGGACTCACCTGTATTCTTTCTTTCATGCAGTTGTTTTAGAATCTCCTTAAGGTATTCTCTCTGGGCACTCGTTAGGTCATATTTAAGATACTTCTCACTATTGTCCAAATTTTGTTTATATTTTAAGATTTGTGTTGCTTCTTCCTTTGTTGGAAAAATGACTTTCACAGGACAGGGCTATAGGTGCCAACCTAAAGAGTTTTATGTTTGTCAAGTCAACGTTGGGGTTGACCTTTCGAAGTAGGTCTTTCACATCTGTTAACTCCTTTTCCCATCGTGTTTCTCTTATTTGTTCTTGTTGTTCTTTTAGACCAAAAACAAGGACATTTGCTGCTCTTCTCTCCCTTTCCTGAAACTCAGTGATTGTTGGTTCCATAATTTCAGGTTGTTGGGGGGTTTTAGTTTCTACCATTTTATTTCTTTCTAGGTCTTTTACTTTGCTGGAGAGGGCAGTTACCTCTGAATAAGTGAGATTTTTGGTTGCTTTAATTTGGTTTATTTCTTTGCTGAGATCTTTTAGATTGGATTCCATCTCCTCAACATTTTTTGAGATAAATTGGCTATTTCGGCTCCCTTATCTTGTAGATCTGTTATTTGTTCTTGCAGATTTTTCATCTGCCCGCTGAGTTTTGCCGCACTTTTTAGGTTTTTTATGCAGTCAGGGCAGTAAAATATCATGATTCGTGCGGCATATGCAAATAAACTTAGTCCCAAATATTGCTACCAAACCAGAAAGGCGAAATTATTGGAAAGCCCAGTATGAAATAGTGAATGATCACCTTAGGAACACAGAGTTAAATCCAAACATCACAAAATATCAGAATTTGAAAAATATCACTGATAATATAATTGAGAAATACATACCATTGGAAAAACCAAAAGAGATTTTTGGGAAACCGTGGATTACAAGGCAGCATAAGAAATCCATCAATCAAAAGCGTCGCCTGTGGCATAAGTATCGGAATTCCAGAAATGCAGATGATTACTCTGCTTACCAAAGAGCAAACAACAATATAACCATGTCACTGAGAGAAGCGAGAAAAACTTTTGAGAATGGTCTGGTCGATAAGTTTGTGAACAGTACCCTCAATTCCAAGTTGCAGTCCTTTACACTGAAGGATAGTAGTGGTTGTGTAACATCGGAGTCAAGCCAGGTGGCTGAAATTTTTGCAAGAGAGAGCCTCGCAAATATTCCTCTACTTCCAGAAGAAACTAGGTCTGGGCCATCTATTGAAAACATAGAATTTACAGCAGGAAAAGTTGGAACTGCATTAGAAAAGCAAAAAATTCACTCAAGTCCAGGCCCTGATGGTGTATTGCCGATTCTTCTAAAAAACTGCACAATATCTATAAGTCCTCTACTTGCAGATGTAATGAGTGAATCTTTTGAGTTAGGCTATCTTCCCTCAGAATGGAAATGTGCGGTGGTAATACCCATCTACAATAAGGGAGACAAACTCTCAGCTGCTAACTATAGACCAATAAGTCTGACATCAATACCATGCAAGTGCATGGAACGAATTATAGCACAGGAATTGACAGCTTTCCTAATTAGGAACCACTCACACAAACTTTACAACCAACATGGGTTTCTACCACACAGATCTGTGAATACCAATCTCATGTACAACTTGGAAACGTGGACAAAAGCAATGGACGACGGATAGCCAGTGGATGTCATCTATGTGGACTTCGAAAGGCATTTGACACTGTGCCAACTAGGAGGCTGCTTAAGAAACTCGAGCATTACGGAATCAGGGGTAGGCTGCTGAGATGGATAGAGAATTATCTGTCGAATAGAAGGTTTGAGGTCAGGGTTGATGGATGTCTCTCTAAGAAGTACAGTGTTGACAGTGGAGTCCCACAGGGCTCAGTGCTGGGCCCACTCCTGTTCATCATCTACGTGGCCGACCTATCCCAGGACATACTGTGCAGAGTGAGTTTGTATGCTGACGATACAAAGATTTTTTGTGATCCCACCATCCACCATGGGGAAATGAATGAAGATCTGGCAACACTGGATACATGGTGTAAAAATTGGCTAATAAAACTCAACATCAGCAAGTGTGCAGTGTTACATATTGGCTATAACAACCCTCAGCTAACATATTTTCTCAATGACGAACCACGGACAACAACTTTTGAACAGGTGCATTTGGGAGTCACAATAACATCTGACCTGAAATGTGAATCTCAGGTGCTCAAAGTGGTAAAAAAAGCCAATTCTCTAATCTACCTAATAAGAAGGGCCTTTAGAAACATCTCTGAAAAACCTTGCCTACACCTTTACAGAACCTACATACGGCCTATACTTGAACATGCAGTGATCTCATGGTCTCCTTACTTTCAAAAGGACATCGATCTCGTTGAGAGAGTGCAGAGACGAGCCACAAAACTTCCTCTGACCCTGAGAAATAAACCTTATGAAGAACGGTTAAGAAAACTAAAACTTACAACACTTGTTGATCGGCGAAGAAGAAGAGACCTCATAGAGACGTATAAAATACTACATGGAGTCTACTCGTGCGATATTAACGCATTTTCCATCAGTGAAAATCACCACCTACGCGGCCACTCTCTGAAACTGGTCCCAGAACTGTGCCATAGACTTTGTCGGAAAAACATTTTGTATAACCGCGTGATAGAAGACTGGAACAAGCTAAGTGAGGACATAGTTTCCGCTCCAAGTGTGAATGCATTCAAGAATCGACTGGACAGCTGTTGGCCTAATCTATGAATGAAACTGACGTGGACTAGAAAAATGACTAACAATACTAAAGTGCGAATATGAAAAAAAAAAAACTCTAAACAAGTATGCAGTCTATCGGACTTTTCCGCCTACTGCCGGACACCTATAATAATAATAATAATAATAATTGCTATCACTACTTTTCAAGAATAGCACATACAAATGCAACATCATTTTGGCACCAACTTATAAACCAATCCTGTATTACAGAGAACAATTTCGGATTTCATCTTTCTATTACCAACAACAAATGAAGAGGTCGCGAAAATTATAATGAGTTTAAAAAATAATGATCCACCTGCTTTTTGATAGTGTGCCAACAAAGGCACTTAGATAAAATTGCAAAAATATCAGACATCTACTTCAAATGCTGATAAATAAATCAGTGGACATTAGAAAATTTCCCTCAACTTTAAAAGTGTGCATAAAAATGGCGATAGTCAAAATCTGCAAAATTACAGATATATCTCAAGTTATGAGTGCATATTGATTTCTGAAATTTCACACCGTTAGAGGAAAAAATGCTGGAAGACATGGAGTTGATTGGTGCGGATCAGCAGGATACACTTGTAGATGACATACTTTTGCAAAGACATCTGTTAGGGGATGGTAAAGTATTGAACTTACCTACATCTTAATATTCGAAGCATTAAAAAAAACTGATCAATTTCTGTTACTTTACGAACAATTTAATCTTTACTCTTGTGACATTATTGTTTTAAGCGAATGTTTTCAGTTGTCTGATGTAAGTTTTCAGATCCCAGGTTATGAAGCATACTACAACGATCATAGAACATCTATTTATTGAGGATCTCCAAACCTATTTTGAACAAAATATCTGTCACTCTATTGAAATTTACACAGGGGATATTAACATGAACATTGCTGATAGGGAAAGTAACATAGTTAATGAATATTTGTCTGTAATGGGGCAACACAGTTTTCTTTCCTATATTAACTCTCCCACTAGAATAACTAACAATACGTCCTCATGCATAGACCACATATTCATAAGGCAAAAACTAAGAAGTCAAAATCTAATTTTTAAATCATTTAGATTGCAAAGTGATACCACTGATCACCTACCAATAATGTTATCCATACATAACAATAAAATACAAACAGATAAAATAATAAAACCATCCCAAAACACCTATAGTGTGTTTAATGAAAGGCTGTTTAAAGAGAAAATTGCAACTCAGAACTGGGAAGAAGTCTGAAACTCTGATGACTCAGATGAGGCCACGGACATGTTTATTAATATATTTACAAAAATAAAAAAAGAAACCATAACTATATGTAAATCAAAAAATAAACCTAATAAAAAAATTAAAGATTGGATAACAGAAGGATTAATAAACTCAATAAAACATCGAGACAAATTAAAGAAAAATCTCTTAAGAAAATTCTCACCAGCATTGGAAATTGAATATAAGCATTATAGAAATCATTTGAATAAATTATTAAAAATAAAAACATTTAATTACTATAGGACACAAATTGAAAACAACAAAAACAACCTTAAAAATATGTACAAAATTATAAAAGATGCTACTAATGTAGGTAACAAAAAGAGTGTCTTACCGTTAATAATGATAACAACACACCTTTTATTGATAACATTCAAATGCTCAACCATTGCAATGAATATTTTACTAATATTGGTATTGAAATGGCAAAGAACATTAAAACTTCTGTCATTACCACTAAAATTAAAAACAATAATGCCTCTATGTTTTTGACCCCTGTATCTGAGCAGGAAATAATACACAAATCTCTTAAAAGTGATAGTGCTCCGGGAATGGATGATATCACATCAAAACTTATTAAACTTGTTCATTTGGACATAGTGTTACCCATATTTCATATAATAAATCTTATTTTTAAAAGTGGAATTGTACCCAAGCATTTTAAACAGTCAGTTATTGTACCTATACATAAGTCAGGTTCAAAGAAAAAAATTGAAAATTTTCCCCCATTGGTTTAATCAACAATTTTAACTTAAATATTTGAAAAATGTCTCAAGGATAGGTTAACCAAATTTTATAATGCGTTTAATATATTGTCAAAAAATCAGTTTGGTTTTAGGGTAGGACTTGGTACGACTGAGGCTATATACTGTTTTCAAATTCAAATTCAAAATATACTTTATTGTGCTAAATACAAAGTACTTGTTGACAAAGCTCTGACAAAAATCATAAATTAAATTGCCTAATAAACAAAACATACCTACAATAAAAAACAAAAAATGGTCAAAATACTATATGTAACTACACATAATTTAAGATATAGCTAAACACTAAAAGTTTGAGGACGTAACACATATTTAAAATATCATTAGTTTATGTCCAATTATCATTAAAATAATCTAGCAAACTATAATAGGCTTTTTCCCTAAGTCGTGCTGAAACTAACTTTTTAAACACTTTTAATGTGGGTGACAATTTTATACTATTTGGCAGGTGGTTGAAAATTTTTATGCTTTCATAAATTAGTGAATTCTTAGTAAGAGCGCTTCGGGGAATTGGTACTTGTACATTATTAACCAGTCTAGTATTGTAATTACTAGATCCAGATAAACTAATAATATGAGGGTATTTTTTAAATATAAGACATACTGTTTCCAATATAAAAATACAGGGAAGAGTCAAAATTTTCAATTTTACAAATAATGGTCTACATGATTCTCTTGTATTTACCTGGCAAATATACCTTATTGCTCTTTTTTGCAGGACAAAAGTAGAATTAAAAAGGTACCGGCTACAAAAGCCCCAAAAAGCAATACCATAACGCAGATGACTCTCTATAAGGGAGAAATAAACAGATCTAGCAACAGACAGTCCCAGTTCATTCGAGACAACCCTTACAGCATAACACCCACTTGCAATTTTTTTGTTGAGTGCCACAATATGGTTTTGAAACTTTAGCCTGTCATCGAACATAATGCCTAGGAATTTATTTACTCATCTATTTTCTAATTCATAACCATCAAAATTTAAACCAGAAAAGGCAAACTTAAAGCTAAGTACGCTTGTTTTCTTAACATTAAAACACAGTAAGTTGGAGTCGCACCATTGTTTTACCTTCACCAGGTCTTCAGAAACAATATTCATAAGTTCATTCTGCTGTGAGTGTGCCCATAAAATAGTTGTATCATCTGCGAATACAGTAAAAGAACCCCATATGTCAAGAGAGGCAAGATCATTGATATAGAGCAGAAAAAGTATTGGGCCAAGCACCGATCCCTGTGGAACTCCATGATTCACATTGAAAGTCTCAGACATAACACCCAATGACTTTACAATCTGTCTCTCCAGGTTTGACATCTGAAATTATTAAAAATCTAAATAAATTCGTTATTGGTCATAAGCACTAATGGCACAATCATATCATATGCAGATGATACTGCAATTCTTTTCTCTGGTAATACCTGGAACGAAACTAAAACCAAAACTGAAACAGGATTTAAAGAAGTTAAAAACTGGCTGGATGCACGAGGGCTGTCACTCAATATCAGTAAAACAAATTACATACCTTTCTTCATAACGTCAGTGAATAGGCCAACTTTTAATAAGATAACTTGTGACAATAATGCTGTTTTTGAAATCCAAGCAGTAACAAAGACAAAATATCTCAGAATATTAGTGACCAACACCTCAGATGGACAGATCACGTGGAATATCTCACAAATAAAATTCTTAAATTAATATACAAATTCTATATTTTGAGGGAATTCCTTAACACCAAATTATTGACACAAATATACAAATCTTTAATTGAATCCTTACTTAGGTATGGACTTGTAATATGGGGAGGGGCATACAAATCTAATCTGCTTCCAATAAACATAGTGCAGAATTATATTTTAAGAATAATTTATAAGAGAAACCAACTTTTTCCTACAAACAGATTGTATAATCAGGAAATTAACAATTTGAACTCTTTATATATACAAGGTGGTGCAACCAAGATGGGGTGGACGATTGTGGGTAAACGGAGAGGAATTTGAAAAAACATTTTTGGGATATGATTGATAGTCAAGAACTCTGTGTTTTAAAATTATACCCATTATACAGGGTGGTCTGAAAAGTTCGTGGTGAACCAAACTTGTTTTTTTTTAAATGGGACACCCGGTATATTATTATTTTAGTTGATTCTCCTATTCGTTGCGATCATTTTGATATGAGGTTTGTTGGGTCTAAAATTTATACCAAGGGAATGGGACGAGGTTAAAGTGGAAAAAAGGGTTATACTCCGGCCATTTTTTGAAAACAATTGAAGCAGGTATGGAAAAACCAAATATTCTATAAAATATATTGTATCTAGGATTACAATAATCGCTTGTAAGTCGTTCAAAATTATTCACTGTTATACAGGGTGGTCAAGTTTTGCAAATTTACCTTGGATTGAATTTTTTTAAATGGAACACCCCATATATTTTACTGTCATATTAAAGATAACATCGCCAGCTTTCAGACAATACCCTATTTGATATCTTTCTAACCAACAGTTTTTTAGTAAATTAACAGTGAAACCAAAATTTACTCATTCTAACAGAAACGGTATTATTTACGTTGCTTAAATTGACTACCTATAATATAAGGAGGCCATGATATAATCATAAATGAAAAGAAAGATTGACATTCTTGTCAAAACCGCAAAGTGTCAGAGAATTGGCATCAATTATCATTGTTTTTTGACGATAAGCCGAGAAATTGTTAAGTAACAATGAGTTTGAGTACTCCAGAGTTGATAAACATGACTTTTATGTTGGGCCAGTGTCAAAAAAACCCTTTACTAGCAGGCAGGGTTTATGCGGTACGATATCCCAATGCCGAAAAAAAACCAAGACCTGAAGCTTTTGCAAGTTTATTAGAGAGGTTTCAAGAAACAGGCAATGTTGCTTTTAAGAAACGTAAAGTAATTAATAAACCAGTTACCAATGAAGATAATGCTTTGACAGTGTTATTAACAGTGCAAGAAAATCCACACACAAGTACCAGGGAAATTGAGAGAGCTACTGATATTGAACGCACTAGTATTAAACGGATTCTGAAACAACATAAATATCATGCCTACCACATTGAATTACACCAAGAACTGTATGATCGCGATTACGTCCAACGACAAGAGTTTTCAATTTGGTTTTTAAATACAATTTGGGATGATCCAGGTTTTGTAGATAGGGTGCTGTTTTCAGATGAAGCAACTTTTAAAAGCAACGGCTTGGTTAACAAACATAATATGCACTATTATTCAACCGAAAATCCACATTGGATTCGTCAGGTGGACCATCAAAATAAATGGTCAATTAATGTTTGGGGAGGTATAATTGGCTCTCATGTTATAGGACCATATTTATTTGAAGAGCATTTAACGGGAGAAGTCTATTTAAATTTTTTGAGAAATGAGTTGCCCGTATTGCTCGAAGACTTACCTTTAATGTTAAGAAATTCCTTATGGTTCCAACATGATGCACCCCCGCATTACCATAGGCATGTAAGACATTTTCTCAATAATTGGAAATGCGAGCATTGGATTGGGCGAGGTGGACCAGTTAAGTGGCCTGCGAGGTCACCCGATTTAACGCCACTAGATATCTTTTTATGGGGACATGTTAAAGAAGAAGTTTATAAACAGGTTCCAACCACAGTGGAAGCTATGAAGTTGAGAATAATAAGCAGTTTTCGCAACATTTCAAACCTGACTTTGAGAAAAGTGTAACTTTCATTTATGGATAGACTCGAAATGTGCCTTCAGCAAAACGGTGGTTTAGTTGAACATCTTTTATAAGTTTTAATTACATTGTTTTTGTTGATTTATATTAAATTTATTTTTTTTGTAAAAAAAGATCTGTTATTAATACTGTCCAAGCATCATCTTCATTGGTAACTGGTTTATTAATTACTTTACGTTTTTTCCTGTTTCTTGAAATCTCTATGATAAACTTGCAAAAGCTTCTATCTTGTTTTTATTTCGGCATCGCATCATCAAAGAACAATATTTATTTATTTACTGATGACAATATTCTGACACTTTGCTGTTTTGACAGGACTGTCAATCTTTTGTTCAATTTATGATGATATCATGGCCTCCTAATATTAAATTGTCAATTTTAACAACGTGAATTCAGAGTAATTCGTGTTAAAATGAAGAAATTTTGATTTCACAGCTAATTTACTGAAAAACTGTTGGTCAGAAAGGTATCAAATATGGTATTTTCTGAAAGCTAGTAATGTTATCTGTAACATGAAAGTAAAATATACAGGGTGTTCCATTTAAAAAAATTGAATCCAAGGTAAATTTGCAAAACTGGACCACCCTGTATAACAGTGAATAATTTTGAACGACTTACAAGCGATTACTGTATACTGTATACAATACATTTTATAGAATATTTGGTTTTTTTCCATACCTACTTCAATTGTTTTCAAAAAATGGCCGGAGTATAACCCTTTTTTCCACTTTAACCTCGTCCCATTCCCTTGGTATAAATTTTAGACCCAACAAACCTCAAATCAAAATGATCGTAACGAATAGGAGAATCAACTAAAATAATAATATACCGGGTGTCCCATTTAAAAAAACACAAGTTTGGTTCACCACGAACTTTTCAGACCACCCTGTATAATGGGTATAATTTTAAAACACAGCGTTCTTGACTATCAATCATATCCCAAAAATGTTTTTTCAAATTCCTCTCTGTTTGCCCACAATCGTCCACCCCATCTTGGTTGCACCACCCTGTACAATTAGTCTGCTCCTTTTTCTACAAAAATAAAAGATTACACACTTATATACAACATGAACACAACACAAGGCAAAATGCAAACAATAACTTAACACTGCCTTTGAGTAATAGAACCATAAATCTGCATTTTGTTACTTATTTTGCTCCCAAATTTTACAACTTGTTACCTCCTGATATAAAGTTAGCACATAACTTAAAGTTGTTTAACAAGAAAAGTAAGGCTTATATTCTTTCAAATTTGGATCTCTTTTCTCCTTTACTATAGCGATCAGCCCTAATCATGTTGTGCTCGCTTTCGTTGTTGGTGTTTAGCATAATTTAGCATAATTTAACACTTAATATTTAAAAAAATTTTTCTTCAAATTATGCTGATTCTACAACAACCTTTTTTGTGGCAATATGTTTTCGCTATTGGGTTTTATAGGCTTAGTTATACTTGGTTGATTGATCATTATCATGGGATTTTTTTGATTTTCTTAAATGTTTATTTTTTTAAAACTTCATATTATTTATAGTCAACACATGGAGTACATACAGATGTCATTTGTACATCTAGGTACTGTCTCAAAATAACATTCATAAAATTATGTGAATTACTGTAGAATTGTATTTATACTATGAAATGTATATGTATTTTGAAATAAATAAATAAATAGTCTGAAGGAATCGGACATTTTATATATTTTTTATATTCTTAAAAGTATTCTAGAGGGTATTATATATATTAAGACCGATTACCAGTTTCCAAAATCACTTTGGTCTTATATCTGACAAATAGCATGGATTTCGAATTAACAGATCAACTGAAACAGGAGCATTTCAACTTGAAAACTGGAAAACAAACGAGTGGTTGTTGAGCTATTTTTTGGTCATTCCCGAGTCTTAACTTTATCTTTGCCGAAAAAAAACTTTTCAACCTTAGAATCAGAGGCAGTGCTCTAGGAATTATTTCATTGCTAACTGAAAGAAAACTGCTTGTAAAATATATATATATATACAGTGTGTCCGAAATTGGTTATGACAGTATTGGGATCTCGGAAACCGTCATAGTTACAAAAACGTTTAAATGGAGAAAGTTTTAGACAATTATGTTTCTAATTTAACGCCGTTTTGCTCGCGATTCTATCTTTTTTAGTTTTTGAGATATTTTGAAAAAACCAAAAAACTGCATTTTCGAAAAAGTCCTATAATTTATTTATTTATGAAAATTTTCAAAATCTGTAAGAACATTATTAAGGCAACTTTTTACGTAGAGTGCACCTATTAAGTCAGATTTTACATACAACGTTTCGATTTTCTAGAACCATCATCAATTTTGTTTTTTCTTATGGTCGCTGTGTTCGATTTTAACAGTTTTGAAAAGAGTATTTCTTTAGCTTTTCGACGGTGTATCACACTTTTTAATTAGGTTATTACTAAAGGTGCAAAAAGTGCGTAGAGGAAATATTTAAACGTTTTTTGGAATTATCAAAGTAAAAAGTTAAAAATTAATAGTGTTAAATAGCAATATATTGTAATTTAACATCCAGTTCTACAAAAAATCAGTAAAAACTACTTAATAACATAATTGATTCGTGCACAATGTTCACACATGTTCAAACTACCACCCGCATATAACACTAACATCTTTGCCCAAGTAGGCTTTGCGTTTGAAATAAGACTGTTTAAAAATTTTTTCGAATTATCGATATAAATTAAAATTTAATAGTTTCAAATAGCAATATTTTTAAATTGGACATTAAATTCTGCATAAAATCAGTAAGTTCTACTCAGTAACATTAATACCATGTGCACTGCACATAATGTACCCCGAAGAACGACTGCCGACAGAACTTCTTTTCAAGCGCTGCACTGATTAGAAGCTTGCTAGGATTAGCCAATTTTAAGAATCGCAACAGAAAGTATGCAAGTATGACAAGGAATGGAATAGGCAAATATTAGAATATTTTAATGAAAATTTGGTTTTTTCCATAAGAAGAATTGAAACAGAACTTCACATTCTGAAGTCAACCGTTCATGGCGATTTAAAAGTACTAACCTTGCAAGAATTAACAGAAAATCAGTATGAACTACCTACTCAATAAAATTAATAAAAAAAATGCTACATAATACTAGAATTAAAAATGTTGACCGTTTTTTTCTATGCAGTGTCCGCATTTCCTTTCAGCTGTTCTGATTAGCCGTTGAATGGTATTTCTATTTATATTTTCTAGAATATTTCGGGTTCGCTGCTCAAGAACTTGCCTATTTTCTGGGGGGGAAAATAAAAAATAAATAAAAATCCAACGGCGTGATATCCGGGGATCTAGCTGGCCAGCGGACAGGACCACTGTTGGATATTACGTTTTCACCAAAAGTTTTTGTTAAAAAGGTTTGTACATCCCTGCTGTTATGTGCAGGACAACCGTCTTGCTGAAACCACAAGCTATTAAACTGATCATCTGGCACAGCTTCTCGAATGGCAGGAACTATTTGATTCTGTAACATGGCAAGGTATCTTGGGCCTGTCAGTGTCTGATCAAAAATAAAGGGACCAATGAGACGATTTCCTAAAAAGTAATGGAAAATATTGAATTATAAGCAATTCAATTAGACTATGTTTATCTTACCAAGCATCCCGCACCACACATTAAAACCAAATCGCTCTTGCAGCCTGCGTGGATCGCGTAGTTGCGGATTTTCAATAGCCCAATAATGGTGATTTTTTTTATTAAAAATGCCACAGTTTGTAAAATGAGTCTCATCTGACCAAATGACTTTATTGCAAAAAGCGGGATTTTCTCGACATCTATTGATATACCAATTACAAAAAACAATTCTTCTTTCGAAATCACCTGCTTGAAGTCCTTGCACAATTGTTGGCTTGTAAGGACGATATTTAGTTACTTTTAAGACGCCATGAACGGTAGATTTTGGAATTTGAAGTTCTGTTTCGCTTCTTCTTGTAGATGAAGTCGGATTTTCATTAAAATATTCTAGGATTTGCCTATTGCGTTGCTCGTTGTCTTTTGCATACTTCTTTGTGCGAATCTTATTAAAACTGCCAAACTCAAGCAAGTTTCTAACCAGCGTTTGAAAATAAGTTCTGCCAGGCTGCCGTCGTTCGGGGTATGTGTCAAAATACATATCCATGGCCCTGTTTGCATTTCTTTCATTTTTAATATAACACACTAACATATCAAACATTTCTTCATTAGAAAAGTTTAACGCCACTGTAATCCTTATTAAAACAGCGATGAATGTTAAATAAAACTTAAACGTTGCATTTTTGACAGATGAAAAGCATTCTATTATTTCAAAACCAAAGCCTACTTGAGCAAAGATGTTAGTGTTATCTGCGGCTGGTCATTTGAACATTTGTGAACATTGTGCAATGTTATTGAGTAGTTTTTACTAATTTTTTGTAGAACTGGATGTTGAATTACATATTGCCTTTTAACACTATTAATTTTTAATTTTTTACTTTGATAATTCCAAAAAACGTTTAAATATTTTCTCTACCCACTTTTTGCACCTTTAGTAATAACCTAATTACAAAGTGTGATACACCGTTGAAAAGCTAAAGAAATACTCTTTTCAAAACTGTTAAAATCGAATATAGCGGCCATAAGAAAAAACAAAATTGATGATGGTTCTAGAAAATCGAAACGTCGTATGTAAAATCTGACTTAATAGGTGCACTCTACGTAAAAAGTTGCCTTAATAATGTTCTTACAGATTTTGAAAATTTTCATAAATAAATAAATTATAGGACTTTTTCGAAAATGCAGTTTTTTGGTTTTTTCAAAATATCTCAAAAACTAAAAAAGATAGAATCGTGAGCAAAACGGCGTTAAATTACAAACATAATTGTCTAAAACTTTCTCGATTTAAACGTTTTTGTAACTATCACGGTTTCCGAGATCCCAATACTGTCATAACCAATTTCGGACACACTGTATATATATATATATATATATATATATATATATATATATATATATATATACAACAAGGGCATACAGTCTGGAAACTTTTTTCCTTACGATTAATGATTCAAAAATGTCTTGAAATATACAGGGTGTTTTAAAATCAAGATACACGCCAAAACTTCAGAATCTCTAATGGAACACCCTGTATATTATTTAATTTTAAGAATCTACAGGAAATTCTGATCGTATTTTATTAAGCATACCCTATCCCTATTTTAATGAATAAACATAGAAGAATCAGATAATTTTTAGAGTCAATTCTCTCGTAAACGGTACGCTCTAGCGAATTCAACTAAGTGTACCTTTTTTACTTAGAAAAGTCTGAAATTTAATAATTTGTAAACAAAATCGCAATAAAATAAAGGATAAAAAAAGTAGGGTTATCTTTACCCTCAACCTTCCCGGTATGTGACGCCTCTGACAAAAAATTTGAAAATCTGAATTCAGAATAAGATTCAGCATCAAATGTTTATACAGCACACCGATTTTCAAAATTTAACTATAAGCGGTTTCAAAAATATCGCGAAAAAGTCGTTTTTAGGGTGCCCCTTAAAAATGGGCGTAGTTCCTCTAGGAATCATTTCCGGACCCATGTTAATAGGAACTTTCTGTCTTATTTTTACGGAAGGATTATACCCCCAAATGGATAACGCTTACTTTTGTATAACCCTGTATATATATATATATATATATATATATATATATATATATATATATATATATATATACAGGGTTATGATAAATTAAGGAATAAATTCATTATCTTGGAAATTAAAAAGGTAATAGAAAAACGCTCGAACCCGTCCATTTAGATTAATTTATACGCATATTTAGAAATTATTTTAAACTATACAGGGTCACTCACAAAAGTTGTACAACTGTCATCTTTGATTTTTTCGCCTTATTTTTTTCTGCTGATTTGAATTCTCTATGAAATCTAGACATTTTTGGTTTAACATAACCCATACTGAAAATCAACAGTTATGGAAATATGTTTATCTAAATAAAACATAAAACATATATCAGGAAATTAAATAAGAAAACTACTTTATTAAATTTTGAAAATGTCCACCATTTACAGCTCTACAATGCCCTAGACGATGGAAAAACTCTTGTTGCACATTAGTAACTGTATCACATTGAATATTTCTTATAACAGTTCGAATACGATCCTTAAGAATTTCAATAGTATGTGACTTATTTTTATACACTTCGTTTTTCACATACCCCCAAAGAAAAAAGTCTAACGGGCTTAAGTCCGGCGATCTTGTTGGCCACTCTATTGTCCCACGTCGCCCAATCCATCGTCTTGGAAAGGTTTCATTTAAGTATCTCCTGACATCAGCTGCAAAATGGGGTCGTGCCCCATCCTGTTGATACCATAACAGTTCACTGGGAAGATCCGGATCGTTTACATTAGGATGTAGGGTAGCTAATGCTGGTATAAGATTCTCTTCCAAAAATTGAAGATACATTTGCCCCGTTAGTGAGGAATCAAAGAAATATGGACCTATAACTTTATTGCCTACAATACCTGCCCATACATTAACACTTTGTCGATACTGTGTATGACTTTCCCTGTACCAGTTAGGATTTTCTTGTGCCCAGTGTCCAAAATTTTGTTTATTTACTTCTCTATTGAGACAAAATGTTGCCTCATCTGTGAAACAAATTCTTTTGACAAATAATGGATCATGATTACACATGTTGGTCATAATTTCGCAAAACTCGTTTCTGCGATCTGAATGATCATTTATTAATTCTTGAACGAATTTCACTTTATAGGGATAAAAATTTTCTTTTTTTCAAAAATTTGAAAACTGTTGTTTGATGTATATCATTATCATAGGCTGTGTCAGTAGTTGAGGAATGTGGATTATCTTGAAAAGTTAAGAGAACGTCTAGTTTCTTTTCATCTGAGATCCTAGGGCGACCTTTTCCAAAGCGGTCCGTAACACTACCAGTATCCATCCATTTCCTTTCTATTTTGCTCACTGCAGACTGATTAATAGGTTGGCTATGAGGATATCTGTTGTAAAACAGCTGAAAAACTTCTTTTTGTGTCCTAGTCTTATCACCAGTACCAAGCATTATTAGAATTTCAATTCTTTCTTTCTCTGTTAAACGCATAGTCAATATTAGAAATCAAAATAGCAGATCGTAAATAAATTATATGACTTGTCAACACAGTGACAGTGACAAAGTCATTTTTCTTTACGCGACAGACATAGGTAGGGTATACAAATGTCCGATAGATTATTAAATACACAGGTTTTATTTAGATAAGAATATTTCGATAACTTTGATTTTCAGTATAGGTTATGTTATACCAAAAATGTCTAGAATTTCATAGAGAATTCAAATCAGCAGAAAAAAATAAGGCGTTGTATTGAAAAAATCAAGATGACAGTTGTACAACTTTTGTGAGTGACCCTGTATAGTTTAAAATAATTTCTAAAGATGCATAAAAATAAATATAAATCGACGGGTTCGAGCGTTTTTCTATCACCTTTTTAATTTCCAAGATAATGAATTTATTCCTTAATTTATCATAACCCTGTATATATATATATATATATATATATATATATATATATATATATATATATATATATATAAGTATGTATATGTATGTATATGTATGTATATGGATATGTATATGGATATGTATATGTATATGTATATATATATATATATATATATATATATATATATATATATATATATATATATATATATATATATATATATATATATTCGGAGTATAATCTTTTTATGTTTGAATCCTGGCACTTATTCTATTCCTCTTTTTTTTTCCAGGTAAGTTCGTTTCTATGGGTGTTTTGAGCGACGGCAGCTACGGCGCACCCAAGGACGTTATCTTTTCTTTCCCGGTTAGCATCAAGGGCGGCAAATGGGAAATAGTCAAAGATCTGTCAATCAGCGATTTCGCCAGGAAGTTGTTGGACGTCACTGGTAAGGAGCTGGAGGAGGAACGCCAGGAAGCTATCCAAATCATCGAGGCATGACTCGTCCACAAGCTTTAAGATGTTAAACTAAACAAAAAAACTTAAAAAGTAAATAAAACTATGCACTCTTTAAAAAGATAGTGTGAAGGATTTGGATCTTACACTATGTTTGTAGTTGTTGAGGGAATAAATATGAAGTATTTGTTGTTATATAAAACAAATTACTTTTTATTGTTGCCTATGCTGTCTATATTCTCCTAGACTGACATTAATGACATTATCATATCACCCTCAAAGTTCATTCCTCTGATAAAATACTGTGTAGGCAACACTGTTTATTTTGACGTATTTGATATTTTAACTTTACAATTGATTTCTATTTGATGGTCTTTCGATTTTTTTTGTGGAAGGCCTAGTAGTTCCTAGATTGTAGCGGGAGTAAGAGGGGTAAGGGGATAGCTTAAAAGAAAAGATCATCTCATGATACCAGTAGTATTCTAAAGGGGCATTTAGTGAAATCCAAAATGCATTAGAAATATTTTAAAAACAAGAAAGAACTGAAAAAGATATTTGTAATAAACAGGGTGTACCGGGAGTTCCATCGGACATCCCACCGATAAAGCCTCTAAACTGAAATAAGATGTAAATCATCAGGGAGGGTCGCCCCAACTCTGACTAAGCCCCGGACGGAGAGCAATCTGGCAAATGGATTAGTATCCGCGCCAACAATCTAAAATCGAATCGAATTGATTTCTAATTGTCTACTGATATCAGTACTAGGTCCGAGAGAAACAGTGGAAGCCATAATGTCTTTCAACAGTCTGTAAGATAAAAGTTGGAAATCCTCCTTGGTTCAAATAGGGTTTTAAGCCCGATAACATGAAATACCCTCGTCTTGAGCAAGATTTCCATTTTTTTTGTGATTTTTTGACTAAATAAACTAGTTTATGACATAAACATCACAAAAACCCACAATTTGCTGTAGTGAATAGTACAATTTCAAAATTTTTAATGATTTATTTTTTTTAATGGGTTTATAGTAATGAGGTTCACATTGAAAGAAGTATTGAACAATATTTCATGAAATGAATTTGACTGTGCTGATATTCCAAGAATTCATCAAAATTTAAGTTAGGTTTAATAGTTGTAGGTTCCAAATCTAATATGGTAGTTATACACCCAAAAAAAAAATTGTTAGTTCAATTAGGTACTACTATTTGTCATTTTCATCTTCAATGTCTACCGAGGCTACAAATGTGAAAACCTGTATATCATCATCAAACGCAAATGCCCTAATCTTTGTAAGTAATGCTGTATTTACATAACAATAAACATAAAAGCCTTGCAAATTAGACACAAATACATAACCAAAGCCTGTATCAAAATCTGAAGATAAAAAAAGACAATTCATTTAAATGTTTGAAGAAATATGGCCCAATATTTTGAACGCGTTATGTTTTTTAACCATTGGACGCAAACATTTGAGGTTTGTTTTAATATGGAAAGTTTGATTAATCCTTTTGAACTTTTCGTTTTTGATTTTTAATTCAAAATTAGAATATATTATAATTCTTATATATTATTTCCAGTGATATTAATTATTGGTGCTTTTAGTTTAACATTTTTAGAGCTCCTCGGAATAACTGTTATTTTGTGCTTTATATGTATATCTTGTTGGTATAAGTAAATTATTGTTATTTTAGCATGGCCATATATTTGTTGTATTTTTGGGAAGAAATAAAGGAATATTTTTATTAATACTGAAGTTTTCTTTCTAAAGCTTTGTGATAATTGATGACATCTCCTTCAAAGTTGTTGTTAGTTTCGGCACTTAAAAACAAAAAGCAAATCACTCCTTTATCAGGGCTTTCTGAGATTTTTGGGGTAGGTATGTAGAGATATCAAACTAGTAATTTATAATCAGTGGAATAATTATATATATATATATATATATATATATATATATATATATATATATATATATATATATATATATATATATATATATATATATATATATATATATATATATATATATATATATATATATATATATATATATATATATATATATATATATATATATATATATATATATATATATATATATATATATATATATATATATATATATATATATATATATATATATATATATATATATATATATATATATATATATATATATATATATATATATATATATATACATACATATATATATATATATATATATATATATGTGTGTATATATATATATATATATATATATATATATATATATATATACTATATATATATATATATATATATATATATATATATATATATATATATATATATATAAAAATATATATATAAAAACAACAAAAAAAATATGTTTTAAAATTAAAATTATTAGTATAAAAATTTTATAGTTTTTAAACCTTCTAATGTTCAAGTATTCATGATGTTTGCGTCTTTGTGTTTAATGTCCTGTTTTTTAATGGAAAACATTTTTAGAAATCAAGCCATCCCAAATAAAGTCTTGAAAAAGCTCAACACTATGAGCGAAAATGAGTGAAAAAAAGATTTCCAGGTGTATATATATATATATATATATATATATATATATATATATATATATATATATATATATATATATATATATATATATATATATATATATATATCAAAAGTAGAAAATATATAACGCCATAAGAACTAGTATAGAGTAGAAAATGGATTCTTTGGGATGACCGCTAAAGCAATGGAATTTGGCTAACCCCCTAGACACGTCTTTCTGACTTAAGGTCTTCATCAGTACAGTCAACTAATTGAAAGACGGGTACAACTAGTGCCAAAATGAAAACACAAAACAATACCAGAGTAACCAACAGGAGCAAAACCGACATTTGTGGTTACCAAGAGAACATCCGAAATCTTCGCCGGACTTGATACTCTATTTACCACGGAGCAGCATATAGCCACCTGTGGCGAAACTCATAACCCAAGAGTAGTAAATCAAAAGTAGAAAATATATAACGCGGTAAGAACTAGTATATAGTAGAAAATGGATTCTTTTTGATGACCGCTAAAGCAATGGAATTTGGCTAACCATAGACACGTGCTTCTGACTTAAGGTCTTTATCAGTACAGTCAACTAGTTGAAAGACGAGTACAACTAGTGCCAAAATGAATACACAAAACAATACCAGAGTCACCAACAGGATATATATATATATATATATATATATATATATATATATTATACATATATATGGACCAAAAGAAATCGTAAGACATAGACATAAACATAAATTCAACAAATACAACTACGTTTATTTGATAGTATGTGGTATTAACAATTAATATATTAATTGGACCATGAAAATTTGAATAATTTGCCACTGTTACCACTGAGTACAGTTACCTCTTCGCTTTATAACTACGATTTGGAATATTTTTAATAATGCATTTCCGCAAACATTTTTAAAGAATAAGAAGAGAAAGCAGGGTTGGTATACAGCAGGCCTAAGGGTTTCAGCCAAAAATATGCGTTCCTTGCACTATATTCGTAAGTTTGCATTACATAGTAATAATTTTATTGCCTATTACAATAGGTATCGCAGCATATATAGGAGTACTATAAGAATGGCAAAAAAACTGTATTACGCTAGAAGACTTGATTGTTCATCTAACAAGCCGAGGGAAGCGTGGAAAATAATCAGTGAGTTATGTCAAAGAGATAGGCAAACAACATCAACTGATGACATGGATTCGCATAAGCTAAATTCATTTTATTGTTCGATAGCTGCTGGTCTTGCTAGTAAGATAACAGATCGCGGCGATCCTATTAAATATTTGGAAGGAAAGAATATAACAGAGTCGTTTTATTTTACTCCTGTTGACATTGAGGAGATACAGCAAATTTTTGGGGAGATCAGGAATAAGCATTCTTCTGGCTGGGATGAGCTGTCTTTGAGAGTTTTTCTTTCACTCCCCAATGAGGCTTACATCAGAGCAGTTCGGTTTTCGCGACTTACTAGGTACTGGGAACGCAGTGTTCCATTTCCTGGAGAACCTTTACCTGCATCTTAACGACAGAGAGGCGGCAGCTGCGGTATTATGTGACTTATCGAAGGCATTTGACTGCGTGAGTCACGGAATATTGCTGCAAAAGCTCGAAGTGTATGGCTTTCGTGGCATCGCGCTGGAGTGGTTTGGGTCATATTTAAATGGCCGTACGCAGGCTGTGAGGAGTAACAGTGATGTATCTGAACCTCTGGAGGTAAGCGCGAGCGTACCGCAGGGCTCTGTGTTGAGACCATTATTGTTTTTGCTCTATGGTAATGATTTACCATCACTTAGGATTAGAAGTTCCTTCACAATTTTTGCGGACGACACAACCATGACAGGTTATGCGGGGATATGGCTGAGGATCTGATAGAAGTAAAAAAATGGTGTGACCCAAACTTGTTGGCCCTAAGCTTTAAGTGTAACCTCAGTGATGTAGCTCTGTGTGATCAGTTAGTGAGCATTGTCCCGGCAGCAAGGTTTTAGGACTTCATATCGACAGCGAACTGAAATTTGAACAATATATAATGAACATTTCAAAAAAGATTTCCTCAGGATGCTATGCTATTAGGGTTATTTCTAGAGAACTAGATCCTGGTACAACAAGGAACGCGTATTTTGCCCTTATTGAAAGCCACCTCAGACATGGTATAGCTTTCTGGGGATCTTGCTCGCAAACGCTGTTCAACTCTGTTTTTATCTTACAGAAAAGAGCAGTAAAATACTTGTGCAAGGCTGGATGTAGAGATACCTGTAGACCTTTATTTGTCCAACACAAAATATTGACCCTGCCAAGCATTTTTATCTTTGAAACGGTCTCATTGATGTTTAAAAAATTTAAGAGTGAAATTAACTCCCATGTCTCGGCTTGCAATACCTGAAATACAAATTCTATTCATCTGCCAATAGGGCAGTCCAACAATCTGTTATGTCCTACGACAGCATAGGTTGACAACTTAGGGTTTGTTTAAAAGTTACACCTAATTGCGCAACTTGACCAATGATAAAATAGTAAACTTTTGTCTTGAATGTAATTTCCAATTAGGCAGGCAACAAAACAGCTGCTTGTCGTACTACAGCTATTTGACCAATTTATTGTGGGACTTATCAAACCAATATTTAAGCCTCATTAGCTAAATCAGTTTGTTTGTCCTACGACAACCTAAAAATGACAAGACAGTGACAGATTGTTGGAGTGCCTAATACCATCCAATACATTAACCCAAAAGTCAATATTTTATAATAGTAAAAAACTTTTTAACAAACTGCATTTACCGATTCGACAGATAACCTGTTATAAAAAATTCCAGAGAGGTTAAAAAAGTATTGGTTGGGAAAGCCTACTATACGGTAAATGAATTTTATCCAGACAATTTTATGTAATTCATCTTTTTATGTTCTATTTGTCACAATTGACCATAACTGTGAATGTCTTTTATACTTTGTATTATAGTCCCTCTATTTTTTTTTGCATTTGTATTTTAATTGATATTTTAAATATTTATTGTGTTGTCATTGTTAAATGTGTGGTATTGTTGGTCCAATTTTATATTAGTTATTTACAGCTCAAACAAATTTTTAATTTTATTACTTAGATTTTGATTAGTGTTTTAATGTGCTTTGTTCATGAGATGCGTAAATCTTCTAACATGAAAGCTTATTTTTGATTTATTTTGACATTATTGCTTGCATGGTGTCTACTAATGTTTTACAATGTTTTAGTTGGAATTTTTCCCAGATTTCCTGAATTTTGTCCTGTAATTTGGGAATGGTGTGGATGGAACTGTTTCGTAGAGGTTTTTTTCGTTTGATGCCATAGCGTTTCGATAGGCGGTAAGTCGGGGCTATTAGATGGCCATTTTAAAACATACTTTGCAGCATTGACGGTACCATTAATAAAAAGAAGACGACCAACCCCTTGTGAAGACATACATCCCAATACTATGATAGAGGCTGGAAATTTAACTTTTTTTCTTGAGGCAATCTCTATGATATTCCTCCCCTGACGTTCGTATAATTCGAATTCGTGAATCACCACACATACTTCAAATTTAGACTGGTCGCTCTATATAACGGAATCCCACTGACGTTGTGACCAGCTTTTATGCTCCTTTGCCAACAAAAGCTGATTTCTTTTTTGTTTTTGCGACAAAAGCGGTTTTTCCTAGGCCTAAAATGAAAACATTTAAATTTGTTTTTTTTATATTTTGCTATAAACTTACATTTATATTTTCTTCATATTTCTCAAGCAGATGTCTTTTGAAAAGCGTTTACCAATTACATCTGCCCATTTTACAGCTAACTCGCGTGATGAAGCTCGACGATCTTGTTTAATTAGTGTACGAAGAGCCCGCTTATCTCTTTTTGTAATTTTCGAAGAACGGCCAGACTTCGCTTTTAACTAAACGTTTCCGTTTTTTTTTTTGAATTGGGAAATAATATTTCTTATTGTCCCTTGAGGAACGTTTAGATTTTTTGCAATACTATGTCCAGAGAGACCATTTTTGTGACTCAAATATTAATGGCATCTTTGTTTTCAACTATTTTCAAGGCCCACTCGAATAGATATTTACCTTAATAAATTTTATATCAGATGTCACTAAGTAATCACGCGGTTTTATCTGAGTGCATGCGGTTATGGCCCTGTTAATATGCTCCAAGCCAAAAAAAATATATTTTTCTAATTATTATTATTGTTAGTGACACAGATATGCGATATTGTTAATACCATATACTATCAAATAAACGTAGTTGCATTTGTTGAAGTTATGTTACGTTGTGTTTGTTACTTTCGTAACAAAATGCTTCTATTTAATATAAGCAAATGTAACATTAAATAAAACATATTTAATTTCTGTTTTAATGTGCTCATTTTATTCACCCCATAAAAAATGGTTGAAGTGCAATCGTCGAAGACTGTCCCATATTTTGGCTTTTAAAAGTTGGTCACCTTATTTATAATCAACTGAAATATTATAAACAAGCGGAAATATTTAGTACTTTGTGTTATTATTTAAATCAAGTGCGGTAAATGTGTTTCAAATTTGTTAAATAACCTGATCTGTTTAATCTATGCATGTAATATCATGCATAAGAAATTTCAGGGAATTAAAAAACGCATCATCTCAAGAGAATCGTTGCAGCATATTATCTGCAGCTGTAGCTGTAATTAGAAATTCCAGACATTTGTTACTAATTGATGATATTGAACATCAAGTCAAAACCATCCCTTAATGCAATTTTTTAGATGGAAAACAGATCATACAAAAAAAAACAATACTTCACATCGAATTAAATAATAAACACCTCCGCACCGCAACCCGCAACCAAAGTTTAAACATCCGCAGGGACCGTGCGAGTCCGCTTGCTGAGCCATGGTTGAAATTTTATTTTAGTTGTTTTAAAAAGTGGATTACATTTAGGTTAGTCTTGGTTAGGTTTTTTGGGATGAGAAAAGCGTATCTACACTAAGCATCAAAATTAACGCACCACTATAAATTGCACAGCATTTCAATGTGGGTTTTCTTGCGAAACGCTGAACGGATTTTGATAATTTTTTTTAAATGTAGATTTGTTTATAGCTAAAAACGCCACGATGTCAGTTTTTACTAAAATTTTAGTTTTGCGCATATACAGGGGCCAACTATGAGAGTGATTTTTCTCCAGAATATTTGAAACACCCTGTGGATCGTTTCAGCCGTAAGAGCGGGTATACGCTTGATGCAAATTATAGCCCCATGTTTTCTTAACAATTTGGTTTTTGTTTCATGTCAATATCTCTATTTTTAAATAAAATACAGAGTAAAAGATTAAAGCGCACTAGTTTATTTTAACAATTTGACAACTTAAAAATAAGAATGATGACAATATTGGTGGCAAAGAAAAAATTAGAAAAAAATTGAGAATATCAATATCGCGTGTTTCCGCCTCTACTCTGAATAACGGCTTCACATCGACGACTCATACTAGACACAAGGCGGTCTAATCTGCTCTTGATCAATGTCGTTCCATAAATTTGTGACAAAATTTTGAATGTCGTCAAGAGAAGCTGGTAAGGGCTGATGGTTTCTATGTTGTCTGTCTATGATGTCCTACAAATGTTCAATAGGGTTGAGGTCTGGACTAGTTGCAGGCCAGTCCAGAGCCTCAATACCCACCTCATGTAAATACTCTTGCACTATACGAGCGACGTGGGGTCTTGCATTGTCGTGCATTAACAAGAAATGTTGGCTTATGTAAGGAGCAAAAGGAACAATATGTTCGGATAAGATGTTAGTAATGTACCGTTCACTGTTCAATGGACCACCACGTAAAGAAATAAGTTCTGTTCGGGCAGTCAAAGAAATTCCTCCACAAACCATTACAGAACCCCCATTAAAGAGCTTGGTTTGACGAATGTTACACTGTGAATAACGCTCATTTGGCCTGCGTAGTACTCGTATGCGTCGGTCGGAGCTGTACAAACAAAACCTCGACTCGTCCGTGAACAAGACTCGCTCCCAATCCTCAAGATTCCAGTTTACATGCTGTCTGGCGCATTGCAGTCTCGCTCTACGATGGTTTGCATTTAACCTCTTGCTTAAATTCTGTTCTGCAAGTCGTCTTCTTACAGTGTTGTTGTACCTGGAGATTTCTTGCTGTTACAAAACGTTCTCTCAAAGCACGTAACCGAATTCCTAGTTCACTGTTGTTCCTCGGTGCCTTCCTTGCCCATGGCGTCGGTTATGATCGTTAGTTTGCTCAAAACGGTGGACAACGCTCGATATTGATAAATAAGAAACTCCCAGTCTCCCAGCTATAGCACGGTAGCTCAATCCTTCCTCGGCCAATGTAATTGCTGCTACGCAGGGCCGTTTTTAGGGGTGTGCACGGTGTGCCGGCACAAAGGCGGCCAAATTCAGGCCGCCCGCCAAAAACACAAAATTAGCCATTTGATTACAAAAATATACCTATATTTTTGTTTTCAAAATAAAGAAAAATTAAATTACATTTTGTTAGGCTTTTAAGATAAAACATGCATAAGAAATTTATTACCGGTCATTTCTTTTTTTGCTGTGCATGAGTTGCCGAAATTACAATAGAACTATTTATAGCAGCGTTCCTTGGAAAAGCAATAAAAATGATAGATAAGGGCGGCCGCCTTTCAATGCAAAAATGTTTGTTTATACTTCATAATTGGTATGTGTACAGTATATAGTTTTATATAGCTCTATATACTGTAGAATGGGGCAGTTTTTAAATGTTTTGTTTTTCTTTTTAGTATTCGATTGATTAACTAGCGAGAGTTTAACAGTGATATAAAGTGTTTGTTGTTTAGTTATTTTTTTCTACATTTTGCAAAAGTGAAATTTCAAAAGAAACAAATTTTCGTAATTTAAAAATGTAAGTTCTTCGGATAGATATTACTTTACTTAATATTACCATCCAAATCCGCATCTTACGTTTTGGATTTAATATTAAACACATGTGAAAAAAATTTTTTTTTAGCTTGAGATCAAAAAGTGGTTTATTGTTAATTTTGTGTCTAAATTAATTTTCTATATTTCAAGTTTTAAAAAATGTATAAATTAGTTTTACTAATTTACTTATCTAATAAAAATATAATAATTATATTTATTTTTTGGGTCATTTTAAAAACAAAATCTGATGCTAGATTACAATTTTACTTATTATTTATAAAAAATTCCATTTGGTGCGAACTTAATTGGGGATACTATAAAATTATATCTTCGCAGATTCAGAACTATTACATAAACTAAATTTTCTAACTTTAATTACCTTTCAATTTTATTTCCAGATGTCCGATAGAAAAACAAAACGTTTATCTGGAGCTCAATATAAAAAAAGAAAATTAGAAAAGGAAGAAAACAAAAAAAAATTAAGTGGATCTTTGCAAAAATATTTAGTTCCATCAACATCGTCACAGGGTACAGTTACAATTGAGGATGAAAATGTAAAGGATGCACATAAAGTAAGCGACCCTGAAAAAAAAAACACCCTGAATCAAATACAGAAATAGATAATGAAGAAAAGATGCTCTTAACCGATGATAATCCTAACTTAAACGAAGTTATCCCTGAAACTAATGATGATTTTGATGTCAGCGACCCATTCACCTGGCCGGATATTTTACAAAATCAAGTTATTGAGCAAATAGTACAAAACGATTTTCAGCATATAGAAAAAAAATTTCCTTCTGATGAATCGGGAAGGAAATTTTCTTCAACTCAATATTTTCGAATTTTGCCAAATGGTGAAAAAATTAAAAGAGCTTGGTTGGTATACTCTTGTAGAGCAAATAGCATTTTTTGTCTTTGTTGTAAAATATTTTGTAAGGAAGTGTTTAAGTTAAATAGCAACATGGGGTATTCTGATTGGCGACATCTTTCACATATTTTATCCAAGCATGAATCTTCTGTACATCACTTGCAAGCTAATCAAAAATGGGTTGAGTTAAAAATGTCATTAAATAAAAAATTAACTATTGACAAAGAACGGCAAAATTATTTTGAACTTGAAAGGGAACGCTTGCGCTCTATCTTAAAAAGAGTTATTGCTCTTATTCAATTTTTAGCTGGACAATCATTGGCATTTCGTGGAAAAAGTTCCGTCTTATACGAACAAAATAATGGCAATTTTTTAAAAGCTGTTGAAATGGTGGCAAAATTTGACCCAGTGTTATCCGATCATCTAAAAAAAATTACAAAGACCCAAGAATCAAAAAGTAAAATAACTCACTATTTGGGAATTCATTTTCAAAACGAAATAATTACTTTGCTAGCAAAAAATATTTGCCATCATTTTACGACACTCTTAAAAAAATCCAAATATTTTTCCATAATTTTAGATTCTACTCCAGATGCAAGTCATACAGAGCAAATTACATTTGTAGTCAGATATGTAGACTGTAACGAAGAAAATGTTGTCATAAAAGAGTGTTTTTTGGGTTTTTTTCCTATTTTATATACAACTGGGGAAGGGATTTTTAACCTATTGGTTAATGATATTTTGCCTAAGTTTGAATTAGATATTAGGGATATAAGAGGTCAGGGCTATGATAATGGGGCCAATATGTCCGGAAAACATATCGGACTTCAACAAAGGGTAAAACATGTTAATTCCAGGGCTATATTTGTTCCTTGCACCGCTCACACACTAAATCTAGTAATAAACGATTCCGCTAAAATCTCCCACGAAACAATAAATTTTTTTAAGATAGTGCAGGAACTGTATGTATTCTTTTCTTCTTCTCCTTTTCGTTGGGATGTTTTAAAAAAAAATGTTAGTAATTTAAATCTTACATCGGTAAGTGACACCCGATGGGAAAGCAGAGTTAAAGCGCTTAGACCACTTCGGAATCAACTAGGAAATATTTGTAAAGCTTTGGTTGAGCTTTCAGAAGATGTTGCAAGAGACTCAAAAACAAAACTAAGTGCCAATTCATTATTAGAAAAAATAAAATCATTTACTTTTATCTGTAGCTTAGTCATATGGTACGAGTTATTAGTTAAAATTGACGTAGTCAGTAAATTATTGCATATTATGCAATAATTTACATTAATGCAATTATTAATATTGATCTGACTCAATGTGTCACATCATTAAAACATTAACGAAATGCGATCGGACCAAAGTTTTAATACTTACATAGAAATTTCATCCAATTTAGCAAATGAAATTGATGTGGAACCAGATTTTCCAGAAGTTCGTATAAGGCGGAAAAAATCCCAATTTAGTTATGAAAGTACAGACAATGTATTAACTAACGAACGAGAGAAATTTAAAATAAATTTTTATTATACTGTTATTGACCGAGCTAGAATATCAGTAGAAGAAAGGTTTAATTCTCTTTCGTATTGCAGTAATATTTTTAACTTTTTAACACGGTTTCATGATGTGACATCGGATGATTTAAAACAAAAATGCGTTGAACTTGAAATCGCATTAACCGAAGACGAATCGAGGGATATAAGTGGCGTAGAACTATTTGAAGAAATTGTTACATTTAAATCTCTAACAGATCAAATCAAACCTATTGAGATTCTAAAATTTATTTATAGTAATAATTTGGTCTCATCTTTTCCTAATTTATGTATAAGCTTGAGAATTTTTTTAACAATACCAGTAACGGTTGCATCTGGTGAACGGTCATTCTCAAAATTAAAAATAATAAAAAACTATTTAAGATCTTCTATGTCACAGGAAAGGCTTACAAATTTAGGTATAATTGCCATTGAAAATGAAATTTGTGAAAATTTAGACCATAATAAAATAATAGACGAGTTCGCAAGTACAAAAGCCAGAAAAATATTTTTGAAATGAAGAGGTTGTTTTTTTATTGGGACTTGCTTAGTTTTATACTTAGATACAATATAAAAGATACCAATTTTTGTTTGTTTGGCTTTTATATTATTTGATATTTAAATAATTAATAGTTTAAACATTTGTATTTTGTTTTATGTTGTTTATTGTTTCGTTTAATAGATTATTACCTTATGTTATGATTGTTATGATACAATGTTACTTGTTAATGTATACGTAGGAACTTAAATATATTTTTTTGTTCAATAAATATTGTTTTTTTTTTTTGTTATAAAAGGGCGGCCGTTTTATTTCTGCACAAAGGCGGCCGAGGGGCTAGGAACGGCCCTGCTGCTACGCATTCTTCACGAAACAAATTCCTTGTTTGACACTCCATAGCAAAAATTTTAACACGTTTCAAAAATAAAATTGACACATAATAAACAAACATTACATTTTGTCAAACTTGTTCATTTCATGGCCCTATTTTAAAATGTTGAATTGTTAAAATAAACTAGTGCGCTTTAATCTTTTGCTCTGTATTTCATTTAAAAATAGAGATATTGACAATGAAACAAAAACCAAATTGTTAAGAAAACGTGGGGCTATAATTTGCATCAAGCGTATACCCGCTGTTATGGCTGAAACGATCCAGAGGGTGTTTCAAATATTCTGTAGAAAAATTACTTTCATTGTTGGCCCCTGTCTATGCTCAAAACTAAAATTTTAATAAAAACTCACATCGCGGCGTTTTTAGCAATAAACAAATCTACATTTAAAAAAAAAATTATCAAAATTCGTTCAGCGGTTCGCAAGAAAATCCACACTGAAATGCTGTGCAATTTATAGTGGTGCGTTAATTTTGATGCGTAGTGTATATAAAAAGTGTATCTCTATTAAAAAAAGGATTATCAAACGAAAAGTCAGCAAGAGCCGGAATCCGGACGACTTGTACGGATGTTTAAGAATAAGAATTAAAAAATGTTCAAGCCGCAAGTAGTGATGGGCGATATACATCGATGCATTAGAAACATCGATATTTTCAATTTGGTGCATCGACTTTACCGATACATCGAAAACTTTCGATCTTTCCCGATGTATCGAAACCTTTTCCATTGAAGATATAGGTACTTATTCTTTCATAAAAATATTCGCTAATAATTCTCTTGTAATTGAAATGCCGTCTTAGAAACAAAATATCAAATATACGTGACAACAATACTACTACAACTTACAAGACAGAAAGAAGACACAGAATCCTAAACAGAGTACAGAGTGAGAGAAAACTAGAAATCAAAAACAGTCTCTGGAGTGACTATCACAAAGTAGTTGATAAAAACTGAAAAAATAATAGATCGGATGGTGATTTGTCCGATGAAATATCAGTCTATTTAAAAAGTCCCGTGGGTAGATTGAATGAAAATCCGCTAAAAATTTGGAATAACTTAAAGGTACAATTTCAAAAGTTGCATTCAAGTATCTTATCTTAGTCACCACGTCGGTACCTTCGGAAAGGTTATTCTCAAAAGCGGGACAAACCCTTAATGAACAACGAAGCAGAGTAAGGGGAAAAAGGCTGAAACTAAGATTTTATTTTTATGAAGTTTGAATAAAAAATACTTTGACGAGGATTTGTAAAGTAACCAGTGTATATGTTATGTTTCAGTTTTTAAGATAAAATTTTTGATTATTTTTATAAAGTATTATATATTCATAACCTTTCAGAGTATATGTATTGTTTTCATTACGTTTAAGAATAAACATTAGTGATACTGTTCGGTTTCTCTTTTATTATTATATGTTTTATATGAAAACATGATCGTTTGAATGATTGAACCTAAACTTAATTCCAATAATTAATTTCACAGCAACAGCTACGTTGCATTGGAGATATCGATGTTTTTATTAGAAATATCGATATGCATCGGTGCCATTTTCCGATGCATCACATCGGGAAAAACATCGTTGCTTGCTTTTGATGCCCATCCCTAGTCGCTAGTAAGTGGTTTAAATCTTCTTAATCTTCTTTTTATGTAGTGACAGCTTATCATTACGTTAACAGCCGTCGACGGCATGTGTCCGGACTGTTCGGTGAGGTTTAATACATTTTTGACCCTTACTTCCAAACCATGGCGAACAGTTAGAAACACCGAAATCGAGCGTGTGCCATTTCTTATTTATATATTCTTGGTTCAATAAAATTGCCTTAATAAATTCTAAAAATATAATACAGAGAACAAAATGAAAAAACACTAAATTAAAAGCAATATTACCTTTTTCCCAAGACGTTTAAAACGTCCCTGGAATTATAAAAGAAATCCCTAATCGGGAATCACAAGAACCAAAAGGGGATTAGCCCAGAGAGTACAAGAATGAAGCAAGCAAGAGTGGGGAGGCGTTGCACTACTGTGGCACCTCATACAACGGGTATCCGGAGTGTAAACAAGGTTCATTAATGTTTTGCAGTGAATCCTAGCAGCTCAGTGGTAGAGTGCCCGACTAGCGCTGTAAAGTTTATGTGTATCAATCTCGGCTCGGGCGATGACTTTTTTTAGTTTCTTTTTTAACAAAAGTTATAATTTTGTATGTAGTTGTATTTTAAAAACCGGATTGCATTTTGGTTAGCTCTAGTTAGACTTTTTTTTAAGGGAAAAAAGTGCATCTACCACACAAGAGCACCATAATTGATTATTGTGCAAAACTAATGCACGGTATGGGATTTTAGATTGACTCAAAAAATGTTCTGCATGCCCACGAACAAAATGTAGCCTTTTTTGTGTTCTTCTATTACAAAAGCTACTTATTATTCAACGTTCAGCCATTCAGTAAATCGACGGAACGAACAACTTTATGTATAGGTTCATAAAAATTTGTTCCCCTTATCTTTACCTCCGCTTTTGCATACATAACCAATTGCTTTCAGTTCTTCCCAAACTCCTCCCACTTTCGCATCCAAACGTCTATTAGGCCTTTTTCTTATGAAGTCTTGCAGACAGGCAATATAAAAATCTGAATATGTCGTAAGCACGCTCACTGCATCTCAACCCTAGTTAACGTGACCACTTTTGCCCGGAGCGGTAACTTGCCCTTATTTCCGAAACGACACAGAAAAAATAGGTCCTTATTCGACAAGAAGAAAATGGAAAGTAGGTTCTTTTTATGAAACTCAGGCTCTGCCCGTGTTGTTATTAATTACAATGGCCACATGTTACATAAACAATCAGCCTCCGCATTGTAAATTCTGTACGCAGATGTCGCGCAGTATCATGCAATCTACTACCTATGAGTAGCAAGCAATAGTAAAGCTTTGTGGCGTCTCCTTTTATTCAATGCATTCGGTACCGCATACAGCACAGCACCCGATCCCAGAGTTGCTTCAGTTGCCAGTCCTTTCAAACTTTAGAGGGCTAAAAGCCTTCGTCCGCTGTAGAAAGAATCCGCTTTGTGGGGAAAACCACGCTTTTAAGGATTCTCCAAAATGGATGTCCACCAACCCCTTCCAACTTCTTCGAGAACACTTTGTACTACTTCACTTCTTAAACACTTTCTATTACCAGGTTAAAATCTTAGCGCACTACTACACCGCATATATAAACGTTTTCTCGTCAGTGTCCACTCCAGTATCGTTTGCTAACCGAATCCCAATGTGCGTGTTAAGTTTTTATCTTTTTATACTGTTCAGTGGTAAATTGTCAGCTCAAAAAGACGGATACTTGTATGTTGTCGGTTTCAAAACCCAGTCTAAGTTTTTATTGTTTTTTGAGATCTACTATTGACATCACGTGCATACCCCTTACACGCTACGGTCTTTATTTCTTCTACCAAACGGCCATGAACACTTACTGTTTCCGTGATTTAAAACAACGTTGTTTTGACCCTTTTCTAATGCCAGATTTTTATGCGCTCTAGAATTACTCAGAACATTTTTCCTATATTAATTAAAACGTTCGGGTAAAGCAACGCGTCAAGCATTTGAGCTACTCTAATTTTCTTTCCCCTGCTTTTTGCTTTGCTTGTTGTTCCACACTGAGCGGTTGAGTCTCCCGTTTCCCCCCGAAATAAAGCAGCAAAACCAAACACGTGGCACCACTTATGTTAACAACACAGAGGTCTGCATTCGACGAGAAGAACCGGAAGACTGTTCCCCTGCTTTTTTAAATATCAAAATTCCATTTGACGTAAGATGCTTCAAATTATAAGTCAGCCCAGATTTATTGTTTGTTATTTTTATTTTTCTCGGTTTTTTCTGGTTCAAATTTCAAATTCGTAATTGATTAAATAGAGTATGAACTGAAATTGATAATTATGCAGTATAGGATCACCTGGCCGATTTTAACGATTTGATTTTAGTGTTCCTAGTCGAGATTTCTTAATATTGACGGCATGAGATTATTGCTTTTAATAACTGCCTGCTATTTACTTTTCTAGCTTTCTTCCTCTTTCTTATTTATATGAGCAAAATACTGATAATATACGGGATTGGGAACACAGTAGAAGCTTACTTTATTTACATATCTGCCTGATTTTTTTCTCCAGTCTTCAAACGATCCAACGAGAAACGATAATGGTAGGGTAATAATAATAGAAAGATATTATTATAAACTAATTCACTGACAATGACTGCAATGACAATTATTTGGAATGACAATAACCCCTTTGACGGGTTCTTAGATTCTTTTAATTTTAGCCAGGACAGATTTATGTCATTTGTAAAATAGCAGACTAATACGGCTTACAAAATGCAAATACTGATTTGGCAGAAGTAAAAAATATCAGCTTTTTTAATTGAAGCGGCAACAACACTAACCGTATTAATAACCATTTTGCATGTTTTCACGCCATGGCTACTTTAACCACTATCTATGTTGATATGATTAGTTGATTGACTGATGAAGCGTCAAAATTAAAAGTTTACAGTTAACGTGGAAATGTGTAAATATTTTGTCTATTTCCTCCAAATAAAATACTAAAAGTTATTGCGTATTGTTTTTTTAATGCTCATATGTTTAGTAGATGAAGTTCTTGGTAAGTAGAACTAGCTTTTGGCTAGTTTATTGCACAACTTTACCTTGAAAAGACTATTTTGGGCGTTCAAACATTGAAATTTTTAGATAATTCTGACCATTTTGTGATTCTTCAATGGATCCAGATGTGGCATCAGAGCTTAATGAAACTTATAATCCAGAAAACAAATTAAAAACCGTTTCAATTTATTTTGGGGTACACATACCGAATGACACCAACAATGGCCAGACTAATGTGTTTGAAGATAAGGAATCTGCACTGAAAGTAGCCAAGAAACACAAAAAATCTAGATTTAAGGCCTTTCAATTTTATCATGAAGCAGTAGACTTTTCTATAAATGGTTCTGAGTGCCCAAATAATAATTCCCTCATTGATGGGGGCGATGTCGAAAAAAAAGAACTCACTTCTGCTATTGGCGAGAAAGCTAGCCCTTTTAGAACACCTAGACCACAAGAATTGACTGAATTCAGGGGCAAGATTGAGGCTGGAAATTTTAGTTATGTTTGTGAAATGATAGATTATAATCCTCGTTATTTGGTCAGCAGTGGGGATACTCCATCTATTTTACAGGTAAGATTGTTCTCGGGTCCCCTTCGAATATTTAATTCTAGCTATTTTAGATAGGTTAAACTTGCTTTAAATCATATTTAGTACAATTTGTTTACATAGTCCCTAGTAATTTATTTACATTCATTTTAAAGTTTAATTAATAATAAGAATTAATACTATCAATGTATTACTTCTTTTAAGAAAAATTAATCATTTTATTAGGAAGGGGCAAGGCTAAATGCCCTGCATGTGGCAGCTAAAGTAAAAAATGCAGAAATTGCAGAGTACATTTTAAACATTATAAGCAATCCAGAATTCATAAAAAGATTGTATGGAGATGATAACCAAGAAAATGCTGAGCAGAGATGTAAAATGTTGCTTGACCTTTATCTCAACACCCCTAACAAAGGATTCAACGACACACCTTTGCATATAGCTTCCAAATGGGGTGCTGACAAGGTGGTGGAGGTATTGCTGTCTTATCCTGAGTGTGACAAGACCAAGAAGAATAAACATAATAAGTTAGCTGAAGATGTGAGTTATTTTTTTACAATTTTGTAATACCCTTTATGATTCCTGTTACTGTAAAATACTAGTTATTTTCAATTTTTATGTTCCTTAGGTGATTTGTGAAAGAGTAGATGCCAAAACACCCATTTCGGTCAAAAAGAAAATTCAGCAATTGCTTTGTGATAACTATTATGTTCCTGTGTTGAGAACTGAAGACAACACAATGCCTCCTTTGGTAGGAACACCATTTTCTCCAACCAGTCCACCTGTAAGTATTAGAAATCCTCTGGCATTTAAATTTATTTATTTAGTTAATAATAATACATAATCTGTAACAAAATAAAGAATCTCGATTTATCTAAAAGGGCTGGTCCAGATGGTGTCCCTAACATTCTTTTGGAGAGATGTTATCAATCATTTGATCAAAGCCCTTTGATCTTGGTTCCTTTCTGGAGATTTGGAGGTTTTCTACTCTGATTCCAATATTTAAATCCAGTGATAGATGCGACGTAAAAAACTACAACACAGATTGCAACAGATTGGTCTTTCTGGAAGCTATATTGAGTGGATTAAGTCGTACTTGTTTAATCGATGTCAACAGGTCAACGTGTGTGGTTTCGTTTTCCAATTGAGATTGTTGTAACATCGGGGGTCCCATAGGGCTCGCATATCGGCCCAATTCTTTTTTTATTTTTTATAAATGACATTGTATCTTGTTTTATTTTAAAGTGTCAAAATGCCTTTTATATGTGGACGACTTAAAATTATTTTCTCCTGTTTTTCTTGACTCCAATCAACTGCAGTCTGACATTGAGAGACTTGACAAATGGTGTAACACCAATTACCTGCATCTTAACATTACTAAATGTAAAGTTCTCTGATTTTTTAAGTGGAATAATCCCATTCTTTCCACATACTATATAAACAACATAAGTCTCAAAGTTGTTACATCTTTTAACGATTTGGGTGTCATTTTCGATGAAAGCCTCAAATTTAATCTGCACATTGATAACATAGTGCTTAAGGGTTTTAGACTGCTAGGTTTTATTAAAACACACTAAGCATGTCACTGATACTAAAGCGATTACTAGTCTCTATAACTCTTTAGTACGGAGTATCTTAGAATATTGCTCTACCATATGGAGCCCTTCGGATCAGTGTCACATCGACAGAATTGAAAAAGTTCAGAATAAATTTGCAAAGTATCTTTTGTTCAAGTTTAATTTCAGCCTTACCTCAATACAATTAAAACGCAGTTGAATGGATTGATTATGTGATTGTCCGCTGTTTTTATATGTTTTGTCTGATACTTGTGTGACCATTCTTTGTTTTTATTTTGACAATATATATATTTTTTTAGTCTTATTTTACTCTTAATATTATCTTCTATATCTATCTTAATCTCTAATATCTAATATAGTCTCTTTTTGGTGTAACTTGGATGATATAAGTTTGGATGATGCTTTACTGGCCACTTTAACAGAAAATAAATCCCTAGGTCTATACATTGATAACCAGTTAAAGTTCGAATTTCATATAAATTCCATGAAATCCAAAGTTACTTCAAGTTGTTATGCCATTAGAGTAATTTCAAACAATTTAAATGATTACAGTACTGTAAGGAGCGTTTACTTCTCCCTAATTGAATCGCACTTGCGCTATGGCATTTGTTTCTGGGGGGTATGCTCCATGCAACTTTTCGAAAGTGTTTTTATTCTCCAGAAAAGGGCTGTGCGATATATGGGTAGAGCAATGGTTCGCGATTCATGTAAACCTTTATTTGTCAAGCATAGTATATTGACGTTAGCTTCTTTGTTTATTTTAGAGACTGTGTACTTAATTTATAAAAAATATAAACGCCAAAGTTAGGAGATAGGCATAACTATAACTTTAGAGACCCTGATTTGCTTTTACTACCTATCCCCTCTAACTCTCGTATAAAAAGCTCAGTCATTCATAATGGTAAGAAATTGTTTAACCACTTACCCCAACACCTTAGATTGATACCATCTTTGGTGAAGTTTAGAAAGGAGGTTAAAAAACTTCTTTGTGTGAGAGCCTATTATCCAATTGATGATTTCTTTACAGACAGATTTTAGACACTTTTGTATAGTAGAATTGTAATGATTTTATATTTTAAGTTTTTTAAATGTGTGACACCTTGTTAGGTATATGTTGTTTTAATCTTTATATGTTGTTTTAATAATATGACTAACTGAATATTTTATATATTTTTATTTTGGTAAATTATTGTCCATTTGGTATATTATTTAGTTCTACCTGATATCATGTCTCAACATTGTTTTTCTGTACAGCTTTGTCAACGAGATTTTCTTAAGACAATAAAGCATTTTGAGTTAGAGTTTGAAAATAAGACTAAAAAAAAAATTATGTCATATAATAAAATAAAACAGAGACAATGTGACAACATATTACAAGATAATACAAATTAATGAGTAAACTAAAATCAGACAAAACATATACAAACAAAAGATAATCACATAACCAATTCTTTAAATTGTCTTTTTAATTGTAAAATGCTGAATCTGGAAAAGGTCAAGAAAATTCAAGAAAGGGTCGATTGTAATTGTATACTAGTTGATCAACAGATGCACTAAACCTATAATTTTTACAGTGATATCTTTCAAAAAATAACTGCAATTGTCTTGTTCTCCTAATAGGAACTAAAAATGAGACTGACTGCAGCAATATTTTACAGTTAATCTCCCTGTTTATTAATTTGTGCAAGAAATCAGAAATGTCATTTTTTTCCAAAACTCAAGGGTTCACATTCACAGGCCACAAAAAAGAACTCTTGCATTATAAGGCAGACCTTGGTATGGAAAACTAAATTTAAATAAAAGATATTTTGCAAATTTATTTTGAACTTTTTCAATTCTGTCAATGTGACACTGATATGAAGGACTCCATATAGAAGAACAGTACTCTAAAACACTTCGAACCAGGGAGTTATAGAGACAAACAATAGCTTTAGTATTAGTGACATGCTGAATATATTATTTAATAAAGCCTAGCAATCTGAAACCCTTAAGTACTATGTTATCAATGTGCAAATTAAAAGTTAGTTTTTCATCAAAAATAACACCCAAATCTTTGAAAGAAGTTATAAAGTACGTAGATGGGATTATTGCACCTATAAAATCAGAGCACTTTACATTTAGTTACGTTAAGAAGTAGGCAATTGTGACTGCACCATTTGACAAGTCTCTCAATATCAGACTGCAGTTGATTGGAATTAGAGGAAACTGATGAAAATAATTCCAAGTCGTCTGCATATAGAAGACATTTAGATATTTTAAAACAAGATACTATGTCATTTATAAAAAGTAAAAATAGGATTGGACCGCTATGCCAGTCCTGCAGGACACCCGACGTTACAACAACCTTATACTTTGTATTCAGAAACCTACTTTACGGAATGCTAAACATTCCAAATGGCACGAATTCGCAGAATAAAAAAAGATAATATTACGAGTAAAATAAGTGCGTCAAATAATAAAAAGTGACAATTATAATTATATACTAGTCGGTCAACAAATGCATTAAACCTATAATTAGTACGAAGATACCTTTCAAAAAACAGCTGTGATTGTTTCGTTCTTCTGATAGGAACGAAAAAGGAGTCTGACTAGTAGTATTTCACAGTCAATCCCTCCATTCATTAATTCAAACTCAAACTCAAACACAGTTTATTCACTAAAGATCACAAACATATGATATAAGGTTCTTCAAGTGCAAGAAAATCGAAGTGCCCTTCTTCGCCGAAACTCAAGGGTCTGTAGGCCACAGAGAAGAAATCTTGTATTATAAGACAGATCTTGATATGGAAAATTAAACTTGAACAAAAGATACTTTGCAAATTTATTCTGAACTTTTTCAATCTTGTCGATGTGACACTGATACGAAGGGCTCCATATGGTAGAGCAATATTCTAAGATACTCTGTACTAAGGAGTTATGTAGACTAGTAATCGCTTTAGTATCAGTGACATGCTTAGTGTGTCTTTTAATAAAACCTAGCAGTCTAAAATCCTTAAGAACTATGTTAACAGCAGTAGGCCTATACACTGGCCATTCTGGTCTAAGACATCACGTGCACAGGATCGGGCTTGAAAACGAATCCGAGTGCCGTCTATGTATGGAGGATGACGAGACAGCCAGACATGTGCTATGCGAATGCCCGGCAGTTGCCAGGATCAGGTTCTCTATTTTCGGTAGAGATATCCTGTTGCCCGAGGACTTGAAGAATACCTCCCCAAAGGCAATAATAAGACTCATTGAGGACTTAGAGTTGCTCGGGGAAGTGTAAACATAGGTGTGAGCCACAATAGACCACAGAGTCGCAGTGGAGGGTCAGTTTGATCAACTCACTTTTAACCTAACCTAATCATGTTATCAATGTGCAGATTAAATGTGAGGCTTTCATCGAAAATGACACCCAAATCATTAAAAGATGTAACAACTTCGAGACTTATGTTGTTATGTAGTACGTGGAAAGAATGGGATTATTGCATTTAAAAAATCGGAGAACTTTACGTTTAGTAATGTTAAGATGCAGGTAATTGGTGTTACACCATTTGACACAGACAGACAGACAGTTGATTGGAGTCAAGGGAAAGAGGAGAAAATAATTTTAAGTCGTCCGTATATAAAAGGTATTTCGACACTTTAAAACAAGATACAGTGTCATTTATAAAGAGTAAAAAGAGAATTGGGCCGATATGCGAGCCCTGTGGGACCCCTGATGTTACAACAATCCCATTGGAAAACGAGCCACGCACATTGACCTTGGCCTCTTAATGGTTTATAACATGGCCTTCCAGTGTTTAAAGTGTAAACTATCAAATGACCAAAAGACGCAGATTCCAATAACGTGTGATATATGCCTATGTCAGCTCTGTAAAGATTGTTTTGGTGTGTCAGCATCGGAAGAACGCTGTATAAATCTGGGCAAGCGAAGAGTACGCTTTTATTGCTCAGAATGCATAATAAAAAACCAGCAATGGGAAGAAATGATCCGCCTCAAAAAGGATCCCCTGGAAGAATTAAATATTCTTAGGAAGAAACTTGAGTTGTCCCAGAAAAACACCAAGCCTCTTGAGTGATGGCTTCAATATGTCTCAGGTCAAAGATGAATTGCTAGGCATGAAAACTGATATCCTTGACGCACTTCAAAATATCAGCAAAGATCACTTAACAAAATCACTATGTAAGATTGATGACGCTGTTTCCACTGTAAAGCAGCTTGCAATCCCCATGCCAGAAGAGGCACAACATTTAATTGTATCTTTGCAAGATCAAATGTCTACCAAACTAGAATCAGTATCAGCTGCCATCAAGGAATCAAATGTGGACTTGATAAAATTGCTGATGAAGGAAAAAGAAGGATCAAACTCAGAAGTTCATAAAATATCAAATCCTGAAGAAATCTACAGTCAGCTTCATAAGAACATTACTGCACAGATCTCGCAGGACATCTGGGCCTTGAAGAACGAAATTGAAATCCTTAAGAGAAGAATAAATAACATGAATGTTCCTGTTACAAATACTGCTGTGGGGGCATCTAAGTCATTACCATCTGTAGCAACATCAAATAAAATTCCTTCGATCAGCCAAACGAAAACCACTTCCTGAAAAACACAGCAAAAAACGGGTACCCAAAATCAACTGGGAAACCAACAGCAGCGTGGCAGACATCAACAGCCTCGATCTAATCCAATTCCTGTCTCCCTTACTTCTGGCAGGGAGGAGCATGTAACCAGAAAATCCACTGAAGTTTTTACTAATGATTCTGATAATGATAGTAATAGTTTTAGCAATATTACTGCGGTTTCTGTTCCTAAATACTGTAATGTCTTTGCATCTCTGTTCTCTCTCAACACCAACAAGCACAATCTAGAATCAATGTTGAATCACAAATTAAAATCAAGTAACATAGAATGTGAAGAGATTAACCAAAATAACACCAACAGAACTTATAAGTCATTCAAAGTTACTGCGGATGACAGTCAAAAGGAACAACTGTTTGATAGTGCTACTTGGCCAAATGGAATATTGGTTCGTCCTTATAAGACTAATAAGAATTCATTTTTTCGTGGATCAAAGAATAATGGGCGGAAGTACTAGTATCGTACTACACATTAATGTTCAGTGTATTAGGAATAAGTTGCCGGAGATTGAAGTATTCTTGAAAGATGAGCCCTGTATTGATGTTTTGCTCATTTCAGAGCATTGGCTCAGGGGAAATGAAAAGTCTTGTTTCCCAGTAGCAGGTTTCAATATGGCTAGCTGTTTCTGTCGAGATAATGCAAAAAATGGTGGTGTGAGCATATACACCAAACAAAAATATAACAAAGTCACAGAGATAAGTGAGTTGGTGAAACTCTCTGTTGAGCAGAATATTGAGATAGCAGCATGCTATGTTCACGATGTCAATCTCCTAGCAGTTTGTGTCTATAGACCTCCAAACTCTAACATGGACATATTCTTTTCTGTACTACATGATCTACTCGAATGGTCATGTAGGTTCAAGAGCAACATAAATCTTTTGATTGGTGGTGATTTTAACATTGATTTTTTTGGGTCGCATAATAATAAACACACCTTCTTAGATATTATTCATTCCTTTGGCCTCGAGCAAACAATTTTTACAGCAACTCGTGCTCAAGATGGTAAGTCCACCTGCATTGATAATATATTTGTTAATTTTAAAGTCTTAAATCCAGGTCTCTCATTAGATATCGGACTGTCAGACCATTTTGCACAATTAATAGAAATTGGTTCTCTTGGTTCCAACATCAACAGAGATAACACATTCTGTTATAAAAGAATATACAGTGATCAAAATATAAGGACATTTGAACTTTATTTATTTAATGAAAATTGGGCAGATGCTTTTTTGGCAATGTCTGGCGAAGAAAATTATAACTCATTTTTCGAAATCTTTCAGCATTTGATATCTGTTTTTTCCCAAAAAATATAAAAAATACCTATCCTCAAAATTTCCCATGGTTCACTGCTGAAATAAAAAAATCAAGAGACTTGAACATGTTTTTTTATGAATATTATAAACAAACACCAACAGAAGTAAACAAGAATATATACAATGAATACAAAAAAATATATCGTAGGCAGTTGCTGCGTGCTAAAGAAAACTACTATACAGATAAAATAACAACATCTGACAACAAAAGCAAAAGTGTATGGGAAATCATAAAGTATGAAACAGGCCGAAAAAGAGTCTCTGGGACTCCAGATAACCTGGACCCAAATAACTTCAATGATTTTTTTGTAAACAACGCTGACAATATTTTGCAGAATTTACCTATCCCATCATGTAGTCCTCTAACATTGCTAAATAAAAACACTCCTTCTATCAAAGAATCACTTTTTATTGGGCCAGTAACTCCTGATGATTTAAGAATTACAATTCAAAGAATGAAAAACAAAAAAACTGAGGATATATATTCTATTAGCCCTTTTGTCGTCAGATCTTGTCTCCAGTTTATAATTGAACCATTGACTGACATTATCAATACCTGTATTACTGAAGGGCACTTTCCAACAAAATTAAAATTGGCTAAAGTCGTGCCTGTCTATAAAAAGGGGGATGAACATGATGTTAGGAATTATCGTCCAATCTCCATCCTTCCTACTTTCTCAAAAATTTTTGAAATGGTTCTATGTCAATGCCTACTTTCATTCTTTGAACGGCAAAAAATTTTAACATTAGCCAATTTGGTTTTAGAAAGGGAATATCTACCACTGATGCCGAGAAAAACTTTTGAGAATGGTCTGGTCGATAAGGGACCTAGACAATTCTACCAGTTTGTGAACAGTACCCTCAATTCCAAGTTGCAGTCCTTTACACTGAAGGGTAGCAATGGTTGTGTAACATCGGAGTCAAGCCAGGTGGCTGAAATTTTTGCAAAACAGTTCCACCAAACCTATACAAGAGAGAGCCTCGCAAATATTCCTCTACTTCCAGAAGAAACTAGGTCTGGGCCATCTATTGAAAACATAGAATTTACAGCAGAAAAAGTTGGAACTGCATTAGAAAAGCAAAAAATTCACTCAAGTCCAGGACCTGATGGTGTATCGCCGATTCTTCTAAAAAACTGCACAATATCTATAAGTCGTCTACTTGCAGATGTAATGAGTGAATCTTTTGAGTCAGGCTATCTTCCCTCAGAATGGAAATGTGCGGTGGTAATACCCATCTACAAAAAGGGAGACAAACTCTCAGCTGCTAACTATAGACCAATAAGTCTGACATCAATACCATGCAAGTGCATGGAACGAATTATAGCACAGGAATTGACAGCTCTCCTAATTAGGAACCACTCACACAAACTTTACAACCAACATGGGTTTCTACCGCACAGATCTGTGAATACCAATCTCATGTACAACTTGGAAATGTGGACAAAAGCAATGGACGACGGATACCCAGTGGATGTCATCTATGTGGACTTCGAAAAGGCATTTGACACTGTGCCAACTAGGAGGCTGCTTAAGAAACTCGAGCATTACGGAATCAGGGGTAGGCTGCTGAGATGGATAGAGAATTATCTGTCGAATAGAAGGTTTGAGGTCAGGGTTGATGGATGTCTCTCTAAGAAGTACAGTGTTGACAGTGGAGTCCCACAGGGCTCAGTGCTGGGCCCACTCCTGTTCATCATCTATGTGGCCGACCTATCCCAGAACATACTGTGCAGAGTGAGTTTGTATGCTGACGATACAAAGATTTTTTGTGATCCCACCATCCACCATGGGGAAATGAATGAAGATCTGGCAACACTGGATACATGGTGTAAAAATTAGCTAATAAAACTCAACATCAGCAAGTGTGCAGTGTTACATATTGGCTATAACAACCCTCAGCTAACATATTTTCTCAATGACGAACCACTGACAACAACTTTTGAACAGGTGGATTTGGGAGTCACAATAACATCTGACCTGAAATGTGAATCTCAGGTGCTCAAAGTGGTAAAAAAAGCCAATTCTCTAATCTACCTTATAAGAAGGGCCTTTAGAAACATCTCTGAGAAACTGTGCCTACACCTTTACAGAACCTACATACGGCCTATACTTGAACATGCTGTGATCTCATGGTCTCCTTACTTTCAAAAGGACATCAATCTCGTTGAGAGAGTGCAGAGACGAGCCACAAAACTTCCTCTGACCCTGAGAAATAAACCTTATGAAGAACGGTTAAGAAAACTAAAACTTACAACACTTGTTGATCGGCGAAGAAGAGGAGACCTCATAGAGACATATAAAATACTACATGGAGTCTACTCGTGCGATATTAACGCATTTTCCATCAGTGAAAATCACCACCTACGCGGCCACTCCCTGAAACTGGTCCCAGAACTGTGCCATAGACTTTGTCGGAAAAACATTTTGTATAACCGCGTGATAGAAGACTGGAACAAGCTAAGTGAGGACATAGTTTCTGCTCCAAGTGTGAATGCATTCAAGAATCGACTGGACAGCTGTTGGCCTAATCTATGAACGAAACTGACGTGGACTAGAAAAATGACTAACAATACTAAAATGCGAATATGAAAGGAAAAAAAAAAAAAAAAAAAAAAAAAAAAAAACTCTAAACAAGTGTGCAGTCTATCGGACTTTTCCGCCTACTGCCGCACACCTATAATAATAATAATAATAATAATCAATTAACAGAGTATGTCTATGAGTCATTTGAGGGGGGAGATAAGTGTGGGTGTCTGTTTACAGACTTATCCTCAGCCTTTGATTCTGTTGACCACTCCTTACTTCTGGCTAAATTGCACTATTACGGTGTTCGTGGCAATTGCTTACAGATTTTCAAGTCATATCTCGAGGATCGTTATCAGCAAGTGTTTATTTCTGAGAAATATAGCTCAGTATTATCTGTTAGACGAGGTGTACCACAAGGGTCTATCCTAGGACCTATATTGTTTCTCATGTATGTGAATGACCTCCCTGGGACAATTTCATTGAAGCAATCCTCTACAGTTTTATATGCAGACGATACTTCGTTTTTGGTCAGGTGTGGCAAGGAGCTATTGTTGGCTGGTATTGGAGGAAGCAAAAGTATGGTTTGATGCTAATTACCTGTTTTTAAATGAAGCAAAAACAACTCAATTAAAGTTCCAGCTTCGCTGTAGTGATGAAACAAGTAAACCTAAATTTCTAGGCGTTTATATTGACACCTCTCTGGGTTGGCAAGAACACATCTTAAGATTGAATGAGAGACTTTCCTCAGTCTTATTTGCAATACGTAAAATTCGCATTACAGCTGGGCAACATGCTGCCTTAATAACGTACCATGCTCTTTTCCATTCCCTTTTGTCTTATGGCTTGCTAGCTTGGGGAGACGCAGCAAGCACTTATCTTAATACTGTATTTGTTAAGCAAAAGAGAGCAATTAGATTAATTGCAAATATATCTCCAAGGGATAGTTGTAAACCCTTTTTTTCATCACTCCGAATAGTCACCCTATATGGTCAAATAATATATGAAAAATTAGTATATATAAAAAAACACCTAAACAACTACAGGCTTCACTCGACATTCCATGATCATGACACACGTTTCAAAAATAATATTGTTAAACCTAATTCACGTTTGCAAAAATTAAGCTCTGTTGGAATAAACGCATTTAACTTGCTTCCTCTAAGTATGTGAGAATCAAACCTAAATTCTTTTAAGTTTCGACTTAAAAAGTATATAGTTCACTTAGCACCTTACTCAATTAATGATTTTGGGGAGGCTTTGAGAGAGAGCAGAGATCTACATATTTTACTCAAATAAAACTCATAAATTCAGACTGTAATGTTATAGTGTTATGTAATATTTTTTCTATACAAATTATGTAATATGTGTAATTTATATTTTTTTATCTAACTTATGTCATAATTTTACCATTATTTAAGGCTTTTACTTATACTTTTAATTGTACCATTGACTTGTCTATGAAAATGTATTTTTTTCCTGAGACCAATAAATATTATTATTATATTATTATTATTAAACAAGTACGACTTAATCAACTCAATATAGCTTCCAGAAAGGCCAATCCGTTGCAATTTTGCTAGAAGAAGCTCATGACAGACACTGTCAAACGCTTTGGATATGTCAGTGTAAACGACATCAATTTGTTGGCCGGCTTCAGCTGATGTTATTAGGTAATTTTGAAATACCGCCAGATTCGTAGTCGTTGAGCGACCAGTATAGAAACCATGTTGCTCCCCAGAAGTATAATGTTTCAGCAATTCAAAAATTTCATCGGTAACAATAGCCTCGAACAACTTTGGTAATGGGAAAGTAAAGAAATACCACTGTGGTTTTTTACTTCGCATCTACCAGCGAATTTAAATATTGGCATGTAAAGCGCCATACAAAACAATTTAAAAATATTTTTGCATTAAGAACCTTATATGTGGCATTTGTTCGTAGCCACTTAGAAAATAGCACTTCAGTTTGGTCTCCTCACTTCACTGTTCACTCTGATGCTATGGAGCGTGTTTGCGCTATATAGGATATAAACTAGCTATTCCAGCTGAATTTATTAATTACTCAGATCTGCTAACATTCCTAAATCTCAAGCACTTAAAGAAAGGCGCACACATTTTGATTAGATGTTTATTTGTAAGTTGCTGCACAACCACGTAAAATGTGAAGATCTCTTGTATTGTATCAACATTCATGTTTCATGCAGAAATTTAAGAAAGGTCCAAACCTTTTTGTTGGAGCATCACCGTACGCTCTATGGACAACATAGCTCAATTAATCGTATGATGATGTCAATGAGATTAAACTTGATATTTTTGGAACCCCCTTTAATTTTTATCCATAATTCTCTTAAATAAACTGCTTATTTTATTTATGGATTTTTGTTGCTGTAGTTTATAAATTATGTAGCTGTTATTGTTTATGTTTTATACTTGCTTCAGTGTTAAAAATTTTATTCCAATGACGTAGGTTAAATTAGATTTGTAAGTGACAATTGGGTACATCCCGTTTATATATAAATAAATAAATAAATAAACTTCCAAATTTCTGGAAAAGAACCAAGACTAAAGACATTTGAAAAATTTTACAGAGTGGCCCAGACAATCACTGGCAGCATCTTACCAAAAGAATGGCAGGTATTCCATCTGGACCAGTTTTTTTGGAAATATGTAGTGCCTTTATTTTATCAGTGATCTCCACCTTTGTAAAACTATGTGTGCACAGTGATCTTCCAGAAGATGTTAAGGGCTTGATCTTAGTTAAGTCTCTGTTTGAGTGATTACAATAGCAGGACTGAAAGTGAGCAGCAAAAGCATTGGCTATGTTGTTTGAACCAGTAATTTCTTCTCCCTCACAATACATGATATTGGGAAAACTGGAATCTATTCTAAGGTTTCGAACAAACGATCAAAAATATGTAAGTCGATTGACATGCTTCAACAAAGGGTTGTTGACGATATGGTGACGATCTTTAACGACGTTGTTGGGGAAGCAGTAGGGAAATATGTGCCCAAAAAAACTATTAAACATGAAAAATTTGCAGTCTGGTACAGTCTAATATCTAAAACTAATATCGGTTAAGAATAAGATACACAAAAAATATAAAATATCTGGTCAGCGTGTAGATTATCTGTGAGGACTTAATTTTTAATAAACATATAAACTCTATCCTCCGTATTCACTAAAAAGGTTTAAAAGTTAGCCCAGGTCTAGTTGCCATGGTACTTAAAACTCTTAGTTCACCAGTTATGTTTCACTTATGGCACTGTCATTTTATGATTGTGACGTTTAGAAAAAATATTTGTTCAACTGTTAAAAATGTCATCTTAAACCTACAACTGTCAAGTTAGACCTGGTCTAAATTTAAACCTCTTTAGTGAATACGCGTGTATAATTTTGAAAGCTTCAAGAATGTTTTTACAACATACCTGTACCACGCTCATATTCAATTAGTGGGTATTACGAGTCTTCAACATCGTAGAGAAAACACATTGGTCTTATTTTTACATAAAATCTTTCACGGACAAATTGATTATGAGAATTTGTGAAGTAAAATTTTATTTCGAACTCTACAGAGGATTACTAGATCCAGGGAATTATTTCATATCGTATTTTATAGAACAATATATGGCTCTCAGCATTTCTTGGACAGACTAATGAGGAATTATAATGATAAATTTTAGGACTTTGGTTTATACCGTTACAACTTTTTTGTATTAGTATTAGTGCCCATATATTGTATTGCATGTAAACAAATTTGTAATTGTTGTTTTTAATTTTTGCTATTTGGAGCAATGTAGAGCTCTATAAGTATTTGACGACTGATGCGTTCTCTGACCTCTCTTTGAATTTTCTTACATAGATTTTTAGTAAGAGTGTGGTACCTAATGTCCCAGAGAACACATACAGTCTTTTGTCAGGTTATATGTACACAGTTGAAGAAATCTTGGTTAAAATCAATTTGTTGAACACTGGGAAGGGTGTTGGTTCAGATGGTTTGACACCATATTTCCTGAAGTTCACTTCAGTTAACACTAAATCTAATTTTCGATCCGTAAGATTTATAACATTATTACAATACCCAAGATCACGTATAATATTTGTAAAATCAATTTTATTTTAAAGTGAAACACTTTATATACAATGTGTCCCAAATTTGGCTTACATGCATTGCTATCTCGTAAACCGCTATAGCTACAGGGTGGGTTAAATTAGGAAAGTTTTAGAGAATTTTATTACAAATTTGATGACGTTTTGAAGTTTAGGATATCTTTTGTGGTTTTCAAGATAATTGGGAAAAATCAAAATGGTGCATTTTCAACTTTTGCCCGTAGCTTCTAAACGACTCGTATTATGGTTTTATGGTTTATACATTATTAGGGCACTTTTATTAGAGGAACATTATGCAGGTAAAACGAAGTTTCTAGCTTCAATTGTTTTTGAGATATTGGCATCAACTTTTTATTTTCTTACCGACGCCATATTGGATTATTGTATTTTTGGAAAGATCTTTTTAAGAGCTTTCCAATGATGTATAACAAGGTAAGATTATTATTTTTCTTGAGCTCTAAAAACCAAAATAATTGTTTTTTTTTAAGTCGGCTTTGATTACGCATGGCGGCCATAATGAAACAAAAGAATGCCGCATGTCAACAATCATTTTGTGTTCCTGAATAGTACTTGTTATCATTTTCTCATTGTGCCGAGTTTTTACAAAGTTTATTTGAGTTTCTTATACTACTTAAAATGGAGGGTAATTATTCCAACGAAGAGAATTTGGATATGATAGAACTTTATTTTAAAGCAAATAGAAATACACAAGCAGCTGCGCGTTCATACGAAGAACAATTTCCAGACCGACATCAACCAAGCCAAAGGCATTTCAGATTTCTAATTGTTAACCTGTTAGCTTACGGGTCTTTTTTGAAACCGAAACCAAAGACCTATTCAATAGATAATGAAGCAAGAAACGCAGCTATAATAGAAAGTGTCAGGGACAACCCAACAACCTCAGTAAGAAAGATTGAAGAACAAACGGCAATTCCCAAATCAACCGTCCAACGAGTCTTGAAAAAACTTCACTTTCATCCCTGTAAACCTACTATTGTACAGGGTCTTCAGGTAAATGATTTTGCTAGAAGAATCACGTTTAGTGAATGGTTCATCAACAAATGCCAGCAAATCTTTCATTCTAAAGTACTTTGGACAGATGAAACACGATTTACAAACTGTGGAATTTTCAATAAACATAATACTCATTACTGGGGCACCGAGAATCCTCATAATTTAGAAGAAAGACGTTTACAAACAAAATTTGGGTTCAATGTGTGGTGTGGCATTATAGGTAATTCCAAACAATGCACTTCTGCTTTAAATCACTCATAACAATTTGTATTTTAGATAACCGTTTGATTGAGCCGTTCATTTTCCAAGAAAATTTATCGGGTAACAGATATTTGCAACTATTACGGGAACAAATTATTCCAGAAGTTATAAATTCTGTTCCCCCAAACGACCTGCAAAATATTTGGTTCCAACAAGATGGCTGTCCGGCTCACGGTACCAGAGAAGTGATGGCGGTCCTCAGAAATACTTTCGGGGAAAATATTATCGCTAATAATGGCCCTGTTGCTTGGCCGGCAAGGTCATCGGATATTACTCCTCCCGATTTTTATTTATGGGGATACGCAAAAAATGAGGTCTACGAATTTTCTCCGCCAGAAAGTCTCAGAGAGCTAGAAGACAAAGTCCGAGATGTTTTTGCTAATATTAACAGGAACACCTTAAGAAGGGTTACACGGAAGGTATTGGAGAAATGTCAAAAATGTGTGGAAAATGGAGGGAGGCATGTGGTGTAACTTATATTTTTTTTATGTGTTAATTTAAATTTAGTTTAGGTATTTTCAATAGTGTGATAGTTACATTTTAGTCACTAGGTATTCACTGTTAGTATAATATCTTAGTTGAAAATCTGAAACATCGATGGTTGAATTAATATTTTTACCCATAAGCTAACAAGTTTACAATTAGAAATGTGAAATGCCTTTGGCTTGGTTGATGTCGGTCTGGAAATTGTTCTTCGTATGAACGCGCAGCTGCTTGTGTATTTCTATTTGCTTTAAAATAAAGTTCTATCATATCCAAATTCTCTTCGTTGGAATAATTACCCTCCATTTTAAGTAGTATAAGAAACTCAAATAAACTTTGTAAAAACTCGGCACAATGAGAAAATGATAACAAGTACTATTCAGGAACACAAAATGATTGTTGACATGCGGCATTCTTTTGTTTCATTATGGCCGCCATGCGTAATCAAAGCCGACTTAAAAAAAACAATTATTTTGGTTTTTAGAGCTCAAGAAAAATAATAATCTTACCTTGTTATACATCATTGGAAAGCTCTTAAAAAGATCTTTCCAAAAATACAATAATCCAATATGGCGTCGGTAAGAAAATAAAAAGTTGATGCCAATATCTCAAAAACAATTGAAGCTAGAAACTTCGTTTTACCTGCATAATGTTCTTCTAATAAAAGTGCCCTAATAATGTATAAACCATAAAACCATAATACGAGTCGTTTAGAAGCTACGGGCAAAAGTTGAAAATGCACCATTTTGATTTTTCCCAATTATCTTGAAAACCATAAAAGATATCCTAAACTTCAAAACGTCATCAAATTTGTAATAAAATTCTCTAAAACTTTCCTAATTTAACTCACCCTGTAGCTATAGCCGTTTACGAGATAGCAATGCATGTAAGCCAAATTTGGGACACATTGTATTTTGAATTTTCTTCAATGCAGATGTTGAACGAGAATCCCTTAAGTCCTCGTCTAGAAATCCACGCTTACGCGGGACCAATGGACAAAAAAGAAGCAGAGTCGTTCCGCAGAATATGGAAGACGCCACCCAGGTCCCTGAATTTCAGTTCCCGAATGGTACAAAAGTTCCCACTGACAATTTATCCGCCCTCAGACTGAAAGATCCCGAAAAGGGACTCGAAAGGATAGGTAAAAGATTGGCAAACAACTATAACGTTTGTTGGAAAGAGTACTGGGATTTCCTAGATTCCTTCATCGATATTACATCGGAGGAGGGTTTAGAGATTTTGGAGCGACACCTTAAAAATAAAGAAAAATACATTCAGGAACCCCCCCAAGGATATTCACCACCGGAATCAAGGCCAGAACCTGTGATTAGTCCCATGACGAGCTTGTGTAATGCGTTTTCAGCATGCACGATTGAAGACTCTAGTTCAGGTTTCTTGAATGACTGGAAGAGCCCGGTTGATTCTCAACAAACTTGCCGTCCCCTAGTTTATGTTGACAAAGCTTGTCAGGTATGTTTTTCTTTTTTTAATATAAGTCTTGTAATATTGTATTTGTTTTGTTTGTGTGTGATAATTTTAAAGCTATATATATATATATATATATATATATATATATATATATATATATATATATATATATATATATATATATATATATATATATATATATAGATAGATAGATAGATAGATAGATATATATAGATAGATATACAATACTTTTTCAAGTTATTCTTGACACCGTAAACATCGTATTTATCGTCGTCCGCTTTTAGTTGTTTTTTTAAGTGTCATACAAAGTTTTAAACCATGTGTTTGGTGTCGTTTTGTTCATAAAATTTTGATCTATCCAATGAGCTAACTAATATATGCATATTCCATTAAAGTTATTGCCTAAACGCGACTAAACATCCTGTTTCAAAATCTCTTTAATTTAAATAAACCCATCAGAAGAATAAAAAAGAAGTATACCCAAAATACAACTTAAAAAAAGTAGAGTTTTTTGAAGGAGATGAACAAATAGGTAGTGGAGAAGTTGCTGAGATTTTAATAAACATTTTATAATACCAAATTCCCATGGCGATATTGACTATGAATTTTTAAATTCGAATGTCACTTGTTGCTCATCTTCAGTTTTCCTCTCCCCAGTCTGTGAACCAGAGGTTTTAGCTTTGATAAATAGGTTGAAGAATTCAAATTCTAGTGGTCCTGATGGGGTTTCTAATAATATTCTTAAAAAATGTAAGTTTTACTTGTGTAGTGTTTTTACATATTTAATTTACTTGTCTTTCACTGAATGTGTGTTTCCCAAAAAGCTTAAACTTGCAGCGGTGATTCCTATTTATAAAAAAGGTAATCCAAATGACTACAGTAACTATAGGCCAGTAAGTTTGTTGTCAAGTATATCCAAGATATTTGAACTTAGTATAGAGGACAGGTTAATTGACTTTTTTGAAAAGAATATCCTACTATCTGAGCCACAACATAAAACAGAAGAGTACTGAAACAGCGCTTTCTTTTTTTCATAATAAGATCATGGATGCAACTGATAAAAAGTTATGCACTATGGGGCTGTTTGTTGACTTGGTTTTATGAGATGGAGTATTAAGAGTTTCAGGCACCCTTCTCAGTTCTCTTTGATGAATATCAGACCGAAGTGTAAGTTTAGCAAAAAGATTTGAGTATTCAGTATTTGACGTACAAAACTGGCCAAGTGAACAAATCTGATCTCATTCGATTTATAACAGTTCAGATCGCGAATATATGGAGAAATATGTACAAAGCGTGGAAGATGAACTATAAAACGTACACACTGATTCTGCATCTTTGGAGTCTCGAGCGACTTTCATTTCTTAAACATGGGTCATAAACCACATCAGCATAATGAAAATGAGAAAAAACGAGGGAGCTAACAAGTATTTTTTTAGTGTCTCTATCCAGCAAGTTCTTAGTAAAAAGTAAAAAGTAAAAAGTAGTTTATTCATTATCAATATGTACAATCACAAACGGATATACACTTAATAAATTGTCAAAAATAATACAGTTAAAAACCTATGATATATAAATAATACAATATAAAAAAACAAAAAAAAATCACTTACATTAGTGTATAATAAATACATAACAATTACAATATTTCATCTATTCAATAACTCAGCTGTGGAGTAATATGTTCTGTCAATAAGAAACTTTTTTAGCTTTTCTTTAAAAACCTTTACTGAAGAATAAGATTTAAGCTCTTTGGGGAGCTTATTGTAAATTTTAACACCCATGTAATAAGAACTGGTTTGTGATATTGAATTACAAGATTACAGCTGGTTCGCGTCCCATAACTGTGATTGTCCATGTTACTGCTGAAATGTGATTTGTGTTGAACAACAAATAAAGCAAGTTGGTAGATGTAAAGGCTCGGCAAAGTCATTAGATTTAGCTTTTTAAAGCTCTCTCTGCAAGAATCACGGAATGATAAGCCATCCATTATTCTAACTATTTTCTTTTGGACTCTAAAAACGTTTTCAAATCCACTTGAACTGCCCCAGTACAGTAAGCCATATGAAAGCAGCGACTGAACCAACCCAAAATATGTCAACCTCAAAACATCTGCCGTGACAGTACTCCTTATCTGCCGAACTACAAAGCATGCAGAACTAATTTTACCTACAAGATAATCTATATGTTCATTCCATTTTAATTTGTTGTCAATGTATAAACCTAAAAATTTAGTAGATTCAACCTGTTGAATTGATTTGCCCTCTAATTTTAAGAGCCTACTACTCTCAACTGAAGTGTTCATTGTACAGAACTCTATAAAATTTGTTTTTGTAGTGTTCAACTTTAATCCATTTCTAGAACACCAATCAGCGATCTCGCCTATGGCAGCCTGCCCCTGTTGTAGAAGGTTTTCCATATTTTTATTTCTGACAAAGAAAGAAGAGCCATCAGCAAAAATAGTTATCTGAGAAGCCGATTTACAATAGTCAGGCAGATCATTTATATACACTAAGAAGAGAAGGGGTCCCAGTACGGAGCCCTGTGACACGCCCACTCCACACAGCCTTTCTCCAGACTTACTTGTCCCGATCATAACCCGCTGACTACGATCACACAGGTAGGACTCCACCCAACTCTCGGCCCTACCTCTAACTCCATAGCTCCTCAGTTTCCCCCGCAAGACTTGATGATCTACCAGATCAAAAGCCTTGCTGAGATCAAAGAAGAGCCCCAGATTGTGTTCCTTGTTCTCCAACGATCCAAGAATAGATTCTATAGCCGCATCTATTGCCGTTAATGTTGACTTGTTTTTTTGATAAGCGTGTTGATTATGTTTTATTGTGTTATACTTTTTAAAAAAGCTATACAATCTCTTATGGAAACAATACTCAAAGACCTTTAAAAATTGTGCCTGCAGAGCAATTGGTCGATAAGATGACATATCACTGGTGGAACCTTTACCCATGTAAACAGGAACTATCTTAGATGTCTTCAGGCAGTCCGGGAAAGAACCCTCAGAGAAATACAAATTGACCAAATAACAGAGTGGTCCAGCCACTGCCTCGGCAACGTCCCTAACCACAGTGCCTGGAACCTCATCCATACCACTAGATTGTTTACAACAGACTGTCTTTATAATTGAAATCATTTCATCAACATCATAAGGAGCTAGAAACAAAGTATTTGGATTTGAAGTAATGGTTTCACTATACAGGAGACCATTGGCTTGATAAATTTGAAAATATTCCGAAAAAAGTGCACAGATTTCTTCCTGGTCTGTAATTTTTTCATCATTATGATTAATTTGAAGAATTTTTTGTTTTTTTACATTCCTTGATTCGTTCACTATCCTCCAACATTCCTTATTTTTGTTTGGTGCAAGCATTATTCTACCATTGTTATATGATGTTTTGGCCAGATTTAATTTATGAATGTAGTTACATTTGAGTACTTGATACCTTGACTTTACGAGAGGGTCCTCACTGGTACTATTAAGTAGAGCCATTTCAGAAAGCATGTTCTCCAGTTCCTTAAGCTCATGCGTTAACCACGGACTTATGTTGGTTGGTTTTTTTCTCAATAACCTCTTTGGAAATGCAATTTCGAAACAATCCAAAAATATTTCATTAAAACATTTGAACTTCTCTTGAAACTCCGATTTCTCATTGACTACACGCCAGTCAGTCTGAGATAAGAGGTTTAGAAATTTATTTTTGTTGGTAAGGCTAAAAATCCTGACCATCCCCTTATCTTTCGGACAATGGGTATCCATTTCAAATCTGACAACTTGAAAATTGTGATCTGATAGAACAGTCGGAGCAGAAAGCACACTAAAGGCTGGAAAATTAATAACGACATTATCTATAAAAGAACTAGTAGTCTTGTTTATCCGAGTTGGTTCTCTTACTACTGGGTCCATCCCAAACTGCAAAAAGATAGCTCTGATTTCAGTCGCTCCCCTGCTATTCTCCAGCAAGTCAATATTAAAATCACCACATAATATAATTTTTTTAGAGCGGTCATAGACACACTCTAGAACTGAGTACAAATTCTTTAAAAAAACATTCAAATCTCCTTTGCGTGACCTATAGACCCCTATGAAAATGCAATTAACATCCAAAAATTTTATATTCTATATTCACCAAACACACTTCAAAGTGGATGTCAATAGCTGGAAATTGTAAAGGTTCAATTGCACATTGTAAATTTTCATTTAAATACAGACTTACCCCTCCACCTGCTGAGTTCACTCTAGTATAAAAAGACAACAATTTATATCCAGGTAGAGTCAAGATTTTAGATTCATCTTTTTTTAACCACGTCTCCGTAATGCAAACAAATTCAGGTTCATGTAATGCTAACAAATTTTCTAACTGAAGGATTTTATTCTTTATACTTCTAATATTCAAATTAAAAACACAATTATACTTTACAGAAGAATCATTCTGCACTAGCGGCGCCAGGACTGTCTCCTGTCGTTTTGTCGAACATTCTGAAAAGAATATTTGTTTAGCACTACTCCCTGTGGCCAGATTTCCGGATTCAGTAATTTTTCAGCAAAAAAGCTCTGAATCCCAATTCTAAAAGAACTGTAAATATCAACTGATTTCAAATTAAGCTTGACTACATCACAATCAGAACCTATTTCCTTCCCCACATAAGCTTTCACATTAGCCTCTGTTGTCTCTGGGACCAGTCTGGATAGGAAAAACCACTTCCTCTGCTGAACTGCTTGTAAACTAGATGTGCTGGCCTCCATAGAATTAAATTGTTTGGCACCTCGAATAACTGAGCCTGCCTTATTTATGTTGCCATCTATTGGTTGCTGTCTGTTGGACCTGTTTTTATTGCCATATACAACTGTCTTCCTCCCCTCTTTATCACCATGAGCTTTATTAATGGTGTTTAAAGATCTGTTCTTATTATTAGAAATGGAATTCACAGATCTATTTTCATGACTAGATTCCAAGTTGATTATGTCATCCATTATGTTCCTCTGAATCACCTCAATTTCGCTAACAGTAGATTTCTTATGCTTTACTTCTAGCATCTCCCCTCTATCCGCATTTACACGAGTACCGCTCGTACCTGAGCATACATCTGCACGCTTTTTGATGTTTTTGGCTTGTCCCATGTTCATATTATTAATACTGTTATCTTCAAATATATGATTTTCTTTATGTTTTATATCCGAATGACATTTATTCACAATGGCATTTTTAATAGTAGAAAGTTCTTTCTCAATAGAGGAAAATTTGTTGTTAAGCATTTCCCTCATGTTAGTTGTAACTTTATCGGTGAGTTTTCAATGCAAGGACTAATCTCATGCAAATGAGACTGTAATTTCGAGTGCAAAATTTTATTTTCCTCATCCAATGTACATATTTTACTTTCCAAACTCGAAATTTGTTTTTGTAAGTGCTTTATCATGTCTTTTAAAACAGTATTTTCAAAAGTTAATGACTCGGATAAAGCCTCTTCAAGCTTAGATAGACCTTGCGATAAACATACGAAACATGACTCTCAAATTTCAATCTTGAATCAATCGTCAGCCCTAGATTCCTAATGGACTGGCTGAACTCGATCACCTGTCCATCCACCCGAAGCTCAAGATCACCGACCTTTTAGAGGTGATAGCTTGAACCTATCAACATGTGCTGACTCTTCGATGCATTCAACACGTCCATTATCCCTTATCCATTATTTAACATTGTGAAGATTGTCATTAATTATATCCTTTCCATTAGGTGAAAAATTAAATAAGAGCTGAATATCATCAGCATAAAGATGGATGTAGCAGGATTTAGGAACAGACTGTATGTAGAGAAAAAAGTAAAGGACCCAGGACTGAGACTTGCGGAACCCCAGAGTCAATTGACCTTAAATTAGATTCGGCTATAGTAGTATGTGAATTGAATATAACTTTTTGTTGGCGACCAAAAAGATAACCCCACAACCAGTTATGCGTATAACCACGAATACCATAATAACTCAGCTTGGCCATAAGACATTCAAGATCTATTGAGTCAAACGCCTTCGACATATCCAGGCAGGTGACTCCCTGTCGGTCAATGGCACCCAAGCAATTATCAAGAACGTTGCACAAAGCAGTAACCGTTCCAAATCCACGACGAAAGCCAGATTGACAATCTGGTATAATTTCACTCTCATCAAGAAAGATAGTTAACTGCCCATGCAACAACGATTCGGCAATCTTTAAAGGCACCGGTAACAAACTAATAGGTCTTAAATTTTCCAGGCGCTCAATAGTACTAGAAGATGTCTTAGGAACTGGTTTAACAAGCGCGAGTTTCCACTGGTCTGGAACAATCCCGGTTAAGAAGGATACATTGATGATATGTGTCAGCGGAGCCGCTACATAGTTTAGCGAAAACTGAAGCATCTTAGCAGAAATACCGCCAGCACCAATGGTATCTGACTTTTGCTTTAGAATAAGTGATTTGATCATATCGATAGAGCCAGGAGAAAAATCAAACTGAGAATCTGAGAATGTCCCACACTTAAAACTGTTCATGTACGTCGGGTCAGCAGGAAGACGTTTTACTGAATCAATAAAAAAGTTATTAATTTTATTAGGGTCACAAAGAAGGGAAGGTAGTATTTCTGAAGGTTGGCCATCTCCGTGAATATCCCACTTACGCAAATAGGACTTTTGGAGAATTGGGGACTGTTTCTACATGCCCTGAGAGTTTGAGAAAAATATGTTCTTTGTTCTGTTCTAAGAGCGGTATAACATTTCCTCAAAGAACAGAAATATACCTTGTGACTGGCCAATCCAGATCTTTTATACCTAAGCCATGCTCTTTCCTTAAGGGTCTTTATCCTGGCCAGGGTATCAGTAAACCAGGGCTTTTTACGCTTCCTAGGGTTGTCCCTTATGCAAATAAGGGGAGCATGCTTATCGAAGAGGTCAAGTATATGTGTTTGAAAGTATAAAAATTTCTTATTTATATCCCTCATTTTGTACATTTCAGACCAGTCAATTAAACCAATCTCATGATAGAATTCAGTTTCATTAAAATTTTTCAAATCACGGACAAACTACATTTTTAGGTTTTTCAAAAGACATATCTATAGTGCATTGGACCATGTTATGGTCAGCCAGAGAAAAGCAAGAAATGTCTGCGCTAACAACTTTAAAAGAAGCATTTGTAACAATCACATCAATAAGAGATTCAGAAAAAGCAGTAATACGTGTAGGAAAACGAATATGCTGTATACGAAGGTGAGAATACATCAGAGAATTAAAATATTTTGACATAGGCGTGTCAATAAGAAGATTAATATTTACATCGCCCAGAAGGACAAAGTTCTCAATACCTATGCTGGCCAAATAGACTATGATATCGAATAAAGTTGATACATTAGTATAATTTTGATCAGGAGGCCTGTAGAACACTCCCAAGGCAGAAGTTATACCATTTAATTTACTCTTTAAGACAAGATATTCAAGGTGATTGCCACCATCAACTGGCACATGCAGTACTGAGAACCCTATACCTCTGCGAATGTACAGGCAGACGCCACCACCCCTTGCAGCACGATCCCTACGAACAACAGAATAATCTGGGATATCTACCATAAAATCTGGGACATCCGAATTAAGCCAGGTCTCACTAAGAGCCAATGCAGCATTTTCAATATCCAGTGGCATCCCGATCATTCCGCTCTTATCAGTTTGGAGATCAGAAAGTGATTTTTCATTAGGGTAAGGTTTGGGTGTAGGGTCTAGTGACATTTGATTACTAGCTAAATCGCAATTTAACAGATTGTCAATTCTTTGCTGATAATGCATGGAGATTTCATTGTCAATATTCTCATCTACGATACATTCTATTTTGGAACTTGCTAGACCAACCAACCTCATAACACCAGTATGACCTAACTTAAGCATTCGTCGAGGTGACACATAAAAGTCAGATATCCTAAGCTCCCTGCTCAGATCTATAACACCAATTTGATAGGAACACAAACTGTTAGAAGGTACTATTCTTAATATCCATTTATTTATCTCTTCCACAAATGTATTCAGAACTGGTCTATTATTCCACTCTGGAACCATCATTAATATAGTATATTATGTACCATTTACCTATACAAAATTTCGTTTTGATACATCAAATACTTTAAATGTTATTGCCTGTCTAATAGATTCATTGACACCCAATATATATCAAATAAATCATGGCCTCCTTAGAAAAAATTTACCCTAACTTTACGAAGTGTGATATTTCGATGATACGCAAATCTTTTATGCACATGTGACCCATTACTAGACTGGACATTTTACACTGTATCGAAAAATCTAATATGGCGGCCATAAGAAAAGAAAAAGGCGGGTTGCGGGATAACAGTAGATGATAGAGGAGACATGTCATACACGCCATCTTATTCGTCTTAAAAAAGTATCCCAATAATGTCACATTTTGATTCCTATCAAATTTTTACCGGTGAAAGACAAAATCCGCCATTTTCGGTTTTTCGCCGATATTTCCAAAACCAATAGACTGTGTCAAATTGGAATTACTATCCGACGTTTCATCTTCTTTACTCCACTCATTCGGTGTTCAGATCTGGTGGAGTGAAGATCCCTGAAGATGCCTTGTGCAATCGAAGGTGAAACGATGAATAGTAATTCCAATTTGACGTGGTCTAATCCCAAGGACAATGATTTCTTAATTACAATTCCAAAAGTTAACTAGAGTATATTAAATGTTTGATTTTAGGTATTCGCCTGTCGTATCTTAGGCAACGTTTCGACCATTTTAAGATGCAGTGAGCGCGAATACGAAAGCACGGCCAAAATTTTAGAGACCGACATCAAACTACTAGAGTTACTCATAAACAGTTACATGGACGACGACAGATTTACGGAATGGGTGAATTTTCAAAAAGTACATTCCCGATTGGCGTATTTAATTGCGAAAAAGCTCCGGGACCGTTACAGAGACTGCGAGGATTCCTTCCTGATTAACAGGTTCGAGGTGGTTTTGGAAACCATCGTGAAGAAGTCGGATTATTTTTCATCGGATGACGAGGCGCCTAACTGCAAGGAAACGGCTAGCAAACCGACAGTGTACAGAAAACAGGTATGCATATGCATATTATCCAAAAAAAGTTATTAGGAATAATTTATTTGGTTGTAGTTTATAATAAAATGAAAATTGTGACAATAGCTGATAAATATATATGAGAAATTCTATTCCAATATTTGGAAAGGTATTATACACATGAAAATATTCAAAAATGGTACAAGAATAGCCCCTCCAAATATAGGAACCGAGTTTCCGGACACCCCATATTGACAATTCACAAATAGGTTATTATTCTCAAAGTATTCAGCAATTTGGTGTTTGAAAAGACTTTCAAAAAATCTTTCTCAGGGTTGGTATTAAAGAAATTCAATGATAATTTCTAAGATCATTGTTAACTCCTTTCTTAAAGACTGGAATGACCTTTGTTAGCTTAAGACAGCTTGGAAAAGTTTTAGTGCCAATACAGTGGTTAAAGTATTTTGCTGGTTCTTAAGCTTTTTTATCAGCACCATATTAATGTCATGTATGTCCCCGCTGTGTTTATTTTTTAATTTATTTATTGCATTTCTAATCCTGTTGTTTGTAACATGCGAGAAGGAAAATATAATGTCCTTATCTACTATGTTTTCTTTTATGTAGTCTGAGAACTTTTTGGTTTACATTGGAATGTATTTGTATTAATTTGTCTGCAAAAATAGAAAAAAAAATTTGAAGTTGTTTGATGTAAGTGCTGTCTTTTTGTCATCCAGTCTTGTCTACCCCTCAGTGGATTTATAATATCCTAAGAAGGTATTATTTGGTTCATGAAATTTTATATATAATTTGTGTATGTGTCTTTCTTAGAATCATTTATTGCTCTATTGTAAGATTTTTTTGTTTGTTGTCATATAATTCTCTAAGGAATCTTATCGTTTCTCTCATATTTTTTATGATGTTGTTAAACCATTTTATTTGTTTATGATTTTTAGAATTACCACTTCTCATGGCAAAAGCAGTGGCCATTTTTTCAATAAAGTTATCAAAAAATGACTTCAAGTTATGCACTTGATTTCAATCACAACTATTCAGTAATAAAACATAAAATTAATACCTTTCTGAGTTATAGGCCTATAAGTACCTCCAGAGTCAGTCCTCTCCAAAATGCAATCCAGCTTTACAAAAATATCAACTGCGCAATGATCTGATATATTTGGATTATAGACATTTGTACTAAACTTCAAAGTACCATCAAAATTTACAAGAATTTACAGACTAGTATTCCGTAGTATCAATTTTTTCCTGTTTAGAAACTCTCTCAAAAGATAGAATTTATGAATTAGTATTTGGATTTTTTTAGATAAATAATCAGTGTATGGTTGCCATTTTATGAATTGATCAATGATTATGCCTAGGTACTTTGTATGTGATGTTTCTAAAAGACTGTAATTATCAATGATAATATTGTTAAAATAAGGTCTATTAGCTCTAGTGAGAGAGAATGCAATATAGTTTGTCTCTTCTAGGTTTAAGGTTAGCTTATATGTTTGAAGCCTTTTTTTTTAAATCCAATTATGACTTGATGTTTCGCGATATCCTGACTATGGGACTTTATATCATAAAAAAATTACTCAAGCAAAAAAAAAGGAAAAATAATTTAAACAATACTAACATCGAAGCAAACAAACTCAAGGCCATGTGGAAAATCATAAATATTACACTGGAAAGAATAAACATTGCTTAATTTGATTATTTCCTGGTTAATTATGCTACAAGCTATGCTATTTTGGAATTCACATTATTAGACTGCCATGACTAATTTGTTAATAATTTTCTAATTTGTTACAGGTAGTTTGCTTACTGTCCAGAATAAAGAGCACCCTAGAATCTCCTCCTAAAGTCACAGAATTGGACGAGGATAACCTCACAGTCAATGCGTGGCAAGTCTTCAAAGTATGTAACTGCTTGTTCCATCCCAGAAAACCTAAAAGGAATAACTTATCGAGGAACAACAGCTTCAAAAATCATTCAAGCAGGTTAGTAAAACAATAAAATTTTTACTAATCAGTTGCTGAGAATAATAGAAATGTTATATATTATGGTGCACAAAAAAAACGCTTCTAATGTTTAATTGGTCTTAGCAAATGATCAGTAGTTCATTTACATATTTCACTACTAATATAATAACAAAGTGGCCTCTGGAAAGAATTCTACAACTAGGAAACCATTTATTATTTGTGAAAATTGATTTATTCTACTGCAGATTTTTTAGTGATACCCTATACCATCTAAGAATTATATCATCAAATATATTTTTTAAATGCAACACTCTGTATATTTATTTTGGTTTTAGATAAATAGCATAATTTTGACGTTTCCGGCTAAACCAAAAGTGATGTAGTAGATTTTAAATAGTTAAAATAGGGAAGTGTAAGTCACATTGTTGGAAACTTTGGCCAATAAAGGACTGCAAGAGGCCTAAAACTTTCAAATGCCATTTTTTCGAAAACCATTGAATTTACCTATGGGTGTTTCCTAATTGTTTTAAGCAGTTTTTCGACCTGAGGAAATACTATTGTATGTACATCATCAGTATCTCTATTTCTAGTGATTTTATAAGTATTGGACTAACTTTTGATTTGCATAACTTTGATTGTATGTTTTTATGACATGTAAAAATACTATTTTTGCATGTGCATCATCAATAAATAAAAACAATTATTATAGATTAAAATACTTAATTGAATAAATAATCTAAATTTTAGAAATAAAACATGTTAATAACTTTTGAACTGTATAACTTGTTCCGTATTGTTTTTGATCTGTGACAATATTTGCTACATTCTCTAATAAATATATCTAAATTATATTAAATAAGTGAATACAGTAGTAGCAGCCCAAGCCTATTTTTAGTGATTTAAATGTTAAATATATTAGACTTTTTAATTTGTAAAACTTTATTTTGTACTTTTTATGACATGAAATATTTGTATGTGCATCATCAATAATTATAAATAAATAAATTACGCACAGTGTGTGTGTGTTCAGGCGTTAATTATTAATTAATTAATTAGTGTAAGGATGTAGCCGATGCACGCATCGGACAGGTGGCCCTTCAGAAACGTACACTACAGAATGCTAAACATTCCAAATGGTACGCATTCGCAAATAACGTCAAATAAATAATGAAGTCAGTAACTCTAAGAAAAAATATGTCAGATCCACAAACAAAAATTACCAATGAGAAGGATTTTCAATTGAAATAAAATAATACATGAATAATGATAAAACTACACAACTACATAAACAAAAACTAACATCAATATGGGCCAAAAAAAAATTACAAACACCAATCCAGTTAACTGCCTTTTCAGCTACAAAGTGCTTAGTCTAAAAATATCATATTCTGAGAAGTGACGATTGTAATTGTGAACCAGTCGGTCAACAAATGCGCTAAACCCATAATTTGTACGGTGGTACCTTTCAACAAACAGCTGTGATTATCTTGTTCTTCTAATAGACACTAAAAAATAGGACTGATCCAAGCAGCACTTCACAGTCAATCTCCCCATTCACCAATTTATGCAAAAAGACCAGAAGTGCCTTCTTTCTTCTAAATTCAAGGGTTTGAAGGCCGCAAAGAAGAGCTCTAGTATTAGATGACAGACCTTGATATGGGAAATGCAATTTATGTAAGAGGTATTTTGAAAACCTATTTTGCACCTTTTCAAATCTGTCGATGTGACACTGGTATGATGGACTGCATATTGTACAACAATATTCTAGAACGCTACGAACCAATGAGTTATAGAGACACCCAACTGCTTTGGTATCAGTTACTTGTTTGGTATGTCGCTTTATAAAACCCAGAAGTCTAAAACCCTTAAGTACAATGTTATCAATATGTAGATTAAAAGTAAGATTTTCATCAAAAATAACACCTAGGTCCGTGAAAGAACTAACAACTTCAAGGTTTACATTATCTATGAAGTAGGTGGAGGGTATGGTATTAATACATTTGTGAAAACGGAGCACTTTACATTTCGAGATGTTAACAGATAGATAATTAGTTCTGCACCATTTGACGAGCCTTTCCATATCAGACTGCAGAGGATTGGAGTGTGAGGAGACTGGTGAGAAGAATTTTTCGTCTGCATATAAAAGACATTTGGACCATTTGAAACAGGATATTATATCATTTATAAAGAGCAGAAAGAGAATTGGACCCACATGCGAACCCTGCGGGACACCCGATGTCATAAGAACCTCCCTGGAGACTGAACCGCATATGTTGACTTGCTGGCGACGATTAAATAAATACGATTTGATCCACTCAATATATTTTCCACAAAAACCAATTTGCTGTAATTTCCGTAACAGAAGCTGATGGCAAACACTGTCAAAAGCCTTAGATATGTCAGTGTAAATAACATTGATCTGTTTGCCAGCCTCAACCGATGTCACTAAGTAGTTTTGAAATATTGCAAGATTGGTAGTTGTTGAACGACCACGATAAAAACCATGTTACATACTCGTAATATAGTTAAAGACTCAAATATATGACAAACAAAAATCTTTTTTGACTTTTTCGCAACTCAATAAAAATATTTAACTTTAAATTAATTGAAGCAGATATTTAATATAATTACATACCTCAACATGTAGACTAGTCTGTCTACGGAATGTTTCGATACATAATATAAATAATATTATTTAAGCAAACATAAGAAATTATATCATTTACCTTAAGTTTTTATAGACACATATATCATATATAAATATATGATCGGTGATAATTGCCTCAAAGAGCTTTAGTATATGTGAAAGTAAAGAAATACCTCTGTAGTTCTTCACATCACTTTTATCACCAGATTTGAAAATGGGCAGAAGGGTTGAAAACTTCCAAAATTCAGGAAAGGAACCCAGATTAATGGATCTCTGAAAAATTATACATAGAGGCTGAGACAATGACTCACAGCATCATTGCAATAGAATAGTAGGAATTCCATCAGGGCCAGCCTTCTTGGAAGGATCAAGGTCCTTTAATTTATTAAAGATTTCTGCTTTTGTAAAACAATATGTTGATAGTATCTTTCCTGAATAACTTATTGGATCAATTTTACTAAAGTCTAAATTATGGTGGTAAGTATAGCAAGACTGAAAGTGAGTAGCAAAAGCATTTGGGATGTTATTTGATCCAGTGATTTCTTGCCCGTCAAAATTCATAACACTGGGCAGATTGGAGTCCTTCTTAAGTTTTGTACAGGGTGTTCCAGCGAGGACTGAACAGGGACCTATTTTCGACCTTCCTTGTATTTTGGAAAAATTCAAAATAGCCAATCGATGTATTTTTTCTTCTAGAATCCAAAAATATCATCGAAAAAATATTTGAACCAGAAACAAAAGAGTTACGCTATGCATCAGGTGTTTTTTAAATGGAATGTATCGTTTATTATACTATTTTTGGAAAGAGTGATTTTTTTATGTCCGTTCTGATTAAAAGATTTGATTTTGCGATAGCCGTTTATATTACATTTTAATGTTTTACAAACTAAAATTTTAGCTTCACCTGTTTAAAATATACGATAGGTTGGTATAGGTGATCAAGGTAAAATGACGTTTGAATGCTTTGTCAATAAAAATTGACATTATTTTAATTATTGTCGAAGTCTTCACCTAAAAAATATATATTTGACTCTGATCGAAATGAAATACTCTTTGGACGAGAGACTACAGATTGTTATGCTATTTTACAAGTGCCAAGAAAATGCAAGAGAAGCAAGAAGAAGATTTATTGCAAATTTTCATAGAAATATATCTATCAATACAATTCTAAGGATAAAAAACCTATTTGAGGAAAATAAAACTTTACATGATAGAAAAAGAAATATACAAAGAAGAAGAAATCGAGACCAGGCCATTATAAATTATTTTCAAGTTAATCCAACCAAATCTGTTTCGGATGCAGTTCGGGAAGTTCAGTACGGTGGCGGTGTAAGGCGCAGAAGAGTTACCCGAGGGACTGTTCACAGGACTCTAAAAATTCATAAATTTAGGCCTTTTTGTATCCTTCCACTTCAGCACCTAACACCGGCACAAAAAGAACTTCGCTTCCAATTTGTTTCTCAAATGGTAATTCGGCAAGAAAACGAAGACCCTGATTTATTCAAAAATATTGTGTGGACCGACGAAGCTACTTTCACAACATCGGGAGTATTCAACAGACATAATAGTCACCACTGGGCCGTTGAAAATCCAAAAAAGTTCCAGACTACTAAATTTCAAGGGAGGAATTCTATTCATGTTTGGTGTGGGATAAAAAACAATAAAATTTTGGGACCAATATTTTTTAACGGGACTTTAAATGGGCACAGATATTATGAGTTTTTAGAAAACGAAATTGAAAATTTTTTGGAAGACTTACCATTGGCAGAATATCAGAATTTAATTTGGCAACATGATGGGGCGCCTCCTCATGCCGTGCATGATGTGGTTCAATTTATAAATCGGCGCCATAACGAATGGATAGGGCGAAATGGAACATATGCTTGGCCGCCCAATAGCCCCGACCTCTCAGTTTTGGATTCATTTCTTTGGGGCCATTTGAAGAACGTCGTATACAGACAACAAAACGAAAATATTCAAGAGATCATGCGAAAAATTGTCGATGAAATAAACCGCCTTAACCAGGAAAATCATATTGTAACAGCAAGTTTAGAAAGGCTACAAAGGGGTTATCGATGTTGTTTCGAGAAAAACGGCGGTCACATAGAAAACTTATGTTATTAGTAGTTTTATTTTATTATTTAATAATTATTTTTTATTGAATTTCTTTTTCTATCATGTAAATTTTTATTTTCCTCAAATAGGTTTTTTATACTTAGAATTGTATTGATGGATATATTTCTATGAAAATTTGCAATAAATCTTCTTCTTGCTTCTCTTGCATTTTCTTGGCACTTGTAAAATAGCATAACAATCTGTAGTCTCTCGTCCAAAGAGTATTTCATTTCGATCAGAGTCAAATATATATTTTTTAGGTGAAGACTTCGACAATAATTAAAATAATGTCAATTTTTATTGACAAAGCATTCAAACATCATTTTACCTTGATCACCTATACCAACCTATCGTATATTTTAAACAGGTGAAGCTAAAATTTTAGTTTGTAAAATATTAAAATGTAATATAAACAGCTATCGCAAAATCAAATCTTTTAATCAGAACGGACATAAAAAAAATCACTCTTTCCAAAAATCGTATAAAAAACGATACATTCCATTTAAAAAACACCTGATGCATAGCGTAACTCTTTTGTTTCTGGTTCAAATATTTTTTCGATGACATTTTTGGATTCTACAAGAAAAAATACATCGATTGGCTATTTTGAATTTTTCCAAAATACAAGGAAGGTCGAAAATAGGTCCCTGTTCAGTCCTCGCTGGAACACCCTGTACAAATGACCCAAAGTATTTAATGTTTTTCAGGATAAGTAGCTCAGTCTGTGTGACATATGTCAGATAACACATATCAATTCGAAGTTTAACCCCACGTCTTATGTCAGAATAGGCCAAATAGTCAGCAAGTTTGTCAGTCCTTTTATATCTTTTGTATAAGCAATTCTTTTGCCCAACAAGCTTTTTTAAGGGAAGGTCAAACCATTTGGGATATTTACAGTCAGCCACTGTCTTCTTGGGAATACAATTATTGATACCCTGAAATAAAGCCTCATAGAACTGTTCAACCATTCTGTTAATATCAGGCTCAGACAATAAGAATGACTAGTCGGATTGCTTATAAAAATATCCAAATTGACGAAATTTGCTTTATGAAACTGGTAAACACTTACTTGATTTTGATTTTTTATCGGCGAAACATATTTAATTTTATACTTCACTTCAATTGCTGGATGGTAGGGGTCAATCTGTACAAGAGAAAAATTTGAAGATGAAATGAAAACACTAACGAAGTCATCAGCAAATAGCAGATCTAAAATTCTGCCCATGTGATTGCAAAGAGAATTCATTTGTTGCAATTCAAGAAAACTCATTGTCACATAAAGAGTTTCAGAAGCTAGGGACGGTAAACATTTTGGCACCAGTGAATTGTCTTCATAGATTCATTCCACTGAAGGAAGGTTAAAATCCCCAAGAATAAAAAATGTATGGTTATTGAATCTATTTCTCAGCGACTCACAGGTATTGCAGAAAGACTGATAACATTCCTAGTTAGAATTAGGTGGAAAATATACACATCCTAGCACCAAACTTGCATTGCCTGCCTTCATCAGAACCCAAACAGCGTCGAACTCGATATGAGCAGGAGTAACAATCATAGAAAGCTGAAAAAAAGAAGAAACGGCAATCGATACGCCGCACAGTGGATCGAATCAGTGTTATATAGGGACATTGGGTTGTTTTCCAAAATTAAAAGCTTTTGAAATCCAATAGAATATTCGTTTCACAAACACCCCAGGCCACTGGAAAAGCACCATGAAAGCTGTTGAATCACTTGTTATACATAAAAAAAAACATGATTTTGAAGGGAATTAAAAATTTATTAAAACATAAAGAAATATTTAGTTAAATCCGTGGGCCAAATTAAAATATATGAATGTAATTGAATTGTATTATTTAATAATTTACAGTAAAGATATTTGTCAAGAAGTAAAAATATGATGACGGTTTTCATTGATACTTTTTTTTCTCAGTGGCGTGCTCAACTCAAGTGTATTAAGTCAAAAATTAAAAAAATATATATATTGGTTGACTTTTAAAAAAATGCTTAAAACCGCATGGCTTGCAAACAACTGGAATAATAAGCAGACCCATTCACCTATTTACGAGCATCAATATTTCTTGCCCCAACTTGCCCCCTTGCAAGAAATATGAATTTTGACATGCCGCGTGTTGATCGCGTCATCCTGGAAATCATCGTTTGCAGTTATTGCACTCATTTGTTTTTAAAAATGGCGTCTAGTTCATTTTTTGACATGTGTTAAAGTTCTTGGTAGTGGAATATTTAAAAAGTTAATATGGATGCATTAACATCAAATCGCGATTTATTTATGTATTTTAGATCTAATAAAATTAAAATAAGTTATTGTGATAGTTTACTTAAGCATGTTATCAAAACAAAAAAAATTACACCAACGGAGAGTACCATTTTGATCCTGAAAGATTGTTTAAAAAAATACTGCAGCATTCTGCTAAATAAATGGAATCAGTCTAATAGAACCGAGGAAAGATTTTCTAAAAATCATAGGACATGGTTGGATCGGATTTTCTTATGGCCAAATTTTATGAATGTGGATTCTAATATTGGTAATACGTCAACTGAAGATATTCAAAAAAGAAAACGCAAATCTTTTCAAGACTTATCAGTAAAACAAAAACGCAAAAGACACTGCGAAAATTTGTATAGATTTGTACGGATGGTATTACATGCCAGCCTCAATCCATAAATTATTGCTCCATGGAGCTGACATTATTGATCATTTTTGGTTTCCCATCGGTCATCTTTCTGAGGAAGCCGCTGAGGCCAGAAATAAGCATTTCCGCCATTATAGAGAAACGCATTCTCGAAAATGCAATAGAAAAAGTACCAACGAGGATATTTTACACAATCTACTTCTGTCATCGGATCCATTAATTTCTCATTTGAGATCAAGCTTTGCCGCAGATCAAAAAGTAACTGGCAATCATTTTTCAGAAGAGGCACTTTCTTTGTTATGTAATGTGTAATTTTTTTTTAAATGAGTTATTTGCAAAATTATTAAAGTTCTCAATGTAAAAACAATAAATTTTGAGTTTTTTTCCAGAATTTTTGTCCTTTATAATTATTGACCGCATTTTAACATCGATTTCTCAAAATAATATGCTTTAGGAAAATATCGGATTTTACAGTGAATGTCTTCATAGAACTGCTAGCGATTAATTAATTATCGATAGCCATTCAATGTCTCAAGAGCGTATGTATGGGAGGGGGGATACAGGGCCTCCCGTCCCGCCTACGTTATAGGAAATTTAGAAAGAATGTCAAAGTTTCCCCCTTGAACCCAACCTGACATAGAAACTTTGACATTCTTTCTAAATTTCCTATAACTGAAAATGTATAATTCTGTTTTTAGTTGGGTGAGACTTTGGGGCTCAGAACCCTCCCCCCCTCTTGATATTAGCCTAGATCCGCCACTAGTTTAACACTTCTAATATTAAACACCTACATTCTTTATACTTATATGAAGCGATTTTATCGATTTTATATGTTTATGGTTATGCATTTAAAAATATACATTGAATCAAATTTTAGGATGTCCGCCATCTTGAATATTGCACAAATGTCATATTTTCTATGAATGTCTATGAGAGTATAACGCCTCAGCTTTCCAATAAAATCAAAATCATCGAAATCGGACGAATAGCATAAAAATTATGTCCAATGTCCCGATTTCCCTATGCTTCGATCCACTGTGCGCCGGCGCCGCGTTGACACCCTAGTTCCTTATAACTTCTATCTGCTCGAAAAACTATATATTCATTTTTAAATATTTCATTGTTAGAAATATCCCCATTAAGCCATGTCTCGGTGAGAAATATTATTGTTATAGTTTCAGGTCTTCCACCACTTGTACTCTTATTAAAACTACTAGTTTCACTTAATCTTGTGTGCATCATTCTAAATGTTTTAGTCTTGGTAAATTCTCCGTGCCTTTTCCGATTTTCCATTTGCTAATCCCTAAATAAAGTGAATTACTAAAATTATTCATATCATTCAATCACTGCTAATTGACAACATTAAAATTTACTGATATGACAGTGACAGTACTATCACTTACAGCTGGTTGCAGAAAGCTCAATTAAAGTTTAGAATGTTTAACGGAATGTTTAATTTGAAGAGTTCGTAGATTTCTGTAAACAGCTTGTCAAATCCGAAAGCTTAATTAAATATTCTAAACAGCAGTTAAATTTTGTGCAACCGGGGGTTAGAGTGGTTTAAAGTGATTTTTTTTTATCGAAAAACGAAGCTAGATACGAACAAAACACAAGAGATCGAAAAGTTGTATTTTTAGTTCCCTAAACTGAAAAAGCTATAAAAACTGCAAAAAGTGTCAGTGGCGTACTTTTTTCTCAATATTGATGGTTGCGGTGTCCCTTGAGACACCACTGAATTCAATAACTGCAAAAAGAGTCAGTGGCGTACTTTTTTATCAATAAGTTGCGGTTCCCCTTGAGACACCACTGGATCCAATAACTTCAATCTAGTTAGGGCTAAATTAGCGCCTTAGTACTACAAAGAACAGTGCCAAATTTCAACCACAGTGGCTTAAGGATATTTATGATATTTATAAAAAAAACGATTTTTTTTTTTAACTCTATCACCCTGTATCTCAGAATCGAGACAACTTCGGGCACAAGTTCATAGGAACTTTTTTCTTAAAATGACCTAAAGTAAAGTAATACAGAGGGTTGCACTAAAAACAAGTGTTGACGTCATAATTTTTAGATGGATGAGATGGTCCAATTCTTATTACTAAAAGATCTGGAATCGAATAAATCAGTTCGATGGTTTCTAGATTTAATAATTTATTTCAATTAAATATTCCACCCTGTGTTTAATTTGTAGCAAGCCTAAGAAGTTCAATTTACAAAGCGTGTCGAAAAAACTGTGTTTCGGAGACCACGCTCTGTCGGACAATCCGTTTATAGGCGCCAATGGTGATCTAGGATTCAGCCTGAGCAGTGACAGTTCGAAGTCTGATTCGGACGAGGAATTTTATACTCCGCCATCTTCTCCGGGTAAGGTTAGGAGCGCGGAAAATTCTGATTCAGAGGACCAATTCAGCGACGCTGAACCGCCAAAATCTGAGGTGTTTTTGGAAGGGTGAGTGCTATTTTATGTCGTTTACCATTAAATAGATATTGGAGTGTCAATTTACTTCAAAATTCTTTATTCTCGACCAATTTACCAGTTTATTATAGGCAATATAAAAAAATGCATGTGCTAAAACTTCCCAGGCCTTTATTTTCTTTGTTTATTTACCCACATACCAAAATTGAAGGCATTGACGAGTCCTTTAAAAATGTCTACAGTAATCTAACCTAACCTGACCAAAAAAGTATTATGGAAGGAAATTACTTTTCTTGAATATTTTTTTACCTCACCCTGTACATTAAATTTTATAAACTCGATTGAACGAGACTTAAATAAGCTTTAACTTGAGTTATTACAACAATCATCGATTTTTCTTCCATTTGCGAGAAAAAATGAAAAAACTGTTTTTGCATAAAATTTCCTTATTATTTAATTAAATGTGAACATAATTTAGCTTAGATTTGTTATTTTAGTACAAAAATAAAGTATAAATATTTTCAGATAATTTTTTTAATTGATCCAGTGATTTTGTGAAATTTTTAACTGTTAATTCAGTTAAGTTAAAAGTGTTAAGAATATTCTGGACTAAAGGTTTAAATGATATTATACCTAAAGCTCTTTGAAATTCTGTACAGAGTGGGCCAAAACATTTTTTGGAAGAAAATAGTGACTGGACTCCCGAACCTGAGCATAAAATTGTTGATTTAATGCTTTAAATACCTTTATTTTCAGTTATTAACTAATTTGTCTGGTTTTTTCTGATATTAAAAACTTTGAATGAATGTAATATTAATAATAATTCTGTAAATATATAAATCTAGTATAAGAGTAAATTTGAAATACTGTTTATTATATAAGTGATTTAACTGAGTAAAAAAGAAAGTAGGTACAGTTAATTAACATTGTTAAAATATAACACACTTTGGATATAATAGATATGATATGCCGGTAACACTAACAACATATTAAGGTACTACCTAATCTAACCTAAGCAGGAAAATATAAATTAAACTTTTGAAACAAATTAAATCAATTAAATTCGAAACAGTTATCTTGTAAAAAAAAACCAATAAATAATCAATCTTCAGATTTTTTTTTAAGTTTTTACCATTAGCGTGGATGCACAGATTGCACCTGACGTCTAACTGAATTGCACGCATCCTGTAACCTTCTTTTTAAATCATCAATGTCACGTGGCTGTGTCTTGTATACAACGATTTTAGATAGCCCTATTAGAAGTAATCCAGCAGATTGAGGTCTGGAGACCTCGCTGGCCATTTTAAAGGCCCTGAAGTACCCATCCAATGATTTTTAAAAACAGTGGTCAAATAATTGGTTACCATAATAGCATTGTGTGCTGGGCCGCCATCTTGCTGAAACCAGATATTAGCCCTGTCGCCTAGTGGAACATCTTCCAAATATCCTGGTAGATCATTTTGCAAAAAATCAAGATAGACCTCTGCGCTTACATCGTTTTCGAAAAAATGCGACCTTATTAATAGACCACCAAGTATATCTGTCCATACGTTAAGTTTATACCTTACTTGAAAATTCCTTTGTCTCGCCCAAAAAGGATTTTCATTACTCCAAAAGTGCAAATTATATCTGTTGATACTTCCATTTTCATTAAATGTACACTCGTCGTTCTCTGTTGTTTCCTTAAGGATAGACATATCCGCAATAAAATTAGGGCGTCGCTCAAAATGTTCTGGACGTAGCTTTTGAATTAAAATAATCTTATAATCAAGGTACTTGTTGTCTTTTAATATTCTTCTGACTGGAAGTTGAAACTACATTTGTCGTTTTAATTTATAGCGCACATCGATGAGTAGGGATTTTCGTTTACCCTATTTAGAACATTTTGAATATTGCCTTGATTTCTTACGGGCCTGATTCTGTCTCTTTTAGGTTTAGTAAAAGAAGCATATAATCGTAAATTTCGTAATGTTGCCTCAAAAGTTTTGTTTATTTATCAACTATACGTTACAGAATAAAATTTCCAAATAGTACACAAACAAACTACAATTCTACAAACTAAACAATTTAAAATACAATGTGTTTTATTTGATTTATCGATATATTGAAAATGTCAATATCTGTAAAGTTTTCGTTATATATATTACACATTCTGTCGAGAACAGCCTTTTGTCCATAATTAGTCCTGTGTATTGAAGAAGCAAATGAAAATCTTTGGCGAATATTTCTGTTAGGTACACGAAAATTTATTCACAGTCAATGTGCCCACTAATTAGCTTATGGAGGAAAAATAAAAAGCTTCTAGGCTAGAGTATCCAACTAATAATATTAGTATATGTTGCTTACACAGAATAAACTTTACAAATTTGGACTGTACCCTTTCTAAACGATTTATGTGGATTTAATAAACCGGTGACCAAACAGTAGCATATTCCAATATACTTCTAACCAATGAATTATACAGTGTTTTTAGAGCTTTGATATCCTCTATATATGTACAATTTTCTTTTTAAAAAGCCTAACATTCTAAAACTTCTAACAACTATCCTATGAATATGTTGATTAAAACTCAGCTCAAGATCAAAAATTACACCTAGGTCGTTAAACGTTATTGCAGATTGCAGAGCATTATCACAGATAGTATAAGAAAATATCACAGGCGTTTGTATTTTGTAGAATCTCATGATTTAACATTTATTAACATTGAGCTTCAAGTAATTACGTTCACACCAATTATCTAGTCTATTGAGATCATTCTGTATCATTTCAGGTTCACCGATAGATTTAACTCTTGCAAATAATTTCAAATCGTCAGCATACAGTAGACATTTACAAAACACAAAATTTGAAGTAAAGTCGTTTACAAACAATAAAAACAATATTGGGCCGAGATGAGATCCTCGGGGAACTCCCGAAGTAACATCAATTTCACTAGAAACAGCACCAAACAATTTAACTGTCTGTTTTCGAGAAGAAAGGTAGGAAGCGATCCACGCCCGGTAGGGTCCACACACTCCCAAGCCTTCAAGCTTAAACAATAAAACTTTGTGACACGCACTGTCAAACGCTTTTGAAAAGTCTGTATAAATGGTATCTACTTGATTACCCTGCTCTAAGGCACGGACGAGGAAGTCCTGATATACTGCCAGATCGGACGTTGTCGATCTGTTCTCAAAGAATCCGTGTTGTTGTAGAGCGATATGCCGTTTGAAGGCATAGAATAGGTCGTCCGTTACCATGGATTCAAATATATTTCCCAAGATACAGAGTAGAGAAATCCCTCTATAGTTCTCAATGAGGTTTCGATCGCCAGATTTGTATATTGGAAAAATGGTGGATTGTTTCCATTTAGTTGGAAATACTCCAGTTGAGAACTATCTTTGAAATATGGCGCAGAGAGGTATGGAAAGAGAAATGGCACAGGATTTAAGGAACAACAGAGACAAACCGTCTGGTCCAGCACTCTTACTACAGTCAAGACTTTCCAACTTAGTTGCGACCTTGCCGGTCGTGAATGTGTATCGAAACAGATGCACCACAGGATAGATATGTTCCATTGGTAAAATGTTATCATCATGGTCACAGTAACAGGACTGGAAATGTCTTGCAAATAGCACATGCTATCTCCTCTGGCGAACGCAATTCCTCTCCCTGATACTTCATGTTGACAGGGATTCCATTATTCTTGTTAAAGCTGTTTAAATATGACCAAAAGTACTTCACATTGCTCGGTATCATATGTGTTCCGTGTTAGACACATATAGTAAGTAACATAAATCAATCTGGTACTTACTTTCATAATTGGTAATAATCTCTACTAGTTCTTTTGAAAGTTTTGTGAAGCCTGTTCTTTCTGTTTATCAGCTTTTTTAGTTCTGGACTATACTATCCAGTAAATTTACTATTAGTGATATACTTGGTTGGAACAAACCTGTCGATATCAACATACAGAATATCAAAGTTTATCAACCAACCTGTCAATTTCCATTTCAGTGTCCAGGAAATTCCAATCCTATTGTCATATAAACTCATTAATTCTTTCGTAGTTAGCTTTGTGAAAAATATGAACTTTTAAATTTGTTTTTACAGATAATAGTGCTGGACAGTCGCCACGGAAATGGACTTGCAAAGCTGGGTGAAATTCGTTCAACTTACATAGCTTGGCAGTTCTGGTGACTGATAGTTCGTTAAATCCATTGACGTCATCTGCAAGGATCAGGTCAAGTGTTTTGCCAAGATGATTTGTGATAGTATTAATTTGCTTGAGCTCTAAGTAGAAAATATGTTCAAGAAGAACTTCGGCAGCATCACCTCGGTAATCCAATGTAACTAGTACACCATCATCCAATTCCCATTCAATTGTTGGAAGCTTAAAATCCCCAGCGATAAGTAATCTTGTTTTAGGGTGGTCATTCTTGATCACTTCAATAGATTCAACAAGTGACAAATAAACTTCAGGCGGAGAACCTGGACAGAAATAAATTGCACCCAGAATTATGTTATTCCCTTTGTCTTTAATCTTAGCCCATAATTCCTCATGATAACGCGTTGTAGCGGTTTGTAGTATTTCGGATTTCAAATTACGTGCTGCGGCAATTAAAACACCTCCTCCTCTGGTACGATTGGTTCCGTCGTAGTCTCTGTCTTGGCGATAGACCTGATAGTTCGGTGGGAATATTTCACTGCTTTTAAAATGTCTTTGGTTAGCCAGGATTCGGTAAAAACAATGAGGTCGTAGTTCGTAATACTTACAGAACATAATGTCTCCACGGTTTTTGTCCTCAAGTCTCGTACATTCTGAGAATATAAATGCAACAATAGTTTGTAAATTCTTTCTTCTGACAACATTTGAATGACTTTATCATTGTAGCGTTACTGTCTTTTTTACGTTAGATACAGAATGTCTTCCAATCCTCATTTGAATAAAATTTATTTCTTTGTTGGTCAGAATGATTCAACCAAGCCTATAACTGGACACCACTACTTCAATTCAAGTGGGATTTGGAACGCAGCTGGAACTATAAAATGTAAACAAACGCTTGGCGCCAATGATGAAGGCCTCGTAAATCGTTATTTTTCGGGGGATTTCAAGGTGAAAAATAACGCATTTCCATGCAAAATTCAATAGGAAATAGTGATCACAACTTTTCTTAAATTAAAAAACACTTAAACTATGAAAAACTAAGGAAAATATGACGACGCAATTTTGAACGTCACGCAGCGACTACGTTCGCGACTCGATATTTTGTTTTGTGATCTGGACGTTTGTGTGGAAACCTTTCGGAATAAACTCTGCAAGCCATTCAAAAATTTCGATTACATTATCCACAAATAAGTAAAAATTCAGTCTTTTCCACGTTTGTAAATTGGACCACTGCTAAATTTTTGATTAGAACTTTAAAACAAATTGATGGTAAAACGTGATAAAGTTGTATACAATCTTGACAAGCCTAGAAAAATTCATGGCCAACTACAATGATTTTTTTATTAAACACAAATGATGGAGCTTAAGATATTAAGGTTTAATTTTAACTTTAATTCAGTCATAAAAATTGATACAAAATAACAAAGATTGAGCACTGTTGGCCATTACTTGATGAAAATCGAGTTTCAAAAGAAAAGTTTCAACTCAATTTATTCTGAAAACATAATAGTAGTTTGAACAACACTGTGGCTTCTTTAGATGAAAAATCTCTAAAATTTAAAATATTTTAAGATTCAAGTTTAGAATAATCTATTAAGTTTAAGAAATCAAATTAAATTTTAGTATTTTTGCGTAGAGAAAAAAATTAATTTTCATTTAAGTATTTTTTTATTTAACTTATGTGGCAATAATTAAAACTATTTTTATCACTAACTTAAATATTTAAATTATCGGAATATCTATTATAGTTTCTATGCTATAATAATATACCTAAGCAAAATTATGTTCAAAGTAATTAAATAATAAGAGTTGTTAGGCAGAAACAGTTTTTTTAATTTTTCTCAAAAGTGACAATTTTTGCCATAAGTCAAATTAAAGGTTTTTTTCAGTCTCTTTCAAACAAATTTATAAAATTGAGTGTACAGGGTGAGGTAAAAAAATATCTCTAATTTTGCGTTTGTAGAATCCTGAAACTGATGCAAGAACTTTGGTTTCTTTTACATTTATGACATGTCCATCACCTCAGGAATGAGGAATCGCATATACTCCTTCCGTTTGAAAAGGAATAATGTCCTTTCGCGATCGCAAACATTGTCCAATTTTCTTGTGTGTGTGTTGAAGATTATACATATGTTGGACCGGCGAAGTAACCTTGCAATCTTATGTGGTTTCATGTATAAATGGAAGAACTACATTTCCTCGTAGTAATTTTTTATTAGTATCATTTCGTGGGGTAGGATTATTATATTTTCTAATAGATCGTCTAATATCATCAGTGCAATATCCATTCCCTCTTAAAGCTTGAGTGAGTTTCTCTCGATGTAGAATCACTGTGCCTATAAATGATTCAATTTCCATAATATCAGACTTATTTCACCATAATAGTGTTGACAACTCACTTTTAGATCTAATTGAAGCATGTCTTACATCAACGTAATTTGTCTTTCAAGGAACTTTCTATGAGCAAACCTCAGGAGCAGCCATGGGATCTCCACTGTCACCGGTGGTATCCAATATCTTCATGGAAGCTTTTGAGGAGGAAGGCTTAGAGTCGTCTCCATTAAAACCAAAATTATGGTTCAGATATGTAGACGACACTTTTGTAATATGGCCTCATGGTCCAGAAAACCTCCCTAGGTTTTTTGATCATCTGAATCAACAACATGCTAATATAAAATTTACAATGGAAATTAAATCAGAAGGCACAATTCCCTTTCTAGATTTTCTAAATGTATAAAGGAAAGGAGATGGTTCCTTAGGATACTCTGTATAGGAAACCAACGCATACGAATAGGTCCCTAAATGCAAATTCTCATCATCATCCAGCACAAAACTTAAACTCATAATATGCTTTATTGTCTATAAACATAACAATTGTTGTTGACAAAGCTTGAAATTAGTCTATAAATAAAATAAAAGCGAAAAGGGCTGCAAACACAAAAGATACAGCCTTGAACAAATAAAAGCTTAATAACTAGTAAATAAGAACTAACAAAGAAATATAAACTAACAAGAACAAATAAGAACATTGATACAAATAAAAAACCAGCAACACAATATAGAACAAACAATACATATCTTTTGTCAACAAAGAAACGGAAACAGTTACTAATTCAAAGTCGATAATATGCTTTAGTAATAAGGAATTTCTTAACTTTTTTTCTAAAAACTGAGTACATTCTGACTGCGAAGCTCAACTGGCAGTTTGTTGAATAATTTTTTACTATTGTAAAATATAGAGTTTTTTGTTAATGCCGAGAAAGGGATTGGTAGACTGATATTATAAGAACTGCGGGTCATAACAGATGGTGTGGAATGAGTTTGTGTAGCAAACTTTTTATGCATGAGGCAAACTGTCTCCAAAATATAAATGCCTGCTAGGGTAAGGATCTTTTCAAAAATAAAAGCTGGCTTGCATGAGTCACGCAGTCTAAGGCAACAGAGGTATCTAATAGCGCGTTTCTGCAAACGAAAAACTCTCTGAAATAGATACCGTGAGCAAGAGCCCCAAAAATAGATACCATAACGCTGGTGAGATTCAAGTATTAAAAAATATACATTGCATGCGACAGTATAGTTTACTTCAGTTCTAACAGTCCGAACAGCAAACAAACCAGAGGACAATTTGGCACACAAAGCAGTTATATGATTATCAAACTTCAATCTTGAATCTATTTCCAACCCCAGAAATGTATTGTTATTAAGACTATTAATTGCTTGACCAGCTATTTGAATATCATTAAGCTCACGTTTGAAGTTTAATATATTCATTTTGGAGAAGAGAAAGGTATTTTTAGTGTGTTCTTCTGAACACATTCAAAAATAACGTTATATATGCAAACTATCTTTTTCTCATAAGGTTACATGTCAAACAAACTGACAACAAATTTTAAAATCAATTGTAATATTTAATGTTTCTCTCTTACGATCGGCGCACTGATGAGTCCCGATAGGATGAAAGTATTTGTACAATTACTATGTGTCTATAAAAACTTAAGGTAAATGACATGATTTCTTATGCTTACTTAAATAATATTGTTTATATTATGTATCGAAACATTCCATAGACCGACTAATCTACATGTTGAGATATGTAATTTTATTATATATTTGCTTCAATTAATTTAAATTTAAATATTTTTATTCAGTTGCGAAAAAGCCAAAAAAGATTTTTGTTTGTCAAGAGAAAGGTAGTTCGCATCACACCAGTTTTTAATGGTTATTAGGTCAGAAGATACCATATTATTCAATAAGTTTACATCACTGTGGTGCCAGAGTATTGTGGTATCATCAGCAAAAGAAGTACAGCGCCCATAAGATATAGCTAAGGATAAATCATTTACATAGATAAGAAACAATAAAGGGCCAAGAACTGGACTCTGGGGCACTCTAGCTGAGATATCATGCCTAGCTGAATTTACATTCAGAAAATGGACAGACTGACTACGTTCTGAAAGGTATGATTTGAACCATTTCAAAATTGTTCCCTTGAAACTGAAAACTCAAATGCCTTAGTTAAATCACAGAACATGAGTTAACATCTCCATCATTGAGGCTCAGGTACAGGTCTTCAAATATGTGAAACATGATATCATTAGTATTCTTTGAACCCTGGAACCCAAACTGCGATAATGAAAGTAATTTATGTTTTTCCAAAAAACTGTTCCCTTAAATAAGGGAACAACAGTAGCCATCTTCAGAAGGCCTGGGAAATCACCACTGGAAATAGAAAAATTAATGGCTTCCCTAAGAGACTCTAAGGCAATATTTGGCAGAAATATTTTTACAGATTTTTTATCCCATTCAGTACCATTCTTGTTCTGTATGTCAGAAATCATTTTTAACACACACATTTTAACTCCTCAGTGTCCACAGGTTCAAAATTGAAGGTATCTGTAACCTTGATATGATTAAGGAAAGATAAAGGATTGATTGTAGGATGAACAATGTTATTAGAAAGACTTTGAGCGATGGAACAATGGTAGATATTAAAACCATCAGCATTTAAGTTTGACTTGTGAGGTGTTTTAGAATTTTTTGGTCTTTTTCCTCGCAAATGACTGACTATATTCCAAATTTCCTTCTGCTTATTTCTTGCTTGCCCAATTCTATTGCTATAATACAAATTTAACTAATTTTCTATATATATTTCTGTATTGGTTAAAATATGATAAACATTATTCTTGATATGTAGACATCTCATATTTCTTGATGAAATCTTAAGTCCCTTAGTCGGATGGCTATATCTTTTAATTGAACGCGTAATATCTACAGTACAATAGCCATGCCCTCTGAAAGCTTCGGTCAGCTCTAAATACTAGTGAGTTAATAATCAATTTTTTTTGTGCTGGATAATGGTTTGCATTTAACTATCTATTTGTATGCGTCGGTTTTCAATACACAGAATGTCCTAATGGACCATTTTCCTTCCTTTGAAAGCATACATCAAGAAAGGGAATCGTTCCATTAAATTCAATTTCCATTGTGAACTTGATATTATGATGTTGATGATTACGGTGATCCAGAAATATGATATTATCCTGTCCATAAAGCCAAACAACAAAAGTATAAAGAACTATCAGGGTTTTTTATACAGCAGTCCACAACAAAGAGATATGTCCAAATGACCGAAGAAACAATATCAAACACCGAAAATAGGAAAGACTCGGACTATTTAACCATATACCATTTAAACACACAGAACTTATTAAATAAGATGAATCAAATCGAGTTACTCACTCAAGACAGTGCACCTGATGTATTTTATATAACCGAAACCTGGATGACAAAGGATGGAGCAGATAGCGCAATAATACCAAAATACACATTAATTTCGAATTATTGTAGACAAGAACGCATCCATGGAGGTACTGCAATTTATGTAAGATCATCAATACCAGCCACAGCACTAACAGAAGCTGCGAACTACAGTATTGAGATGCACATTGAATGCTGCGCGATCAAGATAAAAGTAAACCAACAAAAAACTGCAATAATTTCATTATATAGACCTCCTGCAGGAAACATTAATACTTTTATCACCCAGGCCTCAAATATTCTATCCTACATTTCAAATATTTGCTGCAATATTATTATGCGGTGACCTCAACATAAATAGCCTCAACAAAACAAGCATAAACTATAAATTACTAAAAGACCTTTTTGACTCCTACAATCTAAGAGACTATTGTGAAGAACCAACAAGAATCTATACTACCAGCAAAGGCACCAGCGCAACCTCTATTGACTATATGACCACAAACCTACACGATTGTCCAACTCGATGAACAATCAGTGCATAGACCATTTGCTACAACAACTGAAAATACAGATAATGCTTTCTGAAGAAAGTACCACACAACCGAAAATTATAAGAATACTTTCAGATAAAAACCTTGATGACTTCAAAATTAGCCTTCAACATGAAAAATGGGACGATATCAACGAAAAGGACATCGATAACGCATACAAAAACTTCTCTACAACAATTCTCTGGAACTTTGACCGCACTTGCCCAAAAAGAACTGTCAAACCAATACCAAAAAATGATAGATGGCTAAACGAAGACATAGTACGAAGCAAGGAGGAACTAATAAACTTAAACTTTCTTATACGACAAACTAACAATAACAAAGAACTTGTAGAACAATATAAAATCAAGAAAAAGGCCTATAGACAAAACATCAAAGATGCAAAAACAAATTTTAATGGACAAAAAATAAAAAATAAAAAAGAAACATGGAAAATTATAAATGAGGAGCTCAGAAAAAAGAAAGAACAAAAACCCTTACTACTAAATTACAACGGCCAACAGATAAGTGACAAAAAAGAAGTAGCCAATCTATTTGCCAATTTCTTCTCAACTGTTGCTGAAAACAAGATACAAAAACATTTTGGAGGAAACCTATCAAATGCCCCTACAACAACAACAATGTTAGTAAACTCTATGTTTATCGAACCTACAACAGAGGAAGAAGTTCGCCTGATAATATTATCCCTAAAAAATAAAAAATCTACAGGCTACGATGAAATTCCGATGATAGCTGTGAAAAGGGCATGTAACGAACTTAGTATACCCCTACAAATCCTAATAAATAACTCGATCCAAACCAGAAAGTTCCCAACAGCTCTAAAGATGGCAAATATTGTACCAATACATAAAAATGGTAATGAAGCTGATATTGAAAATTATAGACCAGTATCACTCTTAAGCATCTTTTCAAAAATTTTTGAAAAAGTGCTTTACAAAAGATTAATGGCCTTCCTTACAAAGTACAACATTATTTGCAACGATCAACATGGATTTAGATACAATAGATCAACAGAGACCGCATCTTTCGATTATGCGGAATTTATTACCCAATTGGAGGAAAACAAAATTGTTGTAGGGCTTTTCTTTGACCTACAGCATTTTGTGAGCCAAAAACTCTACAGCATTGGGATCAACGTACTGTCACTAATAACTTCATTCTTGTCCCATAGAAAAATACAAGTGAAAATCGATACACTGGTCTCTGACGAATATGATATTAACATAGGTACAGCGCAAGGATCAATACTAGCTCCTCTATTATTCATAATTTATGTCAATGACCTAACTCTTCCAGAAATGACTATTAAATTTGCCGATGACACCCCAGTCGCAATCTGTGCAAATACGGAAGCTGATATTATTCAAAAAATTACAGAAGTATGCAACAACATGAACCAGTGGTGCTTTTCAAACCAACAAATCCTCAACGAAAACAAGACTGTGACAGTGCATTTGCATAAAACAAATCAAAGGGTTCAGTTATGATAAACCAGTTGCCAAACTTCTCGGAACGTACCTGGATTCAACATTTAGTTGGGAGCCCCAATTTCATCATCATATATGTTCTAAGCTAAACAAGGCCTTTTTTGCAACTTTGAAACTGAGTCAAACAGTTCCACAATCAACCCTTATGACAACATATTATGCACTAGTGTATCCGCACCTTTCCTATAACATTATACTCTGGGGTCAAGCAGTGAATGTTAACAGAATATTTATATGTCAAAAACGAGTGCTAAGACTTATTTTTGGTCTTAAGAGAATGGATACATGTAGAGATGTTTTTAAAAAACAGAAATTACTAACGTTGACATCGATTTACACACTGAAATGTGCATTGTATGTTTTTAAAAACAAAAACAAATTTAAGAAAAATATGGAAAACCACTCATACTCAACAAGATACCGAATGGACCTAATTATTCCTAGACATTCCACAGCGCTCTATGAGAAGTCTCCATACTATGCATGCGTCAAGATCTTCAATAGGCTACCCGAGGAAATAAAAACAGTTGAAACAGAAAACGGTTTTAGACAATCCCTCAAAAAATATCTTTTTGACAAAGCGTTCTATTCATTTAAAGAATTTATAGACCCAAAATCTTTTTAAAATTCATAAATGTTCGTTTGTTTTCGATTGTTAATTCATTGTTACTCTTTGTTGTATGTGTTATTACGTGCTACCTATATTATTCGACTATAAGTTAATTTTTAACCTGACTTGTCAAATGTCATATTTTATATTATGATCTTGCTGATAAATAAATAAATTGAATTGAATATTAACATCTATATATCTGAACCAGTGTTTTAAAATTAGAAATCATTAAAACCAAGCAGCCCCAAGATTCCCAGGTTCTATGGTCTTCTGAAGATACACAAGAACAATGTACCATTTATTTAAACTCTCTAAATGCTGTGGGCTATGTTAGTCAGATAAAGATTGCAACTGGATGTAAATCATGTCTTGATCAGTTTTTCTTGAGGAATATATTTACTCATAGTAAGACTAAGTTTGTTGTCCTTAATTGTGGGTTGACTAACCATTCTCCCACAATTCTGACTATTTCTCTGCACGACGGTGATAGTTTTGCAATACAATCCAGTAACAAAAATGAATAAAATTTCAAAAAAAAAATGTTGAAAGTCTACTTAAATCTGAATAAATTTGAAATTTGAAAGGTAAATATCTTTCAGATTTTCTTAATCCATTTACTGGAAAAACAGATTCTTTTATAAAAAACTGTACATTTGTGGAAAAACTTAAGGCAAACTGGTTGGATCCGGAAGATATTTTGCCCAGTTTCGATGTAGAATCATTACACAAATGTTCCTGTCAAGACTCAATTTCTATTATATCAGACATATTGGACCATAATAATAATCTTGATAAAGAACTTAATGGACCTAGTAAAAGCTTCTCTTATATCTACTTATTTCATTTTTCAAGAAACTTTTTATGAACAATCTTCAGGGGCAGCTATGGGATCGCCTCTATCACCTGTGGTAGCAGATATCTTTATGGAAGACTTTGATGATATTGCTCTAACATCCGTTAAACTAAAACCAAAATACTGGTTCAGATATGTAGATGTTACTTTTGTTGTTTGGCCTCATGGACAGGATAATCTCCTCATATTTCTGGACCGCCTTAATCAACAACATCATAATATAAAGTTCACAATGGAAATTGAATCTAATGAAACCATTCCTTATACACATAAGAAAATTTGACAATGCTTGCGATCCCCGAAAGATATTGTACCTTTTCAAACAGAAGGAGTATATAAAATTCCTTGCTCCTGTGGAGAAGTGTATGTGTGAGAAACAGGGCGCTCAATATCAACTAGACTTAAGGGGCATGAACGATATATTAAAAAGAAACAAATTGTTCAATCTGCTGTAGCTGAACACCAACATACCACTGGCCATGTTGTAAATGTAAAGGAAACCAAAGCCTGAATCCCTTTAAGCTCATTCTTTGTTCAGATCTCGTGTAGTAAAGATCCCTGAAGATGCCTCGTGTAATCGAAGGTGAAACGTCGGATAGTAATTCGAATTTGACACGGTCTAATCACAAGAATCATGATTTCTTAATTAAAATACTTATTATTTTAATTTCTTTGGGTTAGAGTTTTTGGTAAGTTAATATTTTTTAATAAGTTGTCTTGGTTCATTTTAAACTAAAACAAAAGTTATCATCTGCCAAACAAAAAGGGCTACTGAATATTTGGGCAAAAGTTTTATTTTATATAAATAACTAGGTACAGCCAAAACTGACAAACTGTAATATTATAGGTTTCCGAGATAGCAATACATATAAGCCAGATCTGTGACACACTGTACATTGAATAATAATTGTAGTGATTATAACATAAAAATCGAAAGTATTTTTGTTTGCAGCACTTATCCAACCAAAACGGATCATGCAGTTTTCAACGCTCTGAGATATGCAGATTGTGATATTGACCGAATTAAGTATCCAACAGTATACAAATGGCATCATTCTATTAACCTGTATAAAGAATCTGAGAGGGAGGCGTAAGTAACTTTATTACTTTTTTCTTCTTTTGAGTGAAGTAACATTCACCGTGTATGATTATTATATTGTTATCGGCTGAGGTCAGGTTAACTTGATGTCCAGATCAGATCTCCGAAGACTTATCTGGACGGTAGGAAAACTCTGGTTACTGTTTTATGTGTTTAGATAGACACAAAGACAATATAAAAGAATAACGATTTTTGTCCATATTGTCGACAAGTTTGAAACACCACATCTTCGAAACGTATTACATCTCTATGATGAACCATTTTCTTTGTTATTAAATAAAGAAAGGTGCTCCGCAACTTTGGCGAAAATGATATAGTGCACAAAGTGGACAATTATACATTTCTAGCTTACTTTAACAGTCTCCAGCTGTGAATTCGTTACTGCATTTTTGAGATTTTCTAATTACACTTAAATGAACCCAGTAATTTATTAACATGTTTATTTGTAATTTTGTAATGTTTCATGTCTTTAAGAACTGGCCTATACCGGGTGTCAACGATATCGTTTTACACGATGCCATTCATTTGCTTTTTAGGTTAGGATATTTATATTTGGGTTAACGAAATATGGTATTAAGACACATATTTTTCATGAAAAAACAATTGAATATTACTGCCAGTTTTTCCGATATCAGAACCAAGTTAAGAATTTCAAATGGAACCCAGTATATTATTTTACATAGTTTGATAGAGCTTAGAATCACCTTTTCAATGACATATCACAAGTTATATTTTTTTTTCAAAATGGCGGACCAGGAAGCGCTTTTTCAAAATTCAATAAGGCGGTCGTTTCCCGATACCGATGAAATTTTGTTTAACAAATTATTAAAATATTAAACAAAATGGGGTTTTCAATGGATTTTAATCAAATTTAAAATCAAATTTTTAATTTATCACAAAATAGGATAAGTTTAATTTTTTCTTTAAAATGTGAACTTTTTCTTAAATTTTCTCAAAGATTTTAAATAGAAAGTTGTATTTATTAAATATTAGTATTAAAGTATATCTTATTAGCTACACGAAACCGCATAACAAGCCGTATTTTTGCTTTTTGTTTCAGAAAAAATTGACAAAACCTTGCCGATACACATTTTTCCTAATACATAAGATGAAACAAACACACACATATTATTAATCAGAAAATCCTGGAATATTTTTTATTGTTTATTGATAAGTAATTTTGTATTATTTTGACATTTTGTGACTGTTGTCTTATTTTAGGAAAGCGAGAAGAAATCACAAGTAGTATTAACTTTATTTTACCAGTAGATACGGTGCAGTAACATGAAAGATGACTTAACTAAGATAAATAGGTCTTGGAAACAATTGCATAGGGATGCCATTATAATTTTCATTAGATTTAACCAGAAACGTCAAAAGTACTGTTTTGTATCGACATTTCTGATAACTTTCGTTACATTTTTACACTGAGAAAAACAAAAAACAAAAACAAAACCGCATAACAAACCGTATTTTTGCTTTTTGTTTGAGAAAAAATTGACGAAACTCTGCCGATATACATTTTTCGTAATACATAACATGAAACACACACACCCACACACACATATTATTAATCAGTAAATTTCGGAATATTTTTTATTGATAAGCAATTTTGTATTATTTTGACATTTTATGATTTTTGCTGTCTTATTTTAGGAAATCGAGAAAAATTCACAAGTAGTATTAATTTTATTTTACCGGTAGGCTTTCGGTTTTTCCGGAAATACCTAGACCTAAGTCAAGAAGTTTAAAAAGAACCCTGTATATTTTTTCACACAGTTTGATAGAACTTAGAATTCCCTTTACATTGACATATCACAAGTTGATTTTTTTTTTGAAATGGAGGACCAGGAAGCTTTTGTTCAAAATTCAATATGGCGGCCATTTTCTAACACCGAAGATATTTTTGAATTATAGGTAGAAATAATAAACAAATATGGGGGTTTTTATTGGGTTTAATGCTAATTTAAAATCAAACTTTCACAATTAATACAAAAGTCACTCAATTAAATGTTCTATGCGCTGTCCGCCTTGTTCTTGGCATAGTGTAACTCTCTCAACATTTTCCGCGAGCAGGTTTCGTAAATGCTGTTCTGAGATACTCTCAACGGCTCGTCTTATTCTATTTTCTAACATTTCCAACGATATTACAGGAGTTGCATACACTTTTTCTTTCAGATGACCCCATATAGAAAAATCAAGCGGGGTTAGGTCAGGCGACCTCGCTGGCCATCGAATTGGTCCATTGGTTCCCAACCAGTTCTCACCAAATCGTTCATTCAAGTAATTTGCAACAATTCTTGAATTATGAGCAGGGGCGCCATCTTGTTGGTAAACTAAATCATCATTTTGCTGCAAATTATTTATAAAATGTTCAATTTCATTTTCGAGAAAGTCCAAATACATCTCGCTAGTTAAAGGCTGATGGAATAATATTGGACCAATAACGCTTAGTCCTACAACGCCTAACCAAACATTAACTCTAAAACGTTCCTGGAAGGCACCTTCTCTTACTAATCTTTGATTTTCCTTTGCCCAATAACGAAAATTATTTCTATTAAACATCCCTAGATTAGTAAACCTTGATTCGTCCGAAAAATTAATCTTAGATGAAACACAGGACTTATTCTATAATTATCTAAAAACCAATTGCAATAAATAAGTCGTCTTTGGAAGTCATTTTCAAATAGGTGGTGGTGAATTTGATACTTAAACGATTTAAACCCGTGTTTCTTTAAAATTTTTCTGGCGCTTTCATGGGACGTATTGCACTGTTTGCCTAATTCACGAAGGGAAGCTGTACGGTCATACTCGATGTACGCTAAAACGTTTGTTTCCACTTCTTCGCTTACTACGAAACCATCATTGCCATTAGCATGGACACCACCATTATTTTCATTTTTTAAATGTTGTACTAGCCAAGGATAATATGCATGTGAAGGAGCGTCACGATTCGGAAAGCGTTCCTGGTATAATCTCTCTGTGTCCCTTGAATTTTTGCGACATTCCCCATAAATAAGGAGCAGGTCAATTTTCTTGAATAAACCATAATATTTATTTTTAAAACTAACTAGAACCACTTCTCAGTGTAAAAATGTAACGAAAGTTATCAGAAATGTCGATACAAAACAGTACTTTTGACGTTTCTGGTTAAATCTAATGAAAATTATAATGGCATCCCTATGCAATTGTTTCCAAGGCCTATTTATCTTAGTTAAGTCATCTTTCATGTTACTGCACCGTATCTACCGGTAAAATAAAATTAATACTACTTGTGATCTTTTCTCGCTTTCCTAAAATAAGACAACAGTCATAAAATGTCAAAATAATACAAAATTACTTATCAATAAACAATAAAAAATATTCCAGGATTTTCTGATTAATAATATGTGTGTGTTTGTTTCATGTTATGTATTAGGAAAAATGTATATCGGCAAGGTTTTGTCAATTTTTTCTAAACCAAAAAGCAAAAATACGGCTTGTTATGCGGTTTCGTGTAGCTAATAAGATATACTTTATTACTAATATTTAATAAATACAACTTTCTATTTAAAATCTTTGAGAAAATTTAAGAAAAAGTTCACATTTTAGAGAAAAAATTAAACTTATCCCATTTTGTGATAAATTAAAAATTTGATTTTAAATTTGATTAAAATCCATTGAAAACCCGATTTTGTTTAATATTTTAATAATTTGTTAAACAAAAATTTCATCGGTATCGGGAAACGACCGCCATATTGAATTTTGAAAAAGCGCTTCCCGGCCCGCCATTTTGAAAAAAAAATAACGTGTGATATGTCATTGAAAAGGTAATTCTAAGCTCTATCAAACTATGTAAAATAATATACAGGGTTCCATTTGAAATTCTTAACTTGGTTCTGATATCGGAAAAACTGGCAGTAATATTCAATTGTTTTTTCATGAAAAATATGTGTCTTAATACCATATTTCGTTAACCCAAATAAAAAAATCCTAACCTAAAAAGCAATTCAATGGCATCGTGTAAAACGATATCGTTGACACCCGGTATAGGTTATAGATTTAAGTAACAAGGTGCAATTTAAAGAAATTAAATTAAATTAATGAAATAATTGAATTCTAGATATTTTAGAATTATTAATATTGTTTTTACATGGTGTAATACAAGTGTGGCCAGTAACGTTTACATTATAAAGGATTTTTTTAATAATTAATTGACCTAGGTAAAATTTGTGTTTGTAAACATTACAGAGTCATAAAGGGGAAGAGGCAACTAGTGCTATTCAACCCATAAGAATGGTTTTCAACCAACATAAAGAGCATACGTGGAACGGCGTACAGGGAAATTCACGCGGGATAGCGGAAAGTAAACAAATAATAGTAACCGTTCCAATATCGTGCATAAAAAGTGTTAATTTAGAAAAATAATATCTAATCTAAGTTGTTTAGATCAATATATTCGAAATTTTCATATTATTAAATTATGAATAGCTAAATCCGTTTTACTCATGCATATACTATGCAAAAATTGCATACTTAAAGAGTAGACGATAGTGGAATGATTCATATATCGTTAAATAACACAGTGAACAGTAGAACGAACACACAGGGCCTTAATATTCAGTACAACCATATTTTACAATTACATTAAAATAATGAATTACCTAACCTTCTTATAAACCAAAACAAAAAGGATATGTAAAAAACAAGTACCTACACATTTTCTACGAGATAAGATGCAGACCATCGATTTAGTCGCCCGTTGTGTGTTTTCAAAGTCACTTGTATACAGTGTGTCCCAGATTCGCTTCTCTATACAGGGATCTCGGCTCCTATTATACCTACAGCAAAGATTAAATGGGGAAAGTTTTAGAGGAAACTTATTGCATTCGATATCTGGCTTCAGATTTACGATCGATCAATTGTTTTTGGAAATATCGTGGAAAAACCGAAAATGGCGGATTTCGTTTTTGGCCAGTATATCCAGAACGGTAAATTTGACAGCTGCCAAAATGTGACATTATTCGGACACATTTTTAAAACAAATAAGATGGCGTATACGACACGTCTTCATTGTTTTTTGTTAACCCACACCCCGCCTCAACTTTCATTTTTCTTATGGCCGCCAGTCTAGTGATATCTCACAAGTGCATTAAAGATTTTAGTATCATCAAAATATTACACTTCGTAATTTTCTAAGGAGGCCATGATTTAAAGTTATGTTAGCTCTCAATGCTTTTCTAAGGAGGCCATGATTTATCTGTAACAAAATCGGATTTTGACTTTGACGTTAAGTTAAATAGTTGAAAGTATCAAAGCTGTGTTATACCCAATTCAGGAAAATCGTAGTTAATTTAATTAATTATGGTGCCTTCGAACAACCTAGAAGCGGATACAATAATAACAATGAAAATCGAGACAGAAACATTTTACAAGCTATCAATGAAAACCCTAGTGCATCAGTAAGAACTGTAGAACAGGAAACTAATGTGCGAAAATCAACAGTACAGAGAGTTTTAAAAAAGAATAAGTATCACCCATACAAACCCATAATAGTACAAGGACTTAAGGAAACTGATTTTCCAAGACGACTACAGTTCTGTGAGTGGTATACTAGGAGATGTAATGAAAATGCTGATTTTGTAAATCATGTAGCAGGTTCACGAATTGTGGAGTCTTTAATAGGCACAGCCGTCATCATTGGGCTGTGCAAAATCCTCACGAAGTGGCAGAGAGACGTCTATTAATCAGATTTGGAAGTAACATTTGGTGTGGGATCAATGGTAAGTTAATCTAACCAATCAAATCTTTTTTTTTCGTTTAGTTCTTTAATGATACTAAAAGAGTATAATCTAATAAAAAAAAGTAAAACGTTCTCCTCTAGTCAGTCAACTTACTTTTTTGATATTGTATTACATTTTATTCAATCATTTTGTATTGTAATTTCGAAGAACCTATAAAAATAGAATTGGGTTCTATAAATTTATTAACACTTTATCTAAATTTTCTGCAGATTTAGCTAATTCTTTAAAATTATTTTGATTATCTGAATTTAATGATTTATTATTACCCGGGAAACCTAGTTCTTGCGTTATGAAAAAAATACCATATTAATCAAATGTCGAATTATTTTTCGATTTTCATAATGGTTTATAGAAAGGCGTTCAGCTGTATTTCCGAATAATTTAAATTTTAAAGCGCAAGGGGTTTGTTCTTTTGATATTTTAGGTTTTATTAAGGCACGGTGTACTTCTTTAAGATTATTATTATTACTACGGCTATTACTTCCCGCTAACCAAATATTTGTTTCTTTTTCATAATAAAGCTGAATAGGTTTCAACTGTATACAAGCTCATTCATTACGGGATGTTTCGATAATTATTTTTGGAAAGAAAATATCTACTTTTTAATAAAGATAATTTTCCCTTTATAATTTATAGTTTCAAGTACCACCCGGCCGTCCCTGCCGCCCTTGACTGTTAAGCACCTATTTATAAATTATTAATAATTTCAGGAAATCGACTTATTGGACCATTTTTGTTTGACTACAACTTAAACGGGCAGAGGTACCTAGAGCTTTTGCGAAACCAGGTCGTACCAGCCTTACGAGCTATTCTAACAGAAGATGAATTAAGAAGAACTTGGTTTCAACAAGACGGATGTCCGGCTCACAATACCATTCAAGTCAGGAACTTCTTAAGAGAGCAGTTTGACGAAAGAATAATTTCTTTAAATGGTCCAATATCTTGGCCTCCTAGATCCCCTGACCTGTCGCCTTTGGATTTCTACCTCTGGGGTCACACGAAGAATGAAATCTATGAATTTGATCTCCCCGTGATCATAGAAATCCTGAGACAAAGAGTTCTGGACACATTTAGAAATATTAACCGAAATACACTTACCAGGGTTGTTCGAAAAACAGTCACCAATTGTCAAAAATGTCTCGATGCCAATGGACGTCATTTTGCAGATTTGTAAATTAATGTTACCCACTTGCAAAGTAGTTAAAGCTCATTTAGATTTTCTAAGTCGTTATTTACGTTCACGTTGTATTAAAAATTCAATGCGTTCAATACATTACTTACTTATTAATGTGTGTTGTGAAAAATAAATCATGGCCTCTTTTAAAAACATTGAAAACTAATTTACTTCGTAAAGTGTGATATTTTGATGACACTAAAATCTTTAATGCACTTGTGAGATATCACTAGACTGGAAATTTTAGGCTCTTTCCAAAAATCGAAAAATCCTATATGGCGGTCATAAGAAAAATGAAAGTTGAGACGGGTTAACAAAAAACAATGAAGACGTGTCGTATACGCTATCTTATTTGTCTTAAAAATGTGTCCGAATAATTTTGACCGCTGTCAAATTTACCGTTCTGGATATACTGGCGAAAAACGAAATCCGCCATTTTCGGTTTTTCTCCGATATTTCCCAAACTTATTGATCGATCGTAAATCTGAAGCCAGTTATCGATTGCAATAAGTTTCCGCTAAAACTTTCACCATTTAACCTTTGCTGTAGATATAATAGGAGCAGAGATCCCTATATAGAGAAGCGAATCTGGGACACACTGTATATGTATATATAAATTAATGGCAATATTGTTTTAAGTGTTTCGAGGGAAAAGACTGTACCTAAATTTTATTATGTGCAGGATTTTAGTTTAGTTTTTGACACAAGGTTCCTTGTCGTTTGATATAGGTATATAACATAAAAAGATTTTAATTTGTGTGTAAAATAAGTAGATGTTCTGCTACCGGTTAATGTCTCTAATAATTTCAAAAGTTTTCTATAATATCCCGTATATTATATACTAATTGTTTCTCATCCTGTGTGCCTTTTTTTAGATGTTTAAATTCGTTTCACTAATCTCTCAAATTTTTTAATATTTGTTTTATTTTTAAATTTCTGTTTTACTGTTATTCATTAGAGTTAAGGTTAAAGAATCGCCTGTTTTAAACTTAACTCTACAGACTATACAGCAAGGGTCTTCAATCCGCGGCCCTAATTCTAATTTCTTGCAGCTCCCAGAGGCTAAAAAAATATTGTATCGCGCCGCGCCTACGAATCACACTCCGAGGACGCTAGCGCTACCTAGTTAGAAGAGATCCACTCTGTAAACTCGCGATCGACTACCCACAAGGCCACTAGATGGCGTTGCACATCTATTGAATCTTTCTAATGATTCTAGAAATTATCACTACTAGAGGGAGCTACTAGTCCAGGCTCTTAGCTGCTCGAAATCTCGAGAAGTTTAAAGTTGGCGCGCCCGGCCTATATAAAGCCAGCATCTCACGGCAGCGGCTAGTTCTAATTCCAAGAGCGAACGAAGCGATTCAAGCGAAAGAGTGCCGGAGCTACTAGTCCAGGCTCTTAGCTTCTCGAAATCTCGAGAGGTTTAAAGTTGGCGCGCCCGGCCTATATAAAGCCAGCATCTCACGGCAGCGGCTAGTTCTAATTCCAAGAGCAAACGAAGCGATTCAAGCGAAAGAGTGCCGACTAGCAGTGAAGTTGCTACCTGTGCGATAAGTGATTATGGTGAGAAAGTTTAGTTTTGTCGTAGACATTTTTATCGGGGAATTAAACTCGTTTTCTCTACCTTGACATTAAAAATGGCTTCTACTTCGGGTAAAAAACGAAAAATTAGTGAGGAAGAGAGCATATTTCAAGAAAAGTGGTCTGAGTTGGACTTGTTCGTTAGCGTTAATCTACAACCCGTCTGTTTGGTGTGTCAAGAATCCCTTTTATCCTTGAAAGAATACAACTTAAAAAGACATTACGATACAAAGCATGCCACAAAGTTTGAGACATTCAAAGGACAATTACGCAAGATAAAGTGAGAGCTCTAAAACGTCAGCAAGCGTGAAGGTTAGCTTATTATATCCGGAAAAATAGCTTTGGAATCAAAACCTTTTGCTGATGGTGAATTTATCAAGGAGTATGGAGGCCGCCGCTGAAGAAATGTGCCCGTCTCAAAAACAACTTTTTTCTAAAGTTAGTTTGTCTGGTGTTACTGTCGCCAGAAGAATCGAAGAGTTAACGGCAGACATTGAAAATTCACTAAAAGAATGTTCGTATACTATTCTGTTGCGCTCAACGAAAGCACAGATTTACCCGATACCACTCAATTAGCTAATTTATTCGGGGCCTTGATAATAATTTTGAAATCACTGAAGAGATGGCTGGCTGCCCTTTGCCCGATTAAAGGAACTACAAAAGGAAGTGTTTGAGTGCACCATTCATGGCAGGAAAAAATGAAGGGCTCATGGGTTTGATAAAAAAATAGCAGATAGATCTTCCTTTGAAGCATTACCATTGTATCGTTCATCAACAAAATGTTTGCACAAAATCCACAAATATTGATTAGGTGATGAAAGTGGTCATAAAAACTGTGAACTTCATTAAATCACGCGGCCCCAATCACAGAAAATGCCAAAATTTTTTGGCTGAGCAGAGGAAAAATGCTAAAATACGTATTTGAACTCAAGAAGGAAATCGCCTCCTTCATGGAAACGAAAGGGAAACGAGTTCCTCAATTTATTTCTCACGGACATCACGCTGCATGAATTAAAACAATTTGTGAAATTTTAGTCATTCGTCTATTGTACATAAGGATTTCGATATTATCATAAATGTTTTCTTTACGGTTGTTGTTGTTTTAATTCCATATAAATTTGGCAACCACGACGACTGTCAGTTTTCTCTTTGTCAAAGAGATTCTCCCATTTCTCTGTTTCATCATGCCTACACGAACGATGGCTGCTTTTTAAGCAATAATTTTAATGAAATTTTTTTAAAAATGTAATTTGGTGTTCGTCAACTTTGGTCTTGTAGTTGTTACATGTAAAAAGTTCTTATTACATTGCTTTGGTACCATGTATCTTTCTACCTGTTCACTGACGAGTAAGTATATCGTTTGATTCAACCCTTTTCTTTTCGGCTTTTTGGTCTTGTTCACCATCTTCATAATTGAAGGGTTTTATTACTCTATGTCAGGGGTGCTCAAACTTGGACTGCTGGCGATCTACCTCAATATTTTTAGACTACTTACGATCGACTCTGAGAGGCTGCAAGTATGTGTGATGCAGGGTTGTCGTACATATACGATACATGCACCCTACCTTCCTACTTAGGTAGGGTGTACCGTAGCATATATTAGCTTTCCGCATAATATACATTATTTTTGTCAAGGTTTGGGTTAGGTTTAGTTAGGTTCTTCTCTACAATATCAATGAAAAAACTCATAATTATTCAAAATTGCGAGTTTGGTTGTTACGAAACAAAAGAGTTACATATGTTGTTAAACTTAACTAAGGAGTGACTTTGGATGTTGAAGCGTGGCACTGCATGTCCTCAGCATACTTTTCATAAGATGGTACGTAACCACTGAGTGCTAATCGCAAGCATGATGACATATGATCGTCAGTCGATTGCGATATTTTGACTTAATTATCTTCATTTCAGAAAATGCAGACTCACACAAGTAAGTTGACCCAAACACTGCTGTCAGTTGAAGGACGATTTGCCTTAGATTCGGATATTTATCTTCAGATATAAAACACCAGAAATTTATATCAGATACTGTAGCTTTGAGATGTATATCTGATATAATCTGCATCAACTCATTTTCAACCTGATTTGCTATTTCAGTAGCTAATTCCTCAATGTTTTTACATGAAAAAGGATAACTCATAAATGATGCTACATTTGCCAATTTACTACAATCATAAAAACGCATTTCGAATTGTCCCAAAATATTTGATAATTCAGCCTCATACGTATCATAATTCAACTGAGGAATACTTGCTTTCAAAGACGGCAAATGTTTCAAATCCTTTCTTTTCAGTTGATCTATCATAAGTTGCAATTTACTTTTGAATGCGTTTACTGCGCTAATCATCTCAATAACAGTTTTTCCTTTACCTTGAAGCTCCAAGTTAATAGTGTTTAAGTGCATTGTGATGTCAGTCAAAAATGCCAAATCAGTCAGCCATTTTTCGTTTTTCAACATCCGAGTGTCATCACCTCTTTCGTCTAGAAAAGCTGTTATTTCGGGCAATAATTCTTGAAACCTTTCTAGGAATTTTCCGCGACTCAAACACTTGACGTCCGTGTGAAGAATTAAATCAGTGTGTTCAGCTCACTCCCTGCAACTTAAAGTGCCGCCGTTGCAAGCTACGTGCACGGATGGAATTCACAATTTTCGTTGCAATGCCCATAATTTCCCCCGTGTTTAAAACTTTTGAACACAACACTTGTTGATGTATAATGCAATGGATTGAAAAAAATGAAGGGAAATCTTCATTAGCTCGACACAATGCCACAAAACCGTTTTTGTTTCCAGTCATTGCTGGTGCTCCATCGGTCCAACGTCATATATATCTTCGCCACGGGTCTTCCCCTTCAGAGGAATGATTGTCAAATCGGTGGATTCGTCGAACTGTAAAGAAAAGTATGTACATTCCATGATATCATTTTTTAGTTTATCTGCCATGTCCTGACTAATGACTTCAATACGCCTTGTGACAGTCGGACGAAATAACTGAAGTTCTCTAATAGCAGACATGATTTCTGTTTTATTTTTAAAATCTCCAAATAAAGTCTCACCCGCTTCAATAAATGTTTCCTTTACAACCGATCTATCTTCGAATGGTTTCTTGTGTTTCGCCAATATATGAGATATTTTAAATGACGCGATCGTAGCAGCTTTTGATTGTTTGACTGTTCTTGTGAACATGGTTTGTTCTTTTTTGATACAAAATATCAAATCACGTAATTTTCGTTTTCTTAATTCACTCTGTGGCGGAAAATCCTTTTCATAGTTTTTATGAACCGTTTTATGATGCCTCTCTAAGTTACCACGCTTAGGTATTGCAACTGACGCACGACAAATAAGACAAATGCACTTATCCTTCACCATAGAAAACAAAAATTCTTCCTCCCAATCTTTATGAAAATGATACGTTTTCTTCGCTGCACTCATTTTGTCCTATTTAATAATAAACTTTGTATCGACGTAGTATTGCTTTCAAGTTGCAATTCAGAATGACTCCAATTCCTGCAGGCGCAACATTTATATCGACGTGAACGAAAGTCTCGAATGTTCCCGTCAAACACGCCGCCCGAAATTTCTAGAAAAGCCGCAAGAATAAAAAACGCGGCTTTTCTTTGACAAGTACCGCGCATTCCTTTGATAAGGCCGCCTTTTGCCGCTAGCAGAGTGTTATTTTATTACGTAATAAATTTTTGTAGTTTAGTTAAGTACCTACTTATTAAAAAAAAATTTCTTCTCGAGATTTACTCAAAAAGCACTCGAGATCGACCGTTTGAGCACCTCTGCTCTATGTACTTATTTGTAGATAGCAGTGGTAATGAGTAGTTAGTCGAAAGTGCTCTGCTCTGATTTTGGAGTTTGGATATTATACACGTTATACAGACCTTTTTGTTTTATAACCCTAATTATATTTCAAGCAAAAACTTTCTACAAACTGAAATTTTACCAAGCCGAGTTATTAAAAAAAATCCCATATGTTACGAACTTTACTGATCACACTGTACGTAATGCTCCGTCGGTTGTTTTTTCAGCTGGCCGAGTCCTCATAGTAAACAGCGCACCCCGGAACCGGAGAGTCCGGTCAAGTCCTGCCCCACGCCAAAGCCCTCGTGGCTCAGGATAACGGGGGCCAACTCCCCGAGGGCCGCCATCAAATCCTTCAATAACCATGGAAACCATTAAGCTTCCCGACTGATTTTACCAAGGATGGATTCTTACCAAATTGTTAATTAAGACTTAAACGTGTGTTATTTTATCGTTCCGTTAGGCTAGGCATTCTAGTGGAGTCAATCCACTGCATATTTTCGTAAAAAAGGAACTGCCCTTTCCCTAGAGTTCTCCTCTCCATGTTGGTGGGATCACAAAGGAAGAGTATCTCCATATATATATATATATATATATATATATATATATATATATATATATATATATATATATATATACATGCTCAAAATCTAGGGATATTGTAGATATTTTCATCAATCCTATTTATTTTTATTTCAAACTCAATTTGAACAATGTAATAAGTGTTGATATGCGTTAAATACGAAATACATAACATAATATACTGGTAAAGTACGTGATTTACATAAAAGAATAATCATTATTTCAAATATCGGCAAAATCTAATTTTTTTTATTAACATTCACTTAAGAAAATTTTAATTAAAGTGATTATGAAAAATGTTTAGAAGTATAGTTAATATGGAATGTGGCCTCCTCGTGCATTTATGACAGCTCGGCAACGCCTTTCCATACTCAGGATCAAGTTATCCAGGTCCTCTTGTGGAATCGCATTCCAGCACTGCTGAAGAGCTTCAAATAACTGGTTTCGGTTCTGCCACTGGTTCTGGTCCCGAAGAACTCTTCGTTGAAGCATATCCCAAGCATGCTCAATGGGATTCAGATCCGGCGACTGAGCGGGCCAGTCTAGAACGCGAATATTTTGCTCTTCCAGGAAATTTCTCGTTACTCTCGCTGTGTGTGGAGTGGCATTGTCATGCATCAACGTGAAATCTGGACCTATGGGGTTTCTATATGGAAGAACAACAGGTTCCAGGACATTCCCAACATAATCGTTCGCTGATAAAAAACGATCCAGCAAAACGAGCTCTGTCCTGTTACCAATGGATATTCCTGCCCACACCATTATTGTACCTCCTCTGTAGCTGTGAACTTCCTGGGTATGTTGGATGCGAGATCTTGCGCCAGGTGCTCTCCAAACGCGAACCCTTCGAGAATCTGGATACAAACCAAACCGTGATTCATCGGTAAATAAAACATTCCGCCATTGATTTTCAGTCCAGATAACATGTTCTTGAGCCCAGGCTAATCGAGTTGCGCGATTTCCTCGGTTTAGAGGTTGACATCTCCAAGGCCTTCTGCTGACTAGATTAGCTTCTCTTAACCTTCTGTAGATGGTATGTCTGGAAACCCTTACTTGACGAGCTGTGTGCAAGTGATTAATTAATTGAGATGCAGTCACTGTGTCATTTCTTCGGGCTTCTAGCTGGACATACCGATCCATATGAGGCGTAGTTATTCTTGGCCGACCCAAATGCCTCTCCCGTACTGTTCCAGTTTCGCGATAACGATTCCAGAGGCGCGAGATAACACTCTGAGTAGTTTCTATAGCATTTGCTACATGAACTTGAAGAATTCCGGCCTCAAGCATTCCCACAGCTCTCAACATCTCATTTTCACTTAAATGGCGTCTAGGCATATTTAAAAGATTACTAAAACACGTTTGCAGAACAACAATATGCACTACACTGAAGAAATTCCGAATAGTTTCTTATCATTTATTTTGTTATTTTACATACCTTTAAAAAAATTGTTTTTTTTTTCTCAAGTGAAAATATTTGTCCATGTATTCTGTTTATTTTTACATCAATACATATTGCGAATATCGTGCTACACTGCCCAAATTAGTTTAAAATAGAAATTGTATTATTAAGAATTAAAATTCGTTAATATCCCTAGATTTTGAGCATGTGTGTATATATATATATATATATATATATATATATATATATATAAATATATATATATATATATATATATATATATATATATATATATAATATATTTATATATATATATATATATATATATATATATATATATATATATATATATTTATATATATATATATATATATATATATATATATATATATATACCGGGTGACCACGAAATTTCTAACAAGGCTGTAACTTTTTTAAAATAAGTACTATTAACATGAAATTTTGCAGTGATATATGGTTACTTAGGAGGAAGATTTTCGCTGTATAAGCAATCGACTTTCGTTTGCGGTTTAACCGGAAATGCTATCAACTTTAATATTTCAGATAGAACACCCTGTATATTGATCTATTTTTGAATTCTATGCTAAATTTTAAACAAAACATGTATCATACCCTCTGTCAATTCCTGATAGTTTTCGAGAAAATGGCGAATGAAACTTTAAAAATGTCGAAGAATAATTCCGTTTTTTGGAAAAACAAATGAAGATAGTTCCAATTTAATACTGTAAATAGTGTTTGTTATGTAACTCATTGCATCTAATGTGACAATCCCGTTTACCCGGAAACGTAGTGAAAAATCACTTTCAAACGATATTTTCTCGTTTTGTTTTAATGGGACGACCTATAAACCTACTCAATCTAAATCTTTAAACAATTTTAAATAGTTTTGTGTATAATACCCTATACCTATATCAAGTACTTGTGGAGATATTTCCAATTGCACTGTGCAATTACCTTTTTTAGGCTTAGGCTGATAAATGACAAATATTGGGTTGTGAAATAAAGAAACACCACAGCTGCCATTCTTTTATTCTCCTTCTAACTTTTAAAGTAGGTACTTTACTTCAGAATTATTGTTTTGTTCAATGTAGGAATAAGAAAAACAAGCTATTAAAATTTGCAAACGTACTGCTCAAAACTGTTTTTGCAAATGGTGTATTTAACGTTTTGCGGTCATCAAATATAGGCACTAAGGAAGGACTGGGTTTTTGAATTTCACATGATACTAAATTGAGTTATTAACATATAAAAAAGGAATAAAATGCCTATGATATGTTATCTGTAAGGCTAAGTATATTTTGTACTTGGCGGCAATGTAAATTGAGTAAAAACGAAAAATTAGTTAACCTTATAATTATAAACAAACTTACCTATAAGAAGTTATTTCAAAATGACTGATTATTGTTTATTATTTACTATTGCCAGTCTATTTAAACAGGTATTTATTAAGGATACTACTGAGTAGCTTCAACTGTCATTACGCTACAAATCACTAATATAAATAATATTCAAACATAAACCTAAAGCTAAATATAAAAACATAGAACTAAAGCTACATGAGTAATAAAAAACCAAGAAAAAAGGTCATCCATAGACAAGATCTTCAAAACGTTGTCCATTAACTTCATGGCACATACGAATTCTGTTATGACACTCTTGTAAAATGTTTTCCATCTGCCTTGGAGTTATTTCTTCTATCGCCCTTGTAATTCGATTAATAAAGTCCGCACGATTTTCTAATGGTGTTTTGTAGACCTTTTGTTTAAAGTAGCCCCAATATGAAAAATCTAACGGGGTGAGGTCAGGCGATCTCGCCGGCCGTCTGACTGGCCCATTTGTACCTATCCAATTGTCGCCGAATTTGTCTCTCAGGTAGTTAGTCACTACTCTGGAATTGTGTGCAGGTGTCCCCATCTTGCTAAAAATATACTTGATTGTAATAAACAATTGATAAATTGTCCACAAAATCCTCTATTGTATTTTGGAGGAATTGCAAATAATGTTCTGCATCCAGGAGCTCATAAAAAAATGGGACCTATTTTTCGAGTTCCTAGTACTCCAAACCAGATGTCAACACCAAATCTTTCTTGGAATGCCTTTTCCCTTACCAAGTACGGATTTTCGGAAGCCCAACACTTAGTGTTATTGCGGTTAAACATTCCCATATTGGTAAATCGGGATTCATCTGAAAAAAGAATTACTCTCCGGAAATTGGGCTGTCTTTGTTGCATATCAAAATACCAGTTGCAAAATTCCAGTCTTCTCTGATAATCCGCTTCATATAAGTGCTGATGGATTTGGTATTTGAATGATTTAAAGCCATGCCATGCTTACGTAAAATTTTTCGTGCGCTTTCGCGGCCAATTCCAATTTCACTGCTCATTTGTCGTATTGATGTAATAGGATCGATTGGTATACAAGCCAATGTATTAATTTCAGCCTCTTCACTAACTGTACATATAATGCTCTGGCTTCCTTGTGATTTTTTCTAGTTTCTCCGTATATCATTATCATATCAATTTGTTCTTCACGAGTAAAATACATTTTCAATAATTAAAATTTATAAGAAAGTCTCGAAAAACGTAGCACTTATAATTACCGTTTAACCGTTTAATATAAATTTATAAAAAAATCTTTCTTGGGAATAGTGTTCACAATATAACACATCATTGACGTTGGATGATTTTTTATTTTTTAAAGACGTTTGGAACAATTTAGGCTATTTAAGACAAATCACAAACATTGTAACATTTATGTTTAAAATTTTTTAAAAAACAAGTCACACAGTTAAAACGGTACTTGTTTGGCAGTTTTTTCATTCCGATGCAGGCTGCAGTTCCATAGTTTGTTTCGATCGTTTCGTACTTTAGCAGGTTTTCACCCATTCTGCAGTATATTGTAAAAGTGAGGTTTCTTGAACACATAAACTATATTCTTATAAAAAATCTTTCTTGGGAATAGTGTTCACTATATAACACATCTTTGATGTTGGATGATTTTATTTTTTAAAAAAGCGTTTCGACCATTTTATGGCCTTCATCAGTTATTTTAGTCTATTTAAGACAAATCACAGGCATCTACACTGCTGGAATTTCGAAGTGCACCATGGACATTTTTACGGCTGACGACCAATTCCTAGAGTATGCAGCCCGATAAGGACAGCCTTAGGACTCTATCGCAACCCTCTTATACAGGGTGTTAAATATTACTGTTATTTTTTGAAAAAGTTTATTCGACCAGAACTCTTACTTTGGAACATTTCTTTTTCTCTTTGTGCAACCAAAATAATATAGAGCTAGGTACAAAAAAAAAAACAATTTCGAGAGGTTTTGAATTTTCTTCTTCCTTTCCGACATTTTTTTTAGAAAAATTGATTTTTTTAAAAATGGTCTGCTGATTAAAGCCCACCAATGACAATCAGATTCAGTATGGACTATCAGATTATGAACAGGATTGGCTTCCTTAAGTATTCCACCATGAATATACAGTATACAGGGTGAGGCAAAACCTCTACCGATTTTAAACTTTAACAATGTTGAATTTCTGCTCCACAAGGTAGGTAGTATTGCAGACCTTTCTTATCCATTGTATTATTGGGACATATTCTCATTTAATTCGAAATGACAGGTAAACAGCTTATATAAGTCTATATTAACAAAAATAACATTGTACAATATCTGAAAGAACTAGATCAAATTTCAAATGTAAAAACCTGTTTCGGTAAAAATGTCCATTATTACTAAAAATGGCGTTACAAGCAACATCGAATTCAAGATTGATAGAAAAAACCAAACCGAACAAATCACTATTTAACTTGCACCTCTTAATTTTTGGTGAACCCTGTATACAATATTCATGTTGGACGATTTAAGGGTGCCAACCTTGTTCATAATCCGATAGATTTACCTTTGATTACCACAAGTGGACTTTGATCAGCAGATTATTTTAAAAAATCCATTTTTCGAAAAAATACGGGGTTTTTTCGGAAACGAAGAAAAAATTTCAAAATCCCTAGATAATCTTTTTTCGTACATAGCTCTAGATTTATTTGGGTTGCACAAAGAGAAAGAGAAATCTTCTATAGTAAGAATTAAGATCGAAGAAACTTAAAAAAAATGACAGGGTCTTATATAATCCCCTGTATAAGACAGTTGCTATGTTGTCCTGAAGCTTCCCTTATCGGGTTGCATAATATGCATATTGATCAAACAAATGCGGAAAGCCGCAATTCAAAATATTCATCCGTATTGAAAATATTTCATTTTCATTTTCCAGTAAAAATTTCCTTGGTCCACTTCGAAATTTCAGCAGTTTATGTTAAAAAGTCAAAAATGCAAATAAGTATAAAAAAGTAAGTAATATACAGGGTGTTCCACTTACAAAAGTGCAACTTGAATCAACATCTCAAAAATTCAACATTTTCAATTTCCCCTGTATTTCAGAAACTAAGATGATAAATGTGTGCGTGGAATGTTTAATTTCATAAAAAAGTAGCCAATATCGTGAAAACTTTACACGAAAATGGGATGTGTTCGTTGAAAAAATTCAGGATTCCCCTCCTTTATGACGCCACCAATACGTTTATTCAAAAAAGCCCGAGGGAAGAGCAGTTTCTTTTTTTTACGAACATGTGCGGTAGATTGGCTCCACTATTCTTAGAGTTGCTCCAAGCGAACTGAATAAATAAAATGTTCGTATGACGTAATGATCGTTTTAATGTGTTGTTTGAATTTGAACTGTTGACGTGACCTTTCACTTCAAAGAGAAGTTGGATTGAGTTTTTTTTTGTGACATTCGAGTTGATTTAAAAAGCAGAATGCAGAATGGACTTTCTGTGCAGAAAGACGGGACTTTATACTAAACTTGTTTATAAATATTAAAACCTTCAAAGTATTTATTCTATTTTATTTGTTAAAGCAAAGAGATAGCAATATTTTAATTTAGCTTTTTTACCTAAGGTGGGTTCACGTAAAAATATTTATACAGGGTGTTAGTAAATAAGTGCGACAAACTTCAAGGGGTGATTCTGCAGGAAAAAATAATAAAAAATAAATGTTAAAATCTGACGATTAATTTATTGCTCTGAAACCGGTCGAGATATGCCAATGAAATTTGGTGGGTCTTAGGGGGTAGTTATTGCGCATTTTTTGACATGCACTTAAGAATATTATATTCATCATTGGCGCGCATACGGGTAATGATCTCGACTTATATAAGAAAAAAATGGTATGCCACTGAGACATTTCAAATTAAAAATCATTTTTGAATTCCTCGTTCGATTTGTGACAAAAAATCTCTCTTGCCATTTTTCCATATGGGGCGCGGTTTTTTTGCAAAAAAATAAAATATCCTAACGCGTATTTTTCATTTCTTTAATACATTGTCAAGAACTATCTAATACGCTAATATTAAACCAGAACAATGACAGAAAATAACACTAATACAATTTTAAATAGGCGTAAAGCTACAACAAATGTTGAAAATGACCTCCCTCAGACGTGACACAAGAGTCAATTCTGCGTTTCATTGATTGTCGCATTCGCGCAAATATTCCTGGTGTATTTCTTATTGTCTCCCAGCCGGCTATAATGCGATTCCTCAGGTCATCAACATTTTCGACGGAAGTGGAATAAACTAATGACTTAAGAAAACCTCAAATGCAAAAATCTAGAGGATCGAGTAGGCCAATTTTCCTATCCAACCATTTTGATATTCTGCGTAAAAATCGCACCTCATAGGAAAAAAAGTCAAGAGAGATTTTTTTGTCACAAATTGAACGAGGAATTCAAAAATGATTTTTAATTTGAAATGTCTCATTCTTGTACCACTTTTTTCTTTAAAAAAAAATTGAGATTATGACCCGTATGCGCGCCAATGATGAATATAAAATTCTTAATTGCATGTCAAAAACTGCGCAATAACTACCTCTTAAAACCCACCAAACTTCATTGGCATATCTCGACCAGTTTTAGAGCAATAAATAAATCGTCAGATTCTAACATAAACTTTAACACTCTGTATCTCGGAAAACGAATCATTTGCGGACCTAGGTTTATATAGTAAACTGCCATAATTTTTTCATGCAAAATCACCCGCACTTATTTACTAACACCCTGTATTTTTCTATTATTTCATTTCTTGTATTTGTTATAACGGCTCACCTTTTTTTTTAGCCGATAAGTGATATGGTATATGGCTTCTATAAGGCCTTCTGAATGAGGCAAAAACTCCCAATTTTTATTTTATTCGTTTATTTCTTTGTTACCGTCAAGTGGGGTGACTTCGGTCACATTTTGCAATATTTTTGATCGCAAAATAAATACCGATAAAGCAAAATTTTTAAAGTTTCGCTCAATATACCTTTAACATCAAGAAACATTTTGACACTCTCAAAAATATTCCAATTGCTTTTAGTTTTCAGATTTTTTTTGTTAAAGACTGTCCGAATTCACCCCATAGAGTGGGGTGACTCCGAACGCCGGTAGAAAATCACATAAATCCGATTTTAACCTTCTCTATAGGAGACTTCGGATAAATATATATTTTTTTAAATGTTTAAATATTTTTTTCATGTAAAGAAACACTTTATTGTAGAAATATAAAATATTTATTATAAAAACAAAGCATAATTCTTAAAAAACAATAACGAAACAAAACTAAAACATAATTCTTATAATAAAACTAAACTAGTTTATTGCATAACTTTAGGTAGTTTGCAATAGAAACAGCCATAATTTACTCTATCACAAGATTAGGTAAATTAGAAAACATATGACCTCTTCGAGAATTTGAATGGGGATAAAGCTTTTTAACAATTTCATCTTTTCCAATCTCGCTTTCATCCGGCACGTTTGGAAAATAGAAAAAAACGTTCTCTCCATGTTTCTTTTTTCGAAGAAAGCTAACAACATATTTTTTTTAAAAAACATTTACAACTTTTGCAACATAGAACTTAAATTTAAATGACTTGCATATAGGAACCTTTACTACAATAAAATCGTCTATTTCAACAAAATCTTCATTTGAGAAACAACTTCTTGGTTTGTCGGTAGTCACTTCTTCGTCCGAATCAAATGAGTCTGGTTGAGTGGGTTGATGAGTGGGGTTTCTCTTGGCATTTACAACGTGGGCTAATGGCAAAGAGTCTGAGTCGGAATCAGATGAGTCAGGTGGTAAACAATTTTGATCAAACAAATTTAACTTTTTCTTTATAGCTGTAAGATGGGCTAATGGCAAAGAGTCTGTATCGGAATCATCGGAGGAAATGGTCTGGGGTTTTGTGGGACTTTGTGCACCAGACGTAGACGGCCTATTTTCTGATTCGCTTTCCAATTCAATAATTGTCCGTTGAGTATCCATATCTTCAAGGACGACTGGTCTTCCTGGTGGCACATTGATGCGTTTGCGCCGATTTGGTCTTGATTGCACCTCGGGGTTTCTGTTCACTTTGAGGAATTCGAGCAGTGATTTATCTATTTCATCCAGTGGTTGAGCATTATTAGTCATAAGTCTTTGGGGCAGACGTTTTAAGACTTCCTGTGGGTTGTAGGGCCAAATTCCTGAGGCGCGAAATCCGGACAACAAATTTTTCTTTGCATTAGCGTTAATTTCTTCTAAGGATCTCTTGAGGAGTTTTGGAAAATCTTTCTTCTGAAAGGGCCCTCTTCGTTTGGACTTCCACTCAGTCAAAATTCTCCTCCATGCTTTTTTTAGAGGCGCAAAAAAAGCAACATCTAAAGGCTGGCAAAGGTGAGTAGAGTTTGGTGGAAGTAAAACAAATTTTATATTCTCACGTTGACATTCCTCAATTACTTCGATCGTTAAGTGACTGGACAAATTGTCTCCAATTAAAATTTTTTGTCCCTCTTTCTTTCTGAAATATGGTAAGGCTATCTGTCGAAACCATTCTAAGAAGGTTTTTGAATCAAACCACCCTGAAGTTGTGACACTGTATCCACAGCCGGCTGGTCCATCCTCTTCCCACTCCTGATATCGGTGTTTGGCTTTATAAACGACGAAGGGTGGAAGAAGTTCGCCACTTGCAGAACCTGACATCATTACACTAACACTAGACTTGGATGAATCCATAACTCTGTCACAGTGCTTCGATCCTCTTTTGCAAATAACCTTAACGTTTCCCGGGTCATCACTAAAATTGCTCTCATCATAATTTACGATTAAGGATGGCTGTACATTTTCTAATGAGGTTTGAAGTTCGTTGAAATAGTCCATTAATGTCTCGGGGCGTACTTGTGCCCTATATCTTTTGATATTCTGACAAAATCTTGTCGTGAGATTCCGATGTCGAGTCAAAAATGATCTAATCCATTCTTGTCCGGGCATGTTATCTCGAAACTTCTTTATAACCACTCCTTTTCTATCTAAATATTGTTTTACTATTATTCGTACATCGTAGGGTGAAAGAGGAAATCCCCAGTCCGCCGCCAGTGTTATAGCCACAACTAGTCTTTCCTCTTCTTCAGAAGACAACGATGTCTGGCCTCCGACTTTTTTGACATTATTATTCCTAACCCGATCACTAAGGGTGGAGCGGGGTACACCGTAATAGTCAGCAGCTTCACGCAGGTTCCGGGATCGTGATTTAACATCACGGATGGCGTTTTCCAATGATGCTTTATCATAGTTTTGGTAGCTTCGGCCACCAACGACTTTGTGATAAATACGGCCCATGTCCGAAGTCACCCCCTGAAATAAGAAATTTTTGATAACCCCCTGTATCTAAAATGTCGGTAGAGGTAAATAAACAAACTCCTCGTCAGAATATTCATAAAGCATTACGCTTTCTACTAATAAGAATAAAAAGTCTGCAAAAATTTGCTTGTGAGGTGTGCATTACTTACTTTTTCGCTGTTTTTTAAACACAAAAATCACTATTTTCACTAGTACTAGTACTAGTACCAAAGTCCAAAACCAAACCACACTTGCGCTAGCCCTTACAGCGTTGCCGCTGTGACCCGATAATGCAATCAACCACCTGTTGTCCGAAGTAACACCAGATATACGAAGTCACCCCACTTGACGGTATCTTTTTCTTAATGAAATGTAATATATTTCACAGCATATTTTTTTTTCTTCTATAAAGCCTTCTGAATGTGGAACTTAAAAAAAATCCTGCAGAAACTCTTATTGTTTAGACAATATGCCTGATTTCTGTAATAACTCGGTAATAAATATTCCAGCATTGTTTGAATAATGTAAACTATTTGATTTAATTACATTTTTGTATTAAAAACTTGGTGCAAAGTTAAATAATAATGATTTTATGATGGTAACATAATCTGAGGGTGTCGATCAATGAAATTCAACCTATTCAAATTTAAAAAGTACAAAAATTTTACAATAATGTGTTTTTATTGGTGTCTAGAAAGTTGTTAAGTAAAAATTAAAATGAGTGGATATTTAAACAAAAAAAAAATGAAAAGCCCCTTATATGCAATATTTGATGCTGTTAGGGGTTAGCACCAGGTTTGTCAATAAAGCCATAATAGAAACCCGACGGTAGTTTTGTCTTATAAATACCTCGCGGGGGTGAGCTTCAACCCCAAAATCTTAAATGTGAATAGGGGTTAAGTGGTACCTTATTTTAAAGTCAATCAAATTTTCTTTTCATCTTATATTTTCCAATTTGAAGCAGCTGTTTTTAAAAAAATAAGAGTAGGGCAATCAAAAGAAAAAAATCATTGCTCCGTGAAAAAATGTTGTGATCCGCTTTTTGCTGCAGAAAAATTAGTTTTGCAAATTCAACAAATAGAAAATATTTTTCGAGGCCGAGTGTCTCGTTACCTGGGTCGATAGGTCTCTTTTAAAGTCAATCAAATTTTCTTTTCATCTTATATTTTCCAATTTGAAGCAGCTGTTTTTAAAAAAATAAGAGTAGGGCAATCAAAAGAAAAAAATCATTGCTCCGTGAAAAAATGTTGTGATCCGCTTTTTGCTGCAGAAAAATTAGTTTTGCAAATTCAACAAATAGAAAATATTTTTCGAGGCCGAGTGTCTCGTTACCTGGGTCGATAGGTCTCGATTCTAATTTGCAGGTCTCGGTATCGGTCTCGTTTAGATGCCGAGACCGAGACCATGGTCTCGCAAATCCCTACTTCCCAGTCAGATCGTCCATTCTGTTCTGCTTACTTCGGCCTTATAGTTGGTTTTATCAACCTCTTATTTTATTTTTTTCTATTCATATTCTTTTATTTTTTTCTATTCATATTCTTACATCTGAAAGCCCGCTATTCACTAGTCGTTGATTCGTCCATTCCTCCGCACAGTGTGGAGAGTCTGGTTCATCCGTGCGATATATTGCGTGGCGATTCTGTCTTTTGGGCGGATAATCAAGTAGACTTTGACATCGGCGAACCACTCGTCCGAATGAAATCTTTTGTTGTTTGTGTATTTTCAAACACTGAAACGCATGAAATTACGGAAGCGTAGAAGAGCCACGTTGTTTTTTTTAAATTCTGAGTCAGAATTTGATAAAACTCTTTGTTTATAGTCAGAAATTAGTAAAAATATCAGTTTAGAGTAGGAATTTAACAAAATTCTGAGTTTGAAGTCGGCATTTAACTAAAATCTGAGTCTAAAGTAGGAATTTAACGAAATTCTAAGTCAGAGTTTAACTAAAGTCTGGGTTAAATTCGAAATTTAAAAAAATTGTGAGTTTAAAGTAAGAATTTAATTAAATTCTGAGTTTAAAGTAGGACTTTAACTAAAGTCTGGATTTTAAAGTCGGGATTTAACAAAATTGTGAGTTTAATGTCGAGTTTAAACTCCAAATTTGATAAAATTCTTAGTTTAAAGTCAGAAATTAGTAAAATTCTGAGTTTGAACTCGGAACTTAACTAAAATCTGAGTCTAAAGTAGGAATTTAAGGAAATTCTAGTTTAAAGTCGCAATTTAACTAAATTCTGAGTTTAAAGTAGGACTTTAACTAAAGTCTGGGTTTAAAGTCGGAATTTAACAAAATTTGAGTTTAAAGTAAGAATTTTGTTATACAATTCTGAGTTTAAATTAGGAATTTAATAAAATTCTGAGTTTAATGTCAGAATTTTGTAGCAAAATTCTGGGTTTAAAGTCAGGATTTGGTAAAATTCTTAGTTTAAAATAAGGAATTAGTGAAATTCTGAGTTTAAAGTAGGAATTTAACAAAATTCTGAGTTTGAAGTCGGCATTTAACTAAACTCTGAGTCTAAAGTAGGAATTTAACGAAATTCTAAGTTTAAAGTCGGAGTTTAACTAAAGTCTGGGTTTATATTCAAAATTTAAAAAAATTGTGTGTTTAAAGTAAGAATTTAATTAAATTTTGAGTTTAAAGTAGGACTTTAACTAAAGTTTGGATTTTAAAGTCGGAATTTAACAAAATTGTGAGTTTAATGTCGAGTTTAAACTCCGAATTTGATAAAATTCTTAGTTTAAAGTCGGAAATTAGTAAAATTCTGAGTTTGAACTCGGAACTTAACTAAAATCTGAGTCTAAAGTAGGAATTTAACGAAATTCTAGTTTAAAGTCGGAATTTAACTAAAGTCTGAGTTTAAAATAGGAATTTAACTAAGTCAGGGTTTAAAGTCGGAATTTAACAAAATTTGAGTTTAAAGTAAGAATTTTGTTATACAATTCTGAGTTTAAATTAGGAATTTAATAAAATTCTGAGTTTAATGTCAGAATTTTGTAGCAAAATTCTGGGTTTAAAGTCAGGATTTGGTAAAATTCTTAGTTTAAAATAAGGAATTAGTGAAATTCTGAGTTTAAAGTAGGAATTTAACAAAATTCTGAGTTTGAAGTCGGCATTTAACTAAACTCTGAGTCTAAAGTAGGAATTTAACGAAATTCTAAGTTTAAAGTCGGAGTTTAACTAAAGTCTGGGTTTAAATTCAAAATTTAAAAAAATTGTGTGTTTAAAGTAAGAATTTAATTAAATTTTGAGTTTAAAGTAGGACTTTAACTAAAGTTTGGATTTTAAAGTCGGAATTTAACAAAATTGTGAGTTTAATGTCGAGTTTAAACTCCGAATTTGATAAAATTCTTAGTTTAAAGTCGGAAATTAGTAAAATTCTGAGTTTGAACTCGGAACTTAACTAAAATCTGAGTCTAAAGTAGGAATTTAACGAAATTCTAGTTTAAAGTCGGAATTTAACTAAAGTCTGAGTTTAAAATAGGAATTTAACTAAGTCAGGGTTTAAAGTCGGAATTTAACAAAATTTGAGTTTAAAGTAAGAATTTTGTTATACAATTCTGAGTTTAAAGTAGGAATTTAACAAAATTCTGAGTTTAAAGTCAGAATTTTGTAGCAAAATTCTGAGTTTAAAGTCAGAATTTGATAAAATTCTTAGTTTAAAATCAGGAATTAGTGAAATTCTGAGTTTAAAGTAGGAATTTAACAAAATTCTGAGTTTTAAGTCGGAATTTAGCTAAAAATCTGAGTCTAAAGTCTGAGGTTAACTAAAGTATGGGTTTGAAGTCGGAATTTAACAAAATTGTGGGTTTAAATTAAGAATTTAACAAAATTGCGAGTTTAAAGTCGGAATTTGATATAATACTTAATTTAAAGTCAGAATTTAGTAAAATTCTGAGTTTAAAGTAAGAATTTAACAAAATTCTGAGTTTAAAGTAAGAATTTCGTTATACAATTGTGAGTTTGAACTCGGAATTTAACTAAAATCTGAGTCTAAAGTAGGAATTTAGCGAAATTCTAGTTTAAAGTCGGAATTTAACTAAAGTCTGAGTTTAAAGTAGAACTTTAACTAAAGTCTGGGTTTAACCCATCTTTGCCCGAATTAATTTTTTATCATTTTTATTTATGAATTTTAGATTAAATAGGGGATTATATTGTAATGATATGTTAAATTGAGTTAAAAAATAGATTTTGCCAATTTTTTGCAAAAAAAACGTTGTTCCAAAATTGGAACACCGGGCCTACTAAGTATATAATGACAATAAAATTCAAAATTTTTAAGTACTCATTTTATTGCATGTCTCTCATTATTATACAAATGTATTTAAAATCAACGCAAATGAAAACTTTTAAAACATATCTCATGTAAATTGACGTTACATTTTTCACATTTTTTTGTCGAATTTTTTTTACAGACAGCACATCTATTCTGCTTCTCGGAAGGAATCATCCAGTGATCTATGCGATCATATCTTAGGTTGTCTAAAACCCTGCTTTCTAATCCTTTTGAAGATTTTGGTCTCCCTCCTCCAGCAACAGGAGTTCCATATTTTTGTAAGTAAACTCTTACAACGTATCGACGAAAAGCAAGATAATCCATATGAGCAGAATCCACATTTCTTCGATATACTTGCCAGGCATTGTGCATGCTAGTATCAAGCGCAAACGCGAAATTTGCCCACCACCATTTTTTTGATCTAATTGAAATCCTGTATCGATCAATGTTTTCATCCATCCGATCAACGCCACCCATGTATTTATTATATTTCGAAATTACTTGTGGTTGCGATACGGGTAATTTCTTTTTTTCTTTGGCAATCCATCTGCTTGCTTGCTGAATAGGGTTAACAGTATCACACGAACTGACGGTTAGGACAACTCTGTTGTCATTCCATGCCGTAACAGTTATGCCTGTTTCTTTATCAGTGCAAAAATCATACGTCCCTCTTGCCTGTTTTTCTAAAATTTTTACTGGTGTTATGGGACAATTTTCGATTCTGTTTGACATTATTGTCCCAGTGTAACCATATCCCATTTGCAGAAGACGGTTTACAAGTTTCAGAGACGAAAAATAGCGGTCAGCATAAATTTTGAAGTGCACATTCTTAGGTAATTTCGATAATAAAAACATTACTACAGAACCACCAACACCCAAATCCATATTTGTACGTCCTTCTTGTTTTCCCTGGTATGGTTCAAATTGCATAAGATAACCAAGAGGCTCGCATAAACACCACATTTTATAACCATATCTAATTGGTTTTCCCCTAATAAATTGCTTGGCGGAATGCCTGCCAAAATATGGAACCATACTTTCGTCGATGCTGAGATGTTGCTGAAAACCTGCATTTTCCATATAGCGCTTATTTAGCATATCAAATAATGGCCGTAACTTGGCAAATTTATCGTTTTTGGCGAGTGTATTATTGTCAGCACAATGTGCGTATTTTTTTATTTGCTCAAACCTATTCCGTCTCATGGCACTACTCACTGTAAGGTTATAGGTTTCTGTATCACATTCCCATAACATTCTCCATCGTGGGATATCCAAGTAACCAGATAATAAAAGAATGGCCATAAAACATTTTAAGTCGGGAACTGAGATATCGAAGGAAAAGTCACCCTTCGACCTAGCATATGTATTCTACCGGATCAGAGAGAGTAATAGTTTTGCCCAAATTTGGAAAGATCTTGTTTGGAGAAACAATATCAATAGATTTGTCCCAATTTCGCCGTTTTGGGATGCCTTGTAACGATTTTTTAAGTTCTGAAAGTGGAATATTATCTTCCTCCTTTTCGCCAACTATTTGAGGTTCGTTTTCTGTTGAGTGAAGAACGGCTATAGCCTGAGCCCGCAATTGTGCCCCACTAAGGTGATCTACATTTTCCCCCTCATCTTCGTCTCCACTATCTTCCTCGCTTCCCGCGCCCTCATCAGCGGGTGGAGTAATGTATACATCTGCCCTACTAAAATCCTTCCAAAATTCCTTGTCCTCAAACATCGCAGCTATCTGCTCCGTAGTCAGAATTCTGAAAGAAAATTTCCGCTTTATGCATGTAGTAGGCCCGGTGTTCCATTATTGGAACATTCTTTTTTACTAGGGCGTAAAAGTTTTTCCTGTATGTTTTAGCAAACCCCTACGATTTTAAATAAATTTACAGTCATATACCTTTCTTATTTTAAAAAACCCCATACTTAGAAAGAAACAGGTAAAATAATATTAACTTACTCTTTGTTACTCATAGCAGCTCAGTCGAAACACGATTTACAACAACACACTGTTACCTCTTTGGCACTCTGAATACAACTAGCGCCGCTCTTATTTATGCCTAATGCATATTACTATCCATCATAAAACATTTAGCATCTTAGACCATGAGCATATGTTCTAAAATGTAAAATTCTTCGATGTTCCATTTTTGGAACACCGGGAAATAATGGGTTAAAGTCGGAATTTAACAAAATTTGAGTTTAAAGTAAGAATTTTGTTATACAATTCTGTGTTTAAAGTAGGAATTTAACAAAATTCTGAGTCAGAATTTGATAAAATTCTTAGTTTAAAATCAGGAATTAGTGAAATTCTGAGTTTAAAGTAGAAATTTAACAACATTCTGAGTTTTAAGTCGGAATTTAACTAAAAATCTGAGTCTAAAGTAGGAATTTAACGAAATTCTGAGTTTAAAGTTGGAGTTTAACTAAAGTATGGATTTAAAGTAGAAATTTAACAAAATTGTGGGTTTAAATTAGGAATTTAACAAAATTGCGAGTTTAAAGTCGGAATTTGATACAATACTTAATTTAAAGTCGGAATTTAGTAAAATTCTGAGTTTAAAGTAGGAATTTAACAAAATTCTGAGTTTAAAGTAAAAATTTTGTTATACAATTGTGAGGTTGAACTCGGAATTTAACTAAAATCTGAGTCTAAAGTAGAAATTTAACGAAATTCTGAGTTTAAAGTCGGAATTTAACTAAATTCTGAGTTTAAAATAGGACTTTAACTAAATTCTGGGTTTAAAGTCGGAATTTAACAAAATTTGAGTTTAAAGTAAGAATTTTGTTATACAATTCTGAATTTAAAGTAGGAATTTAACAAAATTCTGAGTCTAAAGTCATAATTTGGTAGTTATATTAAGAGTTTAAAGATAGAATTTGATAAAATTCTTAGTTTAAAATCAGGATTTAGTGAAATTCTGAGTTTAAAGTAGGAATTTAACAAAATTCTGAGATTTAAGGCGGAATTTAACTAAAAATCTGAGTATAAAATAGGAATTTAACAAAATTCTGAGTTTTAAGTCGGAATTTAACTAAAAATCTGAGTCTAAAGTAGGAATTTAACGACATTCTGAGTTTAAAGTCGGAGTTTAACTAAAGTCTGGGTTTAAAGTAGGAATTTAACAAAATTGTGGGTTTAAAGTCGGAATTTAACAAAATTGCGAGTTTAAAATCGGAATTTGATATAATACTTCATTTAAAGTCAGAATTTAGTAAAATTCTGAGTTTAAAGTAGGAATTTAACAAAATTCTGAGTTTAAAGCAAGAATTTTGTTATACAATTGTGAGTTTAAAGTAGGAATTTAACAAAATTCTGAGTTTAAAGTTAGGCTTTAATTAAAGTCTGGGTTTAAAGTCGAAATGTAACAAAAATTCTGAGTTTAAAGTCGGAATTTGATAAAATTCTTAGTTTAAACTAAGAATTTAGTAAAATTCTGAGTTTAAAGTCGGAATTTAACAAAATTCTGAGTTTAAACTTGGAATTTAATAAAATTTTGAGTTAAACTAAGAATTTTATTAAACAATTCTGAGTTTAAAGTCGGAATTTAACAAAATTCTGAGTTTAACCCTTTGGCCGCGGACGGACTAAATTGGCTATAGTATTATTATATGCGAAGATAGAATATTTAATGAAAACTACGATATTTCGGAATATAACGTATATTTATTACTAATTTTTAACTATAAAAATAGGTTCTTGTTGTTTTTTATTTTGTGAAACGCACATGTGCGTCTTCCGCACCTTTTTACAAATCTTTACTTCCCTGCGGAAAACGCACTTGTGCGTTTGAGTATATATCGCTTAATTATAGGACTAATATTAACAAAACTTAAGAATAAAGCATAAAAAAAGATAATACAACTAGTTATTCATAAAGAAATAGTAGCGAAAAACATTATGCTTTTCGGTTACTATGGCTCTTCAGCCGCATTAACTAAAAAGCAACAAATCCGGAAACGAATATTCATTTTCGTAAGTTCAAATGTTATATCATATGCGGTTAAAAGGTCAGAGACTTCCTAAAAATGCGAGAGCCATACCAGCGTTGGAAATTTGTGTAAACGTACGACTCTGTTGCGCGACCTACACACATTATAGAGTTACAAGAAGACGCACATGTTTTGTCTCTGCAGCGAAAGGGTTAAAGTCAGAATATTACTAAATTCTGACTTAAAACTCAACATTGTTGTTAAATTCCCCTATAATCTAAGAAATATTATTAAATTGCGACTTTCAACCTCAGAATTTTACTAAATTCTGACTTGACTTATTGAATTCCGATTTTAAACTCAGAATTTTGTTAAATTCCGACTTTAAACTCAGAATTTAATTAAATTTCGACTTTAAACTCAAACACAGAATTAAAAAAAACGTGAGTCTTCTACGATCTTGTATGAAATCCATGCAAAAGTATTAAATAAAAATTGCATAGTGTGGATTTATTCATATGAATGGACAAATCCAACCGAATAGTGAGTGGCGGACTTAATAGTAAGTAAATTGTGTTAAGAAAATTGACATGCATAATTTAAATATTAAATGCATTCTTTACAGTGATAAATATCTCGCTTGAAATCGTAAGTAAATAAATATCTTTATTCCAGCATTGTTTCAATTTGGTACGAAATCCAAAAAAAATATAAATCTGTTAAGTTTTAAATAACGTGTATTTATAGTTTATATTCTATGTTTACCAATGTGTATTTTGAAATATTTGGACACTTGTTCGTTAAACATATATAGACTTCCCATATGTCTTTTGTATTTTTAGAATTATCAACTGGCGTTTTAGTTCAGATCTGGTATACGGTGTGTATAATATGCAACATTGTTTGGTTACAGTTCAAATGACTCAAGAGTTTTCATTGACATTTTGTGTATCTGCCTTATTAGCAAATATACAGGGTCGCGGTTATCGCCATCAATCTATCTTGAAAGCATTTTAAACATTAATAACTTTAACAATTTTTCTTTTTTGTTGGATGTGAGAAATCCTTTTACGGATACCAATGGCTCGGCGCCATTTAGTGTTGTCGGACTCTCGTAGAATACCGGCCAAAACTCACCCCCTGGCACTGAAGCTTTATAGCTTATTGTGCCATTGTGGAGGAGTCTGCGATGACGCTGACGCACTCACCGCCAACCCTTTTACACTTAAGTTAACTTGAACAGGAAAGTCCAGAATTTCGTCTGGGTCGACCTTCGGTGTCCCAAGGAACAAATGCCTTCTGCGATCCAGTGCCTTATAGCACACAATATGTACAGCTGTCTCATTATCCCTACTAATTCCGTGTTTGAATTGTTCTAAAAATATATCGGAATGACAACACAATGCTTAGAAAATAGGATTAAAGGCCACAAGTATACTAAAAATTCACAAGCGCGAACAAACAACAAAACATGAGTTCAATTTCAGTGCAACCGAGATTTTAGCACAAGATAAGAATTATCGTAAATTGACATTTAAAGAAATGATAGAAATGAAAAAGGAGAACGAAGTAGTTAATGATAAAAAAGATATTTGTGGTTTAAGCCAAATATATTTCAACCCAGTTAAATAATCAAAGAGCATGTAAAATTCAAAAATCTTATTTTTCCCTGTATACATTTTAAATAGAAAATAAATTTCTCTTTGTATATTTATATAAATATTATTTGTTTTCACAGATAGCTAAGCATCAGATAAATTCTACCGTTTTTATTACCAAAAAAAAAAGATAACTGAATGAAACACTCGAAACTCGATGAGTCTAATGTCATTTACAACACAACATGTAAATTGCTTATCCAAGGTGCGTACCATAAAATTGAGTATTAAATTAAAATTTAATACTCTAAAATTAAATTTCTCTATATCTGAGAATAAGAGCTGAAGGGGGGTGGAGACAAAATGTAAACAGACCCAGGTGCTTTTTAGATATACTTAAGCATTTTACCTATATATTATTTAGTCTGAATACTTCTACAAATGGCAAATGGGTATCTGCGTTTATAAAAAGTATATAGAGATCTGAACTAAAATGCAGTTTTGGTTGCAAGACATTTTTTTAGAAACTTATTTGTTAACGTTTTTTTTTAATTGTGTATAAATTAAAACCAGTTTAGCCAAAAATTGAAAGAGAGAGTGTGATTGTTTCCTGTTTCTTTTATTTTTTACCTACAAGTTCGAATACCATTTTGTACTAAAGGAAAATTGACTGTACTATATCTAAAAAATCTAGCAAAATAGAAATAAGACAACTCAAATTGAAGGAAAAGAATTTTTTTATTGCCAAAACATAATAAGACAAAAGTTTTAAATTCGGAATCAGATCTTGTCTAATTTAAAGAAGTTACGTTGTTATGTTTTCGTATCCAAAATTTTGTGATTTTGTATAAAAATTTGGTTAATATTTTCTTTTGGAAAAGTTAATTTGAATTAGTTTGTATTCTTGTGGAAAAAATCTTTTTATTGGTTAATTTTAGGAATTATGTCTGGTTGTGCCTAGATGAGAACTGTATAGAGATATATTTTCTTATTTATTAATAAGTTGCTAAGATAATAAATTTTATAACAAAGCATCTGTTAGTGTTTTTATGGATTTTATGAAATTATTTGTTTACAACAATAATAGTTTATTTTAGGCAAGGAGGACACTACAGACTGAAAGTTGTATTAATAAACATCAATCTGTTCCTTTCTAATAAATTCCTAAAAAGAATTAGTTAAATAGGTTTATATGATCCATATTCACATAGTGTGTATACTGTAATGATTATGTTAAGATTACAAATCTTGTCTTCTTGGTTTTAAAATAAAAAGTCTTGAATAAAAAATAAAAATGTATTTATTTAATTATAAAATTACTAAATCTTATATCTAGCTCTTCACTTTCTTCTTCTAGTAACTTCAGTTTCTGTCTAGCCTGCTGTAGAATTTCTTCTGTTGCTGAGTCAGAACTTAAATTATTCTCTATGTCTTTCTCGTAACAGGCTAAAAAATGGAAATCACTTTTAATAAGGAATTTTGTTTATAGTCCATTGTTATCTGAAGATGTAAAATAAGTCCAGAACGTCACAAAGAGAGTAGCAGTTTCACATTTAAAGCCTCTCCAAAAGATGCAGTGTAAAGTATCTGTGAAACTAGGAAAAAAAAGGGGTTTTGTATAAAAGAATGCAATTTGGCAAAAACTATGTCAATTTGAACTCTTATTATAAATCTTTCCTTTAATACAGACATTACACTTTTTAACAAATTAAGAATTTGTTCCCTATATGTCTATATTGGGGTAATCAGTTTGAGAAAATAAACATTTAATTCGATTTTACCCTTGATAGTAAATATATTTTTCATACTTTAGGGACTAAAGAGGATCATTTAGTCCCAACGGACTAAAATGTGACTTAGCAACACATAGTTAAAAAAGGGTTAAATTGAAAAAATGTATTTATTTATATTTAGATAAGTATTTACAATAATAAATAATCGATTTGTTTTCTCGACAGTATGTTCAATAACGCTACTCGTAGAAGTACATGCGACCGTTCTAGATACTTCACTAGAACCTTGTCTCGAAGGGTTTCTTGAAGCTCCAATTTGCAATGTATTCACATCGCCATGTCCAAAAATGTTTTCAGCGACGTAACACTGAGGTTACACTTAAAGCTTAGGGCCAACAAGTTTGCGTCACACCATTTTTTTACTTCCATCAGATCCTCAGCCATATCCCCGCGTAACCTGTCAACACATCGGTCATGCCATACTATGGTTGTGTCGTCCGCAAAAATTGTAAAGGAACCTCTAATCCTAAGTGATGGTAAATCATTAACATAGAGCAAAAACAATAATGGTCCCAACACAGAGCCCTGCGGTACGCCTGCGCTCACCTCCAGAGATTCAGATACATCACTGCTGCTCCTCACAGCCTGCGTACGGCCATTTAAATATGACTTAAACCACTCCAGGGCGATGCCTCGAAAGCCATACACTTCGAGCTTTTGCAGCAATATTCCGTGACTCACGCAGTCAAATGCCTTCGATAAATCACAGAATACCGCAGCTGCCGCCTCTTCGTCGTTAAGATGCAAGTAAAGGTTATCCAGGAAATGGAACACAGCGTCCCCAGTACCTAGTAAGTCGCGAAAACCGAACTGCTCTTAGGTAAGTATGCAGTGCCTTTGCAAAAAGGAGATCATTCTCTTTTTTACTAACTTCTCAATTATCTTCGACAATGTTGGAAGAAGCGATATTGGCCTATAGTTCGAGGGATCCTGTTAGGACCCTCAAAGCCTCATTGGGGAGTGGAAGAAAATCTCTGAAAGACAGCTCATCCCAGCCAGAAGATTGCTTATTCCTGATCTCCTCAAAAATTTGCTCCTCAATGTCAACAGGAGTAAAATAAAACGACTCTGTTATATTCTTTCCTCCCAAATATTTAAAAGGATCGCCGCGATCTGTCATCTTATTAGCAAGACCAGCAGCTATCGAACAATAAAAATAATTTAGCTTATGCGAATCCATGTCATCAGTTGATGTTGTTGGCCTATCTCTTTGACATAACTCACTGATTATTTTCCACGCTTCCCTCGGCTTGTTAGATGAACAATCAAGTCTTCTAGCGTAATACAGGTTTTTTGCCATTCTAATAGTACTTCTATATATGCTGCGATACCTATTGTAATAGGCAATAAAATGATTATTATGTAATGCAAACTTACGAATATAGTGCAAGGAACTCATATTTCTGGCTGAAACCCTTAGACCTGCTGTATACCAACCCCGCTTTCTCTTCTTATTCTTTATACATTTTTGTGGAAATGCATTATTAAAAATATTCAAAATCGAACGGTGCCATTGGTCAAAAGAATCATTAAAGTCCAATATGCTACTCCAATTCATTTCGGTACACATTTGGGAAAACCTTCTATAACCGGAGTCATTATATATTCGTCCCTTTTTTTACGCAACTTTGGCTCTGTAGCAAGCCCAGTATTAATAGTACACAATATGGCGTCATGGTCCGACAGACCAGCAGGCACAAGGCAACATTCCACAACATTTTTTTCAAAATTAGTACATAAGTAATCTACACATGTTGATGACAAAGCCGTTACATGCGTACATCCCCCCACATGCATCCGCTAATTAAATGAAGACAGCAAGTTTTTTAGATTTTGAACCTCGCTTTTGCGTGAGTCGAGAAAGTTTATATTTAGGTCTCCTCCAATATATAGAATTTATTTGTGGTCTCATAAGCTAGAGAAAATTTAAATTCCTTTTCAATTATCATATGATTAAACTTATCTATATCTTTAAACTTATGAAGAAGCAGAAATCGTTCGTGAGCTAGTATTATGGTATCACCGTGAATATAATCATTTCTACAAAATTTTGAAACCATACGATAATTAGGCATAATAAAGAGGCAGATGTTCTAGTATATAATCACGGATTTGTTAGATTTAAGAAAGCTGCTACTTTCTGGGGTAGTTTTCCAAACATATTTTTACCAACTGGCTGGGTAGTACAGGGTGGTCTTTTTTCATTGATATAGAGTATAAGCTGAATAGAAGAGAGAGTTAATTTTCCAATCCGAAGTTTCTGAATGTAATGCGGACCTGAATTTTTTATTTAACCATTTAATGCCCTTCATAACTACCAAATCAATTATCATATATTATTTGGAGAATTCTGAAACAGCGCCATCTAGTGGCCACTAACAAGATCATTCCGGTACTGTTTATGGCTCCACGAGCAGAGCAAGAAAAGTACTGTTGTTGACAAGTTGAATAAAATCGGTTTATCCAAAATAGAGATACCACATTTGAACGTAAAAATGTTTGACCTTCCCCCACCACTTCATTTTTGAAAATAGACAAAAATGATCTGAAGTACCTCAATTATAGAAATTTAAGAGAAAATTGGCATTTACACTTTTGTGTTGGCAGTTACTCCCCTAGCGGCCAATTTTCGAACTTGAAAATAACTCACAGTGATTTCCTTTGGCCGATTTACCCATAAATATTTTTTTCCTTAAGTTCTGTCATTAACGGTTCCCGTGCTACAGCCGACGTTTTCTATTACTGGACCGCCCTGTACAGGGTGTTTTTTTTTTCGTTGATATTATAGGGTATAGGCTCAACGGTAAGTTGTGTTTGGTTTCTTTAGTGTTTAGTTAATGGCGCGGTCAGATCTACACTAACTAGATTGGTTTAGAAAATACAGGGTGATTCTCAAAATCCCCGTTTCTTGTTATTTTTTATTACTCGGTTATTTATGAAGATAAAAAAACTTTAAATACAAAAGTTTTGTGCCTTTTTACGTACAATCCAGCGGTGTACTTAAAAATAATATAGATGTTTTAATTTTTGAGATATTATCAAAAGAAGCATTTTCTTAAATGGGACACCCTATATCTAATTACTTAGATTTTTTTTGCGATCGCAACAATATATAATACCTAATATTTTTCTTTGTCCTAAATAGCTAAAATACCAAAAAAACATTTTGTTTTTAATTGCCCATGGATTGAATCATTAGTCTTTTATTTTATAATAGGTATCTTAAAACCTCAGTTACCAAGAATATTAAAACATTGATAAACCAAAACATCTACAAAAAATTATAATAACAACTCAACAATTATCTTAAATACTTAACGATTAGGATAGTTTATCACAAAAGGTGCTAAAATTGTTTTCCATTCTGCTCCATGCATTTTTGGACTACGAATATTTGGCACTCATCCAATGCAATTAATAAAAGTTGCTATAAGTTCATCTAAAGTATTACTTCTAGTTTTATATACTTCATTCTTGATAAATCCCCAAAAATAAAAGTCTAGTGCGGTCAGGTCGGGTGAACGTGGAGGCCATTTGTTTGGTCCATATGTACCAAGCCAATTTTCGCCGAAATTGACAGTAAGTGCCTTACCATATGGCTGTTATTGGCTGGGACACTATTTTGTTATAGATAAACATTATTCCTTGCAGCTAATGGCATGTTATCCAACTCGTTTATTACACATATTTCCAAAATTTGGATGTATCCTTCAGCATTCAAATTTTCATTATAAATCCTGTAGCTAAGGACTCTATTTTGATATAGTGCCACCCACACATGGAACCCAAAGCGTCCTTGTACCCTAGCGGCGGTCTGATGAGGATTTATGTTTGACCAATGTCGATTAAAAATTCCTTCGCTAGATATAAAAGCTTCGGCAGTCCATATTACATTTTGAAAAAAATTGGGATTCCAATTAATCTGTTGCAAATACCAGTGACCAAATTCTACTCGCCGTTCTTCATCTCCAGGATGTAAGTTATGAACTTTCCTTATTTTATATGGTTTATACTTTGCCTTTTTGACGTTTTTAGAATTACTTATGCCAATGTCTTTGTCAATATTACGGCTAGATATGTAATATAATATATTTATTTCATCTCTCTCTATTTTCGTGATAGTAATTCTTACCTCTTGGTTTTGCGAACGAGCCATATGCACTTAAATTGTCACATAATCTTTGAAATACTTGTTTGTCTGGCTGTCGTTGTTCTAGGTAACGCTCAAAATATAGGTCTAAAGCTGCGTGTTTGTTTTTATTACTCTGAATATAGCACTCAAACATGTTTAACTTTTCGTAGTTTTGAAAAACCTTCATTTCGGTCACCTTTTTTTAAAAAATATAATCGGAAAAAATAAAAAAGGAATTTGACAATCAATACTTGATTGTTATTTAATTTCATGACATGTAAACCAGCAAAAATAAACGCCTTAAGAATTCATATATATATATATATATATATATATATATATATATATATACATACATATATATATATATATATATATATATATATATATATATATATATATATATACAGGGTGATTCATGAGGAAATGTCAATACTTCAGATACATATTCAGGACCAAAAAATTAACATAAAAGTCTATATAAATAAGTGTCCGCAAGGCCTTAGTTCTCGAGATACAGGGTGTTAAAGTTTTTTTTAATTTTCCTATTTTTTAAATAAAATCTACGATAATGTAAATAATGCAGTGAAAATTGATATACGGGGATTTTTTGGTATGACAAATTGCCATTTCTACGTCAAAAAGGTATACCTGTTAAAAGTGGATACGAGCAACTGTTTTCGAGATATTTGGATTTAAAACAATTTCGGCGCATGTAATTTTTTATCGCAAAAATTTTAAGAGTTTGTTAGTTTGTCCAAATTTAAACGCATCTTGGCACAAAAGCTTTGAAATGAAAGACTAACACATTTTTTTGAGGTGTGTATTCAGTGCCTCAGACATAAACTAAACAAAAGGTATTTAATTTTTATTAAAATTGTTATTAAGTTGTTTTTAATAAAATCTACGTTACGTTTTATAATTTTCAAAAATTCCATCATTTGCTTCTAAGCACAGGTCAGCTATATGGTGTATAGCTCGGGTTGCTCTGTAGATACATTCGGGCGCATTTCTTAGTTTTTGTGCTGCATTTGTTATCCGATCCAATAATGCTTCTCTTGTATTTATTTTAGTGGAATATACCAGTGATTTGAACCATCCCCAAAGACAATAATCCAAAGTATTAAGGTCTGGCGATCTAGGTGGCCAATTAAACGGACCTCCCCGACCAATCCATCGGATTGGAAAGTTTTGGTTTAAAAAATCTCTTACAAGTAAACTGTAGTGTGCAGGGGCTCCATCATGCTGCAAATACATGTTTTGTCTTACATTAAGGGGAACATCTTCTAATAGATTTCGCAAGTGATTTTCAAGAAAGTTCAAATATTTTTCTCCTGTAAGACTACCGTCGATTATAAATGGACCCATTAAATGACCATTTAACATTCCACACCACACATTAATGCTAAATTTATGTTCTACTGTAGCGTAAGGATTTTTATAGGACCACCGGTGTTCATTGTGAAGATTATTTATACCATCACGCGTGAACTGTGCTTCATCAGTGAACAAAACATACCTATTGCATTCTCATTCTCAACTCAAAATCACCCTCCTGCAAATGTTGAACCCGTTGTAAATGAAACGGGTATAAACAATTAATGTGAAGGTTTCTCCAAGCAGACGATTGTGTAATTTGATAAGTATCTGCAATCCGCCTAGTGCTTATGCTTGGATCATTTTCGACGGCATTGAGCATAGCCTCTTCTACTTCAACGTTGGGTCCCGATTCCCTTTCAGATACAATTTTCGCACTTGGAAACATCCCAGATTCTCCAGCAGTAGTGAAAACTTGTTGAAAAACTTTTCTATCTGGCACCCTTCTATCTGGAAAACGACGCTGGTACTCCGCGACTGCTTGAATTGTGACCCCATTGCAGAAGCCATAGACGAATATCATATCTGCATATTCACGATGCGAGAATATCACAGGCATAATGACGTATTTAGATCTAAAGTTTCTTAAATGATTTTTGTCAGATAATAAAAGTTATGAACAGAAATTGACAGTGACAAAATTTGATCTTATTATTAACTGACATTACTATTGCTAAGTAACAGGAAAAACGATGAGAACACCAGCCAGCAGTTGTTCTGTCAGGCAAAGCACATTTCTATTTTTTTACAATACATGCATACTTTATGTGAATTTGAAAAAAAAATCTCATGCGCCGAAACTGTTTTAAATCCAAATATCTTGAAAACGGTTGCTCGTATCCACTTTTAACAGGTATACCTTTTTGACGTAGAAATGGCAAGGGAATAATTTATTAGATTCGAATTTGTCATACCAAAAAACCCTCGTATATTAATTTTCACTCCCTTATTTACATATTATAGATTTTATTTGAAAAATAGGAAAATTAAATAAAAACTTTAACACCCTGTATCTCGAGAACTAAGGCCTTGCGGACACTTATTTATATAGACTTTTATGTTTATATTTTGGTCCTGAATATGTACCTGAAGTATTGACATTTCCTCATATATATATATATATATATATATATATATATATATATATATATATATATATATATATATATATATATATATATATGTATGTATATATACAGGGTGATTCATGAGGAAATGTCAATACTTCAGGTACATATTCAGGACCAAAATATAAACATAAAAGTCTATATAAATAAGTGTCCGCAAGGCCTTAGTTCTCGAGATACAGGGTGTTAAAGTTTTTATTTAATTTTCCTATTTTTCAAATAAAATCTATAATATGTAAATAAGGGAGTGAAAATTAATATACGGGGGTTTTTTGGTATGACAAATTCGAATCTAATAAATTATTCCCTTGCCATTTCAACGTCAAAAAGGTATACCTGTTAAAAGTGGATACGAGCAACCGTTTTCAAGATATTTGGATTTAAAACAGTTTCGGCGCATGAGATTTTTTTTTCAAATTCACATAAAGTATGCATGTATTGTAAAAAAATAGAAGTGTGCTTTGCCTGACAGAACAACTGCTGGCTGGTGTTCTCATCGTTTTTCCTGTTACTTAGCAATAGTAATGTCAGTTAATAATAAGATCAAATTTTGTCACTGTCAATTTCTGTTCATATGTTCATATTATCTGACAATAATCATTTAAGAAACTTTAGATCTAAATACGTCATTATGCCTGTGATATTCTCGCATCGTGAATATGCAGATATGATGTTCGTCTATGGTTTCTGCAATGGGGTCGCAATTCAAGCAGTCGCGGAGTACCAGCGTCGTTTTCCAGATAGAAGGGTGCCATAGATAGAAGAGTTTTTCAACAAGTTTTCACTACTGCTGGAGAATCTGGGATGTTTCCAAGTGCGAAAATTGTATCTGAAAGGGAATCGGGACCCAACGTTGAAGTAGAAGAGGCTATACTCATTGCCGTTGAAAATGATCCCAGCATAGGCATTAGACGAATTGCAAATACTTATCAAATTACAAAGTCGTCTGCTTGGAAAAATCTTCACATCAATAGTTTATACTTGTTTCAATTACAACGGGTTCAACATTTGCAGGAGGGTGATTTTGAGTTGAATGCAATTATGTAATTGAATTAATGTTCACTGATGAAGCACAGTTCACGCGTGATGGTATAAATAATCTTCACAATGAACACCGGTGGTCCTATAAAAATCCTTACGCTACAGTAGAAAATAAATTTAGCATTAATGTGTGGTGTGGAATGTTAAATGGTAATTTAATGGGTCCATTTATAATCGACGGTAGTCTTACAGGAGAAAAATATTTGAACTTTCTTGAAAATCACTTGCGAAATCTATTAGAAGATGTTCCCCTTAATGTAAGACAAAACATGTATTTGCAGCATGATGGAGCCCCTGCACACTACAGTTTACTTGTAAGAGATTTTTTAAACCAAAACTTTCCAATCCGATGGATTGATCGGGAGGTCCGTTTAATTGGCCACCTAGATCGCCAGACCTTAATCCTTTGGATTATTGTCTTTGGGGATGGTTCAAATCACTGGTATATTCCACTAAAATAAATACAAGAGAAGCATTATTGGATCGGATAACAAATGCAGCACAAAAACTAAGAAATGCGCCCGAATGTATCTACAGAGCAACCCGAGCTATACACCATATAGCTGACCTGTGCTTAGAAGCAAATGGTGGAATTTTTGAAAATTATAAAACGTAACGTAGATTTTATTAAAAACAACTTAATAACAATTTTAATAAAAATTAAATACCTTTTGTTTAGTTTATGTGTGAGGCACTGAATACACACCTCAAAAAAATGTGTTAGTCTTTCATTTCAAAGCTTTTGTGCCAAGATGCGTTTAAATTTGGACAAAATAACAAACTTTTAAAATTTTGCGATAAAAAATCACATGCGCCGAAATTGTTTTAAATCCAAATATCTCGAAAACAGTTGCTCGTATCCACTTTTAACAGGTATACCTTTTTGACGTAGAAATGGCAAGGGAATAATTTGTTTTACTCAAAAATGTAATACAAGACTGTACCAAAAAGTTGTCATTGTTCGAAGGAGTAGAAAGACATGTAGGTGGCGCCCCCTACAAGTAAGAGCAATACTAATATTAGATTCGAATTTGTCATACCAAAAAATCCCCGTATATCAATTTTCACTCCATTATTTACATTATCGTAGATTTTATTTAAAAAATAGGAAAATTAAATAAAAACTTTAACACCCTGTATCTCGAGAACTAAGGCCTTGCGGACACTTATTTATATAGACTTTTATGTTAATTTTTTGTATTGTATATATATATATATATATATATATATATATGTATGTATATATATATATATATATATATATATATATATATATATATATATATATATATATATATATATATATATATATATATATATATATATATATATATATATATATATATATATATATATATATATATATATATGAATTCTTAAGGCGTTTGTTTTTGCTGGTTTACATGTCATGAAATTAAATAACAATCAAGTATTGATTGTCAAATTCCGTTTTTATTTTTTCCGATTATATTCTTTAAAAAAAGGTGTCCAAAATGAATTTTTTTCAAAACTACGAAAAGTTAAACATGTTTGAGTGCTATATTCAGAGTAATAAAAAAAAACACGCAGCTTTAGACCTATATTTTGAGCGTTACCTAGAACGACAGCCAGACAAACAAGTATTTCAAAGATTATGTGACAATTTAAGTGCATATGGCTCGTTCGCAAAACCAAGAGGTAAGAATTACTATCACGAAAATAGAGAGAGATGAAATAAATATATTATATTACATATCTAGCCGTAATATTGACAAAGACATTGGCATAAGTAATTCTAAAAACGTCAAAAAGGCGAAGTATAAACCATATAAAATAAGGAAAGTTCATAACTTACATCCTGGAGATGAAGAACGGCGTGTAGAATTTGTCCATTGGTATTTGCAACAGATTAATTGGAATCCCAATTTTTTTCAAAATGTAATATGGACTGCCGAAGCTTTTATATCTAGCGAAGGAATTTTTAATCGACATTGGTCAAACATAAATCCTCATCAGACCGCCGCTAGGGTACAAGGACGCTTTGGGTTCCATGTGTGGGTGGCACTATATCAAAATAGAGTCCTTAGCTACAGGATTTATAATGAAAATTTGAATGCTGAAGGATACATCCAAATTTTGGAAATATGTGTAATAAACGAGTTGGATAACATGCCATTAGCTGCAAGGAATAATGTTTATCTATAACAAAATAGTGCCCCAGCCAATAACAACCATATGGTAAGGCACTTACTAACTGTCAATTTCGGCGAAAATTGGCTTGGTACATATGGATTAAACAAATGGCCTCCACGTTCACCCGACCTGACCGCACTAGACTTTTATTTTTGGGGATTTATCAAGAATGAAGTATGTAAAACCTGAAGTAATACTTTAGAAGAACTTATAGCAACTTTTATTAATTGCATTGGATGAGTGCCAAATATTCGTAGTCCAAAAATGCATGGAGCAGACTGGAAAACAATTTTAGCACCTTTTGTGATAAACTATCCTAATCGTTAAGTATTTAAGATAATTGTTGAGTTATTATAATTTATATATATATATATGTATATATATATTTATATATATATATATATATATATATATATATATATATATATATATATATATATATATATATATAATATATATATATATATATATATATATATATATATATATATATATATATATATATATATATATATATATATATATATATATATATATATATATATATATATATATATATATATATATATATATATATATATATATATATATATATTATATATATATATATATATATATATATATATATATATATATATATATATATATATATATATATATATATATATATATATATATATATATATATATATATATATATATATATATATATATATATATATATATATATATATATATATATATATATATATATATATATATATATATATATATATATATATATATATATATATATATATATATATATATATATATATATATATATATATATATATATATATATATATATATATATATATATATATATATATATATATATATATATATATATATATATATATATATATATATATATATATATATATATATATATATATATATATATATATATATATATATATATATATATATATATATATATATATATATATATATATATATATATATATATATATATATATATATATATATATATATATATATATATATATATATATATATATATATATATATATATATATATATATATATATATATATATATATATATATATATATATATATATATATATATATATATATATATATATATATACACCATATATATACGGGTGTACATACGTTCACTACTGTCGTTCTGAAAAGAACAGTTTTGTTGACGTTTCGCCAAAATCACATTTGGCATTTTCGAAGCTTTCTTTCTCGCGTCCGAATAGAGACTGAGGTGTTGGTGTCTGCGACGCTTCCTTTTATACTCCCACTCGGGGCCGAAGGTTATATCTGCGCAGGCGTTGGTCGTTATTTATGTTTTCCGGATGGTGCTGTTGTTGTTGCGCTAATTGCGCTTGAGTTTTTGCGATTTTAGATTTGTCGATTATTGTCTTCCATACTGTTGGTAGTTTTAATGATTCGTCCCTTTTATTCAAATCACCTTGTTTTTCAATTTCTATGGCTTCTCGGATTATTCTGGTTTTATAATGTTCGTTCTATATTGACAATCTCCCTACACCCATCGAAATTTATTTTATTATATGATTTTGGCGAAACGTCAGCAAAACTGTTCTTTTCAGAACGACAGTAGTGAACGGATGTACACCCGGAATGAAAACACGTTGTATTTTTCCATCCGTGAAGTACTAAAAATCAACACTATACATGTCTACGGGGAGGAGGTCTTCAAGACAATCAAGACGTATGAGAAACTGAGAGGTAAGAAAACTAATCTTTTATGTGATCTAACCTTTCAAATTAAGTGTCGTGACAGCGATTTACTTCCTACTTTTACGGGGTTGTCCTATCATACTAAAACTAGAAAAACTAACACCATACTTCAAAATGCTAGTAAGGCGTAATTAAAAGAACAAATCCATCAAACTAGAAAACAACTAGCCGAGACAGAGAAAGAACTTTTAAAGTGACACCTTAAACTAAGTAACATCATTCACCCTTTATTGTGGAATCACATAGAAACTTTGGCTTTTTGGCGAACCGAATCAAATAAGAATATTAAGACAGATAAACTTAAAAAGTCGAGTCAGCCACAAGGACAATCAGTAGACGTCGAGAAATTAGTACGTAATATATCATCCTAGAGTCTCTCAGCAAGTGAAAAATCCGTACTGAGTGAGGGTTTTAATTTTGCGATATCTCCTAAGGAAATCCCTAAAGAAGAAATAATAGCTGGAGTGGAAGCTGTCCTGGACTTCTCTAAAAAAACAAAAGCAGAGGAGATTCGACAAAAGGTGGCAAGAATTTTAGGATCAAGCAAAACACCAAAACAAAACCTAAATGCCACTGAACAAAGGACCCTAACAAACCTTCAAAAAAATAAAGACATCACAATCCTTGCAGCGGATAAAGGAAACACAACTGTGGTTATGAACATTACGTACAAAAAATGCAGGATATCCTACAAGACAATTGTTATAGGCCTGTTCCAAGGGACCCGACAACGTACCTAGAAAAAACCACTACAAATAAAATAAAAAGTTCACCAATAAACCCCGAAATTCAACAAAAAAATCATACCACGGGAAAAGTCGAGCAGATGTCCTAAACTCTATGGTTTACCAAAAATACACAAACCAGGGGCGCCCATCAGACCTATTGTTAGTGCTGTTAATTCGCCGCTACAAAAACAGGAGAAATACCTTTCTGAAGTTATGCAACCAACTGTAGAAAAAGCTGATTCATTTGTAAAAAACTCGGAGCATTTCACTCGAATTATACGAGATATCGTCCTTGAAAAAAAAACGATATCATAGCAAGCCTAGATGTCAAATCGTTATATCCCAGTATTCCCATCGACGAAGCATTGGACAAGATTGCTATGAACGAGGATTTCCAGGCACATATAATACAACTCTCGGAGCATTGCCTCAAAAATACTTATTTTTCATTCAACGGGCAATATATTTATATATATACATATGTTTATATATATATATATATATATATATATATATATATATATATATATATATATATAAATAATAAATAATGTATATATATATATATATATATATATATATATATATATATATATATATAAATAATAAACAAACGATGTTGGTCTTTGTCAAATTCAGTGGCAAAAGTTAAACAAGAATTTAAGTCTATAGCTGGAATGTAAAAAATGGTTTGCAGTTTCAACATTCAGAGTTTTCAAGTACACCAAAAATAGTTTTATTGAATGCTCTGTTAGTGCTAGATTATCAATTTCTGAAAAGTTTTTTTTATAAAGAAAGATGCTCAAGCGTAAGTGTCAATGCTAACAGTGACAGCTTACAATAATCCAATACCACTAAAAGATAAAAAAGTAAAAGATTTGAAGAGTTTAGTGGTACTATATGTTCCAGCAGCTTACCAAGGATACTACAAAGCTATGTTCAGAGTGATACTAGCTGAAGATGATCCTGAAAACGAAACAGCTGAAACGGAGAACAATAAATATTAAACAGATTTAAATTTCACTTTATATTTTGATGATTCAATGAAGAATGATTAAACATTAAAAGTTGATGCAGAAACTGGCAAGTCCATTTTTAAGTCAGTTTTTTTTTGTTTACATCAATATTTATTTTAAAAAATATTCAAGAACCTATAACTTGGATAACACTTATGGTAAACTATATGTTATTTTCAGTCATTTTAATGCCATATGCAAACAGTGAAGTTCTTTCAGTTTTCTCATTATTTTTAAAAAGTGGACTTGCCCAGTTATTGCACCAAGGTCTTCAATTAGTACAAATACAACGCAAATCCCTGAAAAGCAGGAGCTTTTCTGAGATGAGAGAGAGCTCATACAAGTTACAAAGGAGGCATTCAGATTCACTAAAGACTGCATTTTTCTTTTAAAACGTTTTTATTTTGTTTTCAAATGATTTAATGTTTCAAAATTTCTTCAGGCAACACATTAAACATTTTTATGGCTTAGTGGTTCCCTTTTTATCTTGGGCCGTTGATATTCTCCTATATGAATAGAAAGATTATTTCTCGCCCTGGTTTTATGATTCATGTAGGTCATTTGACCTCTGTTGTGAGTGTAGTCATTTAGATTATTTTTAACATGTAAGACAGCTGAGGATAAACATAGAAGGCAATGTAAGTAAACCTAAATAGACAGAAAACTTTACAGCAAATCTACGTATCTCTGCCCTGCAATCACTCTGATAATTTCTTTGTGCAGTAAATATTTTAAAAGTTTGTTGGGAGTGACCCCAATAAAGAGTAGCATAGAAAAATATGTATATATATATATATATATATATATATATATATATATATATATATATATATATATATATATATATATAATTGGTACAGTGGTGACTTACTGAAAATAATTTAAATTGTCTTGTTCTAATAGGAAATGAGACTGACTCTAGCAATATTTCACAGTCAGTGGTTTGATGGTTTTTTGTAGACTTATACAGGCCAAAACCTGGTTGTCACTCAAGATACCACTGAAATAAGTTCCAATTATAGAAACACCCCCACTCTTACACGCAGGAAGTAGAGTCTGAGCTCATTCATGAAACTAACTTGAACTCTAAAACATGTCTTAAAATTGCACATATAAATTCCTGGTAAATTTGCAACAAATTCTCTGATCTAAGAACTTTAAAACTGACTAGTGACTTTAAAAGTGTAGGTAAGTGTAAGCACATTTAAATATAGGATTAAAAAATATGTGCCTTATAACTTGTTAACATAATAGTAAAATGTCTTTTGTTGTATAATATCTATTACTGTACTAGGTACAATAATTTTGTTATATATATATTTTTTGTTGAGGTGGTTATTAAAATATGTTTCTTCTGTCTGTCTTCCCACCTTTGTATGCACTTTTTTTTTTTTGTTGCAGTAAAATAAAGTATATATAATTTTTTTTTAATTTGAAATTAAGCAATTTTCATACAAAAAATTAAATTTATATAAGAGGTATTTAACAAATCTACTAATAATTACTTTTTCGATTCTATCAATGTGGCAATGATATGATGGACTCCATGTTGTAGAACAATATTCTAAAACTTTCCGAACCGAAAGTTAGTTTGTTGTTAGTTAGTTGAGTTATAACGACAACCAATTGCTTTGGTATCAGTCACATGTTTTGTATGTCATTTTATAATGCCCAGTAATCTAAAACCCTTAAGTACAATGTTATCAATGTGCAGATTGAAAGTTAAATTTTCATCAAAAATTACACACAGGTCAGTGAAAGAAGTAACAACACTTCAATATTTACATTATCTATGAGGTAGGTGGAGTGTATGGGATTAATAAAACTATGAAAACCAAGCACTTTACAATTAGAAATGTTAAGATGCAGGTAATTAGTGAGGCAACATTTGACAAGCCTTTCAATGTCAGACCTTAATGGATTGGAGTCAGAAAAAACTGGTGAAAAGAAATTTAATTCATCTGCATATAAAAGACATTTCAAACCAAGATACTACTGTTTATAAAGAAAATAAAGAGAACCCTGCAGATTACCTGATGTTAAAACAACCTCCCCGAAAACTGAACCAGACAAGTTGTCCTGACGATGATTAAATAAATATAATTTGATCCACTTCAGGAAAACCAATTTGCTGTAATTTCCATATTAAAAGCTGATGGCAAACACTGGCAGAATCCTTAGATATATGTGTAAATAACACTAATCTATTGACCAACCTCAACCAATGTCAATAATAAAAGATTTGTAGTTCTTGAGTGATCTAAATAGTAATGTAATATTTTAATAAATCAAAGATATCATCAGTGACAATTGATATATGTGAAAGTGAAGAAATACCTCTGTAATTTTTACATCACTTATCTCCAGATTTAAAGATCGTCATTAGAGTAATAAACCAAATTTCTGGAAAGAAACCTAGATTGAAGGATTTCTGAAAAATTATACATAGAGGCTGAGACAATGACTGACAGCAGCAGTTAGCAATTTTTTCTTGCATTAATAAAAACAGTTTATTATAAAAGATCTTGTTTCCTTATTTAATTGTCATATAAATTAATAATAATAATCATAAATTATTTCCTTAAATTAAGGTGCTTCATGAATTCTTATAAAATAAGGTACTTCATGAAATGTAAAAAGGACAAATTTCCTCACCTTTCTGTGATTCGAAGACCATATTTTCTTGTAACCTGGTGTTTACTAAATTAATTTTACTTTGGCAACTATTAAATTCATTAAGTAATTCACTATAATTAGTACTAAGTCTTTCAATTTCTTTGTTTTGAGCAATATTCAGGTTTTTTAATTTTTCAACTTCTTTTTTATACGAATCACATAACCTCTTATTAACTGTACATTCTTCAGTACAGTGGCACAAGGAACATGGAACAGAAACAATTTTCTCAATCACCTTATTTTTGCCGAGTTGCTCTTGATTTGAAATCTTATCTCTCAACAATTGATTTTCTTCTTTTAATCGATCAACTCTTTTTTCCAAACACTTTCTGCATTTTTTACTGTGATGTAATTTTTGTTCTAGAGAACGGGATTCTTTTTTAAACTTATTAACAAGGCTAATGATTTGGTTTTCATAGAACTTAGTTTTTAGATCATAACAAATTTTTATGTTGCAAAGCAGCTGCATGTGAGTTTTATAAGATAAATTTGAAGTTCGTAACAATGCCTGAAACATTTTTCATAAAGTCATCTTCAAATTCTAAATCTAAAAGACAGAATATGTTAATCTAAATCAATTAGATTATAAGAAACTGTTAATGAAAAAAAAGTTAAATACTTTTAAATTCAAAATACATGTTAGGTATTATGACTAAGCAAAAACATATTTAAATTACTTACCTTCCTTACATTCTCCTTCATCACTAGTCTTAACTATATCTTTGCCAATAAGGCTTAACAAACAAGACAACAAATTATTTCCACTTTTGTCAAAATAGTCTTGACAAACCTTTGTAAATATGGGCTGTCTTTAGGTACTTCTATTAACTCTAGAATACTATTTAAATTATCTTGATCAAACTTGCTAGTTGCCTTGAGAGAAACATTCTCTGGGTCAACAAATAGTCTAGTTTCAGGTAACATATTGATAAATTCACTTCCGTACTAAACAAAGAAAGCGTAAAATGACATTGATGGTGTAGCAAATACTCGGCAACTATTAAATGCAAGGCTTGTTGGGCCAGAGTATACGTTAGAGTAGCACTTTTTTGATCCTTTTTTCCTAAGGCAGTGTTTTTTAGCACATTGATCATTTGGAATTTCAAATAAGACCTTTTTTCTTGAGAATGTCATATGTTGAATTCTACACCTTTTCCTCTTTGAATATTTTCCAAGAACATTAACATATGTTTGTATTTTCCAGTTTTCTTCTTCTTCTTCATTCCTGTTTAGCTGTTACATAACAGGACTTATTAGCTTTTGCTGAGGGCAGTCCGCCAGATTGCCCTCCGTCCAGAGACTCAGAGTCGTTAAATCGGCGACCCTCGAAGTCGACCCTGCACCTTAGTCCAGTTTGGAGGCGTTATCCAGTACAGGATATCCGGATGGCGAGCTCTGGGCTCACGAATACCGAATCTTTCAAATACTTTAATAATTCCTCTTTAAATTTTTGAAATGCATCTAGACTTCACTAGGTGCCCCTTGAGAGTACTACTGAAATTATCACGAGATGACCCTTTCTTTCAAGCTATCCCCTTACCCCTCCCTCCCGCCACGTAGCGGCGTTACGCCTAATATTCTATGTAGAACTGCGGCAGACGAACGAGACCGAGAATGCAGGAACAACTAGGCCTCACGTTCACAGCGTATGCTCCCTTTCTAGCGGGGTCGTAAGTTTCCACCTGAGCGGTTGAGTCTCCCGTTTCCCCGAAATAAAGCAGCAAAACCGAACACGTGGCACCACTTATGTTAACAACACAGAGGTCTGCATTCGACGGACAGACCGGAAGACTGTATTTTCGGTTTATTTTTATTGTTGATGCTCCGTTGAAACATTAGTGTTTAAGGTCAGCAGACACGGATTTTTAAATGAGAGGTTTGAATCGGTCGCGATAAGGAAAAAGGTATCTAAGGTTTGGCACACGGATCTGTGTCTATGAAAATAATGTGAGTAACTGGAAACGGTGCAATGATCATTCGCCGTTGAGCTGTGTGTATCCATTTGAAACGGCCTGCTTTTGACATACCTCCCTCTTTCGTCGATGTTTTAGATCTGTGTGGTGTACATTACGTTAGCGACTTTACGCCAAAATAGGTTTATTTCCGCGGAGTATACGCAAGCTTTGTTGATTTGTTAGCATAAGGTTCGTAGCTCATTTATACGAGACCCGTACTCGACTTTGAATGCGGCGATAAGCGTTCGAATCCCGTTCCGGAGCGGAGAACTTTTTTAAGATTCTTTTTCGTTAAACATAATTAATTTCGTTTTAAACTTGTAATTAATAAAAATGCGTATTAGATTAGGATGGTTAGCTAGATTCAGTTTGGGCTTCATAGGAAGCAGTTTTATTGATCGAATCAATCGAAATTAACTTTTTAGGTACATAACTGTTTTTAGAACAAAAAAATATATTTAAAATCCTATAAAATCATATTATTTCCCCTAAGTATTAAAAAACGCTCGAAAGCTATGGATAATTAATTGTTGTTGTTGTCCGTTTGATATGGTCTTCACCCGTAGGTATTCGGTAGACCAAGTTAGTTTATTCGTGGATGCTCGGGACTGGCCGGGTCTCGTGACCCTGCCCGATCATCCGAGTGGTACACTTTTTGTTCCGACGTAACATAGGCGGAATGGAAGGGTGCGCGGAAAGGGGGACCAGAATCACCCTTCAAGGATGGGGGAAGGAATTTTTGGTCTGGGCAATGTCAGCCAGACGGGCCCTACAGTTTATCGAGGAGTCCGAACCTCGGCCATCTCCTCCACTTGAGAGGGTATGTGATGGTGGGGATTGTGAATTTACCCCCAAACTACCACGGGAACATCCGGTTCCCCCCGGCCTGGTTACCGGCGTGAATGGTAGCGTGGAAAATGAAATTCATTTTGCACTCTTCCCTGTTAGATTTTTAAACCACTAATTGACTAACCACTAAGTGCACGACTTGAAAAGTCGTGCACCCACCAAAATTTTTACCTTCGGCGCTCTCCACCTAGCTACCTGCGCTTCACCCGTTCTTATATCCATGAGTCGCTAATGGCAAATGTGTCTCTTATATTTGAGGACTTTAGTAATTATGCTGTGATTACATAACTTAATTATGTTACATTAGTTTTGTTATAAAGATGTTTTTTTTATTACGAAGATTATAATTATTAATGAAAATATGCTCTTTTGCTTACTACCTTTACCTACTTTATTAGACGATCCTCAAATCTCGTATGTGAATTATTGCCATAATAACCGTTAGACGTGTATTCCTGGTTGCGTATAAAGCTAAATAGAGATGTATTATCGATACTTTAGACGACAAGATTATAATATACAGATAAAAATGAAACCCCTTTTTTCTTGATTTAAATTTTTGAAGACCAGACCAGACCACATTTGCGGTAATTGAGCTTTGACGCGTTGGCAACACTGATAAAAACCGTAATAAGTAATGATAAAATGTATCATGTTTTTGTAATAAAATAATAAATTTTAACACTACACTAGGTAGTACAATTAATCCTCGAATGTACTGGGTAGTGACGTTATATATAGTAAAGTAAAGAGCCAACTACTAGTTTGTTCTGTTCTGCGCGGAACTAACGTTTTCTAACATTCAAGGCAGCTTAGTAACTTTTACTTTGTTCCTACAATATATAGAGAGTAGATGGGTGCGTGAAAAGTGCGACTAGAATTCAGGAAAGGGTAAAGGAATTTAAGTCTGGAAGACGTTAGCCGGACAGAATCTATAGTTTGTGAGATGGTATGTGATGGCGATTGTTAAATTAACCCCCATGTGTGGTGTTTATGTTACTATTAATGTTGTTGATAAGGTTCATGTTAAAATAAATACTGTTTAAAGCTAATTAATGTTTATTTGGATAAATGTTTACAACACCGGCAACACGTTTATTTAAATCTAAACTATCAACTACCTTCCGCTAACTAAAGATCCGGTAACGTGAACGTAACAAAAATCTGACAGGTAAGTAACATTGCTGCCAGCCTATTAAAACTTTTTACTATCTTGGATACTACACCGGGACTTTTGTTTGGTAACGTTTCGGATAAGCTTATTATTATAACACATTACAAGTCTATATTGTTTTCCACTTTTCTTTCCTTTTTTTTTATTAAGTATTTCGGCAAATAACAGAAAAAATCGGTAAAAAAGACAACCAAAATGTACAAATTATACATACATATTATATTAGACTAAATATATTTAATGATTTATTTACAAAGGTCTCCGAGAACGCGAGCAATAAACAAACCGTCTTGGTATTGATAACACAAGTTATATCTTTATTCTATCTGATACCTGGGATTTTTACATAACCGCTTCTCATTTACACAGATCTTTTGTCGTCACCACTTATTTAAAGAACGATTTAAGGTCCTATCCATCCAATTGTTACCTGAGGAATATATTTGAGTGAAAGTACGCAAGACAGATATCCGGCAGATATACCAGGCTCTCATTAGCTTATCCAGCAAGTAGTTATTTCTAAAATAAAGTGGATTTATTTAAAATGGAGATACCGGGCCTTAAACCCTTGATTTTTGCAAATGTCACATTTACAAAATAGCAGTGAGATAAGCAAAACCTAACTGGTTAAGTGAACTAACAGTTTATTGCCTTGTTCATCGGATTTAGCCTAATTCTAAAACATTTTTCGTGAATACTAGGGTTCATTATTATAATCTTTAAAACGTTATCACGTCTTCTACCGGATTTCATTGACATACAATTGACGTCATGCGCATAACCTTTTCTATCCGGCAGGGGACTACACTTTTTTATTATCTAGTGCAAAATTGTAGTTTTGGTTGCCTATGATCAAAGGAAAGGTAGGTGGAATGCAACGATTTTGTGTGGAATGTGGAATTGTGGGAGGAATAAATAGGCATTAAGGAATGTAGAAAAGGGCGTTGACAGTGACATTTTATTATCCAGAATTCAATAAAAATAAACAAATTGATGTGATGGTTATTAATTCTGGATCTTTGTATATGGAAATAAGTTCATCTGTAACTAATTAAGTCAAAGTACCGCTTAGTTTGGGCTATGGAAAACGAACAAGGTAAATATTTTGAATTCCTATGTAGGCGGGTGTATTCAAATTAAAATGTTGCTTGTAAATAATTATTGTAATCTAACTGATCAAAGAAAACTTGCACTATAGTGAAATATGTTGTAGTTTGTGGTCAACAAAATCATTGACTTGATTATTTAAAAATTTCACAGTACATTTTAACCAATTTTTTACCTCAAAATTTAGTTACAAAATTAAGGAGAGGCTAGTCTGTGTATATCTAAAATTTCGTTCAAATACGAGCTATAGAATAATTTAAACATTTTTTAATTAATTAATTTTTTCTGTGCTCTTGTTGTTTACCACCACTTAACAAAAGACCAGTCTTGGCACAATATTATATGCCTTATCTCTAGTCGTTATTAAGCATATATTATCAGAAAAGAAATAGGACAACCATTTATCATTGAAAATGTGTCTAGAAATTGGAAATAAAAAATAAAATCAAAGAATGGGGTGATTTTATTATCCAGTTCATTGCCAGAGATCTTCTAACAGGCCGCTCACCCTGAGTAACCTTATATAATATTACAGATATAAGAATTGCTTAATGCAGAATTTATCAGTTTAACAATTGTTGTCTGTACAGGGTGTTTTGAAAGTGTATTAATGTCTTCATTCTTGAGATGGTTACCATATATATATTTAAAAATAAAGACAAATTTTCAGTTAATAGAGATTACCATTCTTTTAATAGTAGAAACAAAAATCATTTTTGAGTTCCACTGAATAAACTTATTTAATGTTTGTGGAAATAAGCCAAATTCTTTGGGATTCAAGCTGAGCAATAAGCTTCCCGAACATTTTAAGGCCCCTCAGTTAAAGCAATTGAAAAATAAAATAAAAAATTTTCTTTCAGAAAATCCCTTCTATCTTACACTGGATGAGTTTTATATGTATGATTTTGTATGACTTAGGTATTGTTTTCTTGTTAGTAATTTAGTAGAATGTTTTCTATATTAGTTAATTTTAATTATTTCTATTTTTGTTGTTGTATGTTCCATACAATTTTATATTGTATATTAATTCTTTAGCAAATATCAAAATCATAGGTGGGAAGGTAATTTCATATGCTGATGACACTGTGGCCGTGTTTACTGGGGACACTTGGTATTAAGTATTAAAATGAACTAAAATAGGTATTACCAAAATTAAATATTCGCTAGATTTATTTAATTTTACTTTAAACCTTAATAAAACCAACTAAATCCCATATTCTTTAACTTCTGCAAACTGCCCTAATCAACTATATGAAAATTGACGACACTGGGAAAATGAAATGTCATACAAAAGTGGTTTGGCTCAAATAAATTAAATATGAATTAATAAAACACTCTAACATTAAATTTTTGGCTAAGGTCACTAAATAAAAATACTAAATGTGTCAAATTTCTAGTATATAGGGTGTAACAAATTCAATTTATATATATATATATATATATATATATATATATATATATATATATATATATACATATACATATACATATACATAGATATAGTATATATATATATATATATATATATATATATATATATATATATATATATTGTTAATTATTTTCTTGGGCATAGGTTAACTCATTGAGAAGTAAAACTATAATTCAATCGACGTTTCGCTCATTATATTGAGCTTTCTCAAGATATTTATTTTCCACAATAAAAACATGTATAGTTAGTATTTAAATTTTTAAATTGGTTAAAACATTACTGAAAAAACATCACTCAAAAACACATTACATTTAAAACAAACTATGATCATGAAAACAAAAATACATTTAAAACAACATTAATATTATACAGAGTACATACCTTGGAAACATGTCAGTTCTACGAATGTTTTGCGATTGCAATAATTTCGACACGTCTGGAATTCTGGTAGATAAAAACGAGACAAATTTTTTCTTTTTTTTTTTTATATTTACTTAGATTTTTATTGCTGTACTGAGTTTGGGTTTATGATCTTACTGAAATGTACAGGGTCTTATGTATGGAGTAGTTTATTTATTTAGATTAATTTACTTAGATATCAGATTATAATAAATTTGGCTTAAGTTATTGATGTCTTTTTTATCGTTGATGGCGTCTTTCTCTTTTTTAATTTGTATCATTTCTTTTATTGTGAGTTTTCGATAATTAGTTTCTTGCTCTAAAATTTTGGTTTGTTTAAAATCGAATTTATGTTTTTCTGTGTGTTTGTGTAGTGCAGTAGATGCATTTTCTGTGTATTTGTGGCCGTTTAATCGACTAGCAAGTATTGTGTTGTTGTTCCTATGTACTTTTTTGGGCAATTTAAATATGGAATTGAGTAAACTAGGTTTGATTTCTTTTTTTTTATTACTTTGCTTTTCAAGGGAGTGAAAAGACCATTTAGTAAATTCTGTGCTTTATGACAGACAGTTATGTCGTGTTTAGACAAAATATGATTTATTTTTTTCTGATAGACTGTCCGTGTAGGGCATTGCAACGTATTTAGTATTAACATTTTTTTCTTTTGTTGCTTTCTTTAACTTATTATAAAAAACATGAGTTCGTTGTTTAAAAACTCGTAGTATGTTTTTTTCCAGATAATAGTTATTTATTAAAGTCTCCTTAACCTTCTTTAAAATCTCAGGACGATATTCTGGGGAAGTAAGTGAGATGGCACGATCGGTCAGACCTATAATAACGCTATTTTTTTGATTCTTTGGATGGTTGGAGTTAAAGTTTAACTACCTCCCTGACCATGTTTTTTTTTGTATACAACTTGGTTTTTATATTTTGATCTTTCTTGTTTCTAATTAGGGTTAAGTCTAGAAAATTAATTTTGTTTTTGTCTTCAATTTCCATGGTAAATTTTAATTTGGGGTGAAAATTATTGAAAGCATTTAATAGGTCATTAATATGGTTTTTTGAAACGGCAGTTAAACAATCTTCCACAAATCTTTTAAAAAAATGAAGGTTAAAATCAAGTTCACTTATCACACTCTCCTCCAGATATTCCATAACTAATTGTGCGACAATGGAGGAAATAGGAGAACCCGTAGCGCAACCATCTAACTGTTGATAATATTTGTCCTCATACTGGAAATAATTATTATTTAGAGCAATGTTAATAGCCTCTATAAATTCCTTTAATGGAAGTGTTGTGTGACCCTTTAATTTAATTATATATATATATATATATATATATATATATATATATATATATATATATAGTGTGTTCAAAAAAGTAGACATGTCAAATATTATGTAGATGTAATAGTAAGTAACCGATATGCCACTGATCAACTTTTTCTTTTTTGTTTTACAGCATTATGTGTTGAATATAATGTAAGGAAAAAAAGTTTGTTAAAAAGCTTTTTTAATGTTAAGCTTTATATATTTTAAAGGTTGGTTTATATTTAACAGTGTTGCGTTCTTACCTAAATTGTTTATTTACCTACACTTATGTCACCAGTAGGTCGAACACATGTTGTGCCAATGAAATTAATCCAAATAATTGGTATTTTTACAAGCTCTTATTTAATTAAAAATATATTAATAAGATATTTACAATAAAATTTATATCTGAATTTAGTTTTTAATTATAAACAACTCTTTCTTATGATTTTTTTCTATTACAAAGAATAAGGGTATTTTACTCTTGGGCCTGTTTCAAAAAAATGTTATAAGCGCGCTTACTAATATATCTATGTTATATCTGACAGGTCTATTTTTGGTTTAACGATAAGCACCAACCTTTATCAAGAATAACATTTTTTGAGAAGTGAATATTAAAAAAGTTTCCTGTATGTTGCATAATTTATAACTATATGTATATATATATATATATATATATATATATATATATATATATCTCTATATCTATATGTATATATATATATATATATATATATATATATATATATATATATATATATATATACAGTGCATCCATATAATTTTGATGACAACTAGTTATTTTACTTTGTTTTTTGATGTATATTCTGATATATATATGTATATTTTATCAATAACTATTTTTATTTCCTTTTTACTTTTTATATTTGTGACTTGCTAAACACTTACCCACTAAAAAGGTTTAAGAGTTAGACCAGGTCTAGTTGCCATGGAACTTAAAACTCTTAGTTTGCCAGTTATGTTTCCCTTATGTCACTGTCATTTTGTAATTGTGAGATTTAGAAGAACTATTTGTTCAATTGTTAAAAATGTCACCTTAAACCTCTAACTGTCAAGTTAGACTTGGTCTAAATTTAAACCTCTTTGGTGAATACGGGTGTATATGCCTGTACTTCATGAACAATTTGAAATTAAATTGAAAATAGCCTAGCAAAGATCTATCCTATAGAAGCATTTTTCCCCGACGTACCATTACCGAGCGACAGACGAAAATAAGCGTCAGGTAGTTTTGCTAATTTATAACAAAAATTAATATAATAAAAATAAAACATTTAATGCTTTATACGCAAGTAGTTTTTCTCCTGAAGTATTTAGCTGCAAACTTTTGAGGAGGCCAAAAGTACCTTTCTGTCTACTCATTAATTTTGTCTTATGGCAATTTTCAATAAAGCTAATTTTTTGCTAGCGACAGCAAAAAGATGTAATTTGCTCACACTTCTTTGAAAAATTCGTTCTATATTAATGTTTTGTTTTATCTATGCTCTTTTGTTTTTGTCGAAAACCTGAATCGCTTGGCCACCAGAGGGCGTTCAATGGACCTTTTGTTTTTGACAAAAAAAATGAGGTTTAAAAATTAAAATAAAAATACTTCTCAAACTTCGATCGCACCCATTTTCAATAGGGTTTATAAGAGCGGAAAAAGGAACGAAAAACATTTTAAACCGTTCAGTAATTTTAAATATATTTGTAGTTGTTAGTTCATTTCGTCGTTTTTTTTGTTGTTTCAATGAAGCAAGGTAGAACTCGTTTTAATCTTTTTGCCCAAACCGAGTCCTACCCTGTCTCGCCCTAGGTTTAGCTATTTAATTGCGAAGCTTATGTGATTATGAGTCTGTTTTAGTGTTTTTTTGTTTTGTTCTTAACAGTTATGCAAGATTACTAAAGTTTCTATTTGAGCCTTGTTTTTTTCCAGTTTTTTGGTTTTCCTAAAATTGTAGGATTAATTGAAATGAGAGATGAAAATAACTTCCCCTTTGCCATTGTCTATTTTTCTCCTCTACAAAACGGCATGGTTAATTTTCTAATCCGACGTTTCGGATTCGAGAGACCATCATCAACTTTCTTAATCTAAATAGGGACCTGGATTTTTTATTTCACTATTCAATTCACTTTAATCAGTCCAAGAATACAATGCTTATATTTTTACCGTTCCTCAATTATGGAAATTTAACCGAATATTGGCATTTGCACTTTTGTGTTGCTGTCACTCCCCCTAGCGGTCAACTTTTGAACTTGAAAATAATTTACAGCGATTTCTCTTGGCCGATTTACCTATAAATATTTGTTTCCTTAAGATTGACGGTTCCCGAGCTACAGCCGACGTCTTTTATTGTTGGACCACCCTATAGATAAAACACGTCATGAAACGTAGTAGGGACGTAATAAACTCTCATCGGGCCTTTATAATATTTAAATACTAATATAAGAACAAACAACGTTTTAACACAAAGAATTAAAACAAATTACAAAATATGTAGTTACAAAGGAATTTTCTAAATTTGAAGAATGTAATTGTTGTGATTATTTGTGATACCACGTTGTTTGTTCCCGTATTAATAATTAATGGTTAATTAAGGAATGTTCATATTTTTTAAATATTAAATAAAATGCAATGAAGCGTTTCTAAGGGGTTTAATTGTGAAACCCGATGATGACATTTCACAAGGTTAAAACGTCGTCAAAGATATTTGTGTAGTAAATCATTAGAAAGGTGATATTTAACAGGAAACGTCGGAGATAAAAGGACCCACACAAATTTTTCTATAAAATTCTTTAATCTTTATTTAATTTTAATAAACATACTAAACAATTAGCCAAATCTGACTGCTTCTTTTAGCTTAATTGAAGTTTTTGTAAAAATGGAATTTTAGTGTTTTAGATGCGGTCGAATATGACCTCAATGTGGAAAACAGTTACACACTGTATGAATTTTTTTTTTAACACATATAGTAACTTCTAATCTCATTTATTGTAATAAACTGACTTATTTGAACGCGTGTTAAGTATTAAAAATAAAATGAGGAACATGCAAAATTCCAACTTTGGCGCCCTGTATATCGAAAACTAGCCGCAGTAGGGAGTTGTGCCCATGAAAGCTTTTGATCAGGAGTCGAGAACTGCAACATAGCAAACTTTCAGAAACTAACAAGAATTTGGCAACACAGTAAAAGTATTTTGAATGGGCGTCAAAACAGGCAACTTTTCTCTAATTTAACCAATCTCGTAGCATAACCAAGTGAACGAAATTGTTTAAAAAAGTTAAAATTACTTGCGGACATATTTTGATAGGCAACCCGGCAGAAACGCATTCCACTATTAATAATTATTATCTTTAGATATTACCCTTTTAATAAAAAAGCAAATGAGTGTAGTAAACATGCAGTCGGATCTCGTACTTGTAGCAATTTTTATTTATCTGTTTCAAGCAGGGAATTCACACGATAAATATTGCAAATTATCTTAAAAAAGACTTATAACATATAAGGTAAAAACTCATTGAATATATAAACCACCAAAAACCTCATATTACCGAGACAATTGACAATTGAAACATTGATTTATTATTATAATTCACCTATTAACCTAATATATCCGTAAGAGTACCGTTACGTCGATTGCGGAAGGTGTCTATTTTGACAGGTCTAATATTTTCGGTTTCTCAATGGTCATCTATAGGTGACCGTCCAAACAGAGATGTGGCATGCGGGCTGCAGGTGACCTATCTAGCCGAATTTTCTATAATTATAATTATTATTGGAGACCTAATCTGGTTTTTCCTGTGGAAATCACAGTTTCTGTAGGTATTTAATGTTTCATAATGGTATTTGGATGAGAATACTACTTGGTAAAATAATCTTCTATGATGCTGATTTTCCCGCCCCAAGTTGCTTTCTCGATCACGTGACTTTCCACTGCGCGCTCAGTTACGAAAGCTTACTTAAGGAAATTCGGACGATTCCCTTCCTTTTTGATAGTTCGTCCGTTCTAACAGTAAAAATGTGCTAAGTCTCTTTACATCCAGTCGTTAGTTTTTTTTTCAATGTATAACCGCGTGGTTGCGAAAGAAAATGTATTTTTACTAAGAGGCCGCCACAACATCAATAGGTCTCCAACCTCCAACTCCAAGGTTCTACATTACAGTACTGTGCCAGTACCTTATTCTAGTATAATTTATAGCATTTAGGAAAAATTATCTGAAACAATTATATATATATATATATATATATATATATATATATATATATATATATATATATATATATATATATATATATATATATATATATATATATATATATATATATATATATATATATATATATATATATATATATATATATATATATATATATATATATATATATATATATATATATATATAATAAGCATTATATATATATATATATATATATATATATATATATATATATATATATATATGTATATGGTATATGTATATATATATATATATATATATATATAATATATATATATATATATATATATATATATATATATATATATATATATATATATATATATATATATATATATATATATATATATATATATATATATATATATATATATATATATATATATATATATATATATATATATATATATATATATATATATATATATATATATATATATATATATATATATATATATATATATATATATATATATATATATATATATATATATATATATATATATATATATATATATATGAGGGCATAAAGTCTGGAAACAAACCTTGAGATATGTCAAAAACTATACAAGTTGGGTAAAAAAGTTTCATATAATAGTTCCTTATGATTAATAATTCAAAAATGTCTTGAAATATACAGGGTGTTTTAAAATCAAGTTACCGGCAAAACTTCAGAATCTCTAATGGAACACCCTGTATATTATTTCATTTTAAGAATCTACATGAAATTCTGATCATATTTTATTAAGCATACCCTATCCCTAAAGTCAACTGTTTTTGAGATAAAAAAATGAGAAAATGAAAATTTGGCTTTAAACAAAATTAACTCATTTCCCTATGCATAGTGAAACCTGGTGGATTATTTTAGAACTCCCGTAGAAACTGTCATGTACTGACAATAAACTGTGTCAATTTTTAACATATTGTTTAGTTACTTTTTTCCTGATAAAAATGCTTTCAGAAAGAGAAAGAATAGAGATTCTTATGATGTTTGGATGGGGAGATCGCCAAAGAAATCTTGACGAAGTATGTGAACTTTTTAATAATACGCATTCCGAGCGAGGACAAGCAATTGCAAAATCCACAGTTAGCAAAATTATCAAAAAATTTCGTGATCATGGTTGTGTAAAAGATCTTCCCAGGACAGGTAGGCCAAAACTAGATGATGATATGAAATTGAATGTTTTACTCAGTTATAACGAAAATCCACATTTACCTACAAGTCAAGGAGCATTAGATTTAAACCTTAGTCAATCATCGGTAAAAAATATTCTGCACACGGGAAAGTATCATCCCTACAAAATAAGATTAATCCATGAATTAAATGAACACGACTTTGACCGCCGACTTGAGTTTTGCGAAAGTATGCAAGAGCGGCGCCTGTATTCATTCTTTTGTAGAAATATTTTAGTTTCCGATGAAGCCACCTTTTTTCTTAATGGTACTGTCAACCGACAAAACTGTAGATATTGGCCTACAGAGAATCCCCATTGGGCTCAAGTGGCTCATACGCAATATCCCGAGAAAATCAATGTTTGGGCTGGAATATTTCAAGATAGAATTGTAGGTCCCTACTTTTTCGACGTAAATTTAACCGGCGAAATTTATCTTGATTTTTTACAACTCGAGTTGATTCCTGCCTTAGCTCAATTGTATCCAGGTAATGAGCCCGATATGCCTACTGCAGCAATGTGGTTCCAACAAGATGGAGCACCACCTCACTGCGCGCTACCTGTATCTCAGCGAAATATTTCCTAACAGGTGGATAGAACGTCGTGGTCCCTACGAATGGCCGGCCAGGTCCCCGGACTTAACTCCCCTAGATTATTTTCTGTGGGGATATTTAAAGAGCAAAGTTTATTTGAACAGACCTCCTAATATCGATGCGCTGAAAAATCGTATAAGAGATGAAATCCGACAAATCTCACCTACTTTCATTCGAAATCTACAACAAGAGTTCATCAATCGATTAGGATATTGTCAGGAAGTAAACGAACAACAGTTCCAGCATTTATTACGTTAAAACGCATCATTTAGAATTTTAGACTGTCGTTGTTAAAAAAAATAAAACAGTTTTCTCATTTTTTTTTATTAAAAACAGTTGACTTTAGGGATAGGGTATGCTTAATAAAATATGATCAGAATTTCATGTAGATTCTTAAAATGAAATAATATACAGGGTGTTCCATTAGAGATTCTGAAGTTTTGGCGTGTAACTTGATTTTAAAAAACCCTGTATATTTCAAGACATTTTTAAATCATAAATCGTAAGGAACTATACAACTCTTATATGAAACTTTTTTACCCAACTTCTATAGTTTTTGACATATCTCAAGGTTTCCAGACTTTATGCCCTCATTGTATATATATATATATATATATATATATATATATATATATATATATATATATATCAGGGGCGTGCGGTGAAATTTTAAGAAAGAGAAGCAATTTTTAGATACTTACCTATTTGTAATGTAATTCGATTCTTCGATCATTTTTTTGCAAACTCGTCAATAACGTCATCATAAAAACGTCGATGCTCCGTTTATTTTCAATGGACAACAGCGATGTATGCGAAAGTCTCTCCTGCCCCGTTGAATTTCTCACGAAATTTTTTATACGTTTAAGTATTGAAAAATTGCGTTCTACTGATGAACTTGTGGCAAGTATTGGTAATACTAATTCACACAATTTCGACACTTCGGTGTAGGCATCTTCCAGCTCCTTGTCTTTTAAAATTGCATTAGCTCCTTAATGTTATTTTTTGCGCTAATGTCATCAGTTTCGTAAATCACTTTTAGTTCAGATCGCAGTAACACTCGGTCGAAGAACTGGCCATAATGAAGAAGAAGAGATTTAAACGCATCTTCTGGAAACGTTTTTACTTTAAATGCATCAAAATTGCAGAGCTCGAGGAATTTAAAATCATTTAAACCGTTAAATCTATAGTTTATTTGTTGCTGAATTTGATCGATTATTTCATAAAAGAGGCGTCTGTATGATGTTTGAACATCTCTCACCTTGTCTGTTCGAAGACGCTCGGCTTGGGGTCTACATTTAACGTCATCGTTTTCTCCCAAAATAGGTCAGTCATCTCCTTTTTGGCTTAACTTGGACTTAAAATCATCCATTTTTGTTAGGCAGAAAGCAATATCATTTGTTTTAGTTTGTAATATATTAAAAACATTGTCCGAGAATGGAAATATTTCTGAAAATATGTTTAACAAATAATTAAAATTAAAATCTCGTTTCAAACAGTCCAAAAACCTCCTCGAACTATTTATTGCTTCTGAGTCCCACGTTTCATTATTTTCTATTATATTCTCAAATAGTTCAATCAGTGATTCACGATTTTCAGATACTGTTAACACAAGTCTTCCATTATAGTTCCACTTAGTAGGAGCTTTTTTGGGCAATCGTCTGTGGTCAATGGAGTCCAAACCTTGTGTACGTTTTGTTGACTTGGAAAAAAAAGCAGGCATGCCACTTAAAGTAACGAAAAATACTTTACACTCTTTAATGTGATTGATGGATTGTGATAAAACTAAATTTAATTTATGAGCAAAACAATGGGCAAACACAGTCCTGCCATCACTGCAGCTTCATCATAGCTTTGAGCAACTAATTTTTTCCCTCCATTAATTTCTTTAGTAACCTTATAAACTACGATATATAATGCATCTGCTGTACGGTTTTCGGACACATTCTTAAAACCTAAAAATCTCTCTTGAATACTTCCGTCGGTTTTACCGTAACTTATTACTATAGATAATTGGCTAAAATTAGTGATATCAATTGTTTCGTCCAGAATAGCAATGAACCGCGTCTCGCCAATCTCCTGCTTAATTCTTTTTAGAATAATGGTTGCAACAGCGGAAATTAAATCATTCTGGATTCGATTCGACGTTCCGCGAAAAACGCTAGACTGCTCTAAATGATTTTTGAGGCAATCATATTTAGCCATTAAACTAAGTAAATTTTGAAAATTTCCTCTATTTGAAGAAACCCTTGTTTCGTCATGACCTCTAAATCCCAATTCGTGCTGTCCGAGAACACAAATAACATCGATAAGTCTTCTTAATATTTGCCTATTTTTATCGACTAGTTCACTGTGTTGGCGGTGACCAATTTCCTACTGTTTATTAAGGGCGTGTTCAATTCTGGTTTTGCCGAAGACTTTTTCTTTTATGACGGCCTGCAAATGCGCTTTGGACATAATGTGTCTCTTTACAGCTTTATGGAAATTGTTTAAATTGGAAAAACTAGTTTTATTCCAGAGTCCTTTTTCATTTTCAAAAAGTAAACGTGGCCAACAAAATAATTTACTTATATTTTCACACCCTGTTTGGAAATTATTTGAAGCTTGTCAGCGAAGTTTAATGTTGAAAATCCCTTTATTATTAAGACACACACCACACATTCACACACACTCTTCTTACTAAATTCTCCAACATTTTCAACGTTATTACCGACAGCCGAAGGTGACGGTATTTGCATATCCACGTCCTTATTATTGTCTTCCATATCGCACCATGCACGACGCGACGTACGTATCACACAACACACGGATAGCCGTTGAAACAAAGAATCTACTCCAACGATAACTTCCGCCCGCACTTAAAGCACGTGACTGAAATGCAAAAAGTGCAAACAGCCTGTGGAAAGTTCAATAACCTCTGGCTCGATCCACAGGAAATCGGGCATACAGGACTTTGGCTGCAGAGAAGCTAGCGGCCCGCATTTATTATGGGCTTGATAATTAAGATAATATTTTAGCATTTTTAATATAAACTAAATTAATGGTTTCCTATTTCAAAAATTACATTTTAGAAGATGTTTTGTAAATTTTTTTGGGGAAGCACTGCTTCCCTTGCTTCCATGGACTGCACGCCCCTGATATATATACAGGGTGATTCATGAGGAAATGTCAATACTTCAGGTACATATTCAGGACCAAAAAGTAAACATAAAAGTCTATATAAATAAGTGTCCGCAAGGCCTTAGTTCTCTAGATACAGGGTGTTAAAGTTTGTATTTAATTTTCCTATTTTTTAAATAAAATCTATGGTAATGTAAATAATGGAGTGAAAATTGATATACGGGTGGTTTTTGGTATGACAAATTCGAATCTAATATTAGTATTGCTCTTACTTGTAGGGGGCGCCACCTACACGTCTTTCTACTTCTTCGAACAATCACAACTTTTTGGTACAGTCTTGTATTACATTTTTGAGCAAAACAAATTATTCCCCTCCCATTTCTACGTCAAAAAGGTATACCTGTTAAAAGTGGATACGAGCAACCGTTTTCGAGATATTTGGATTTAAAACAGTTTCGGCGCATGTGATTTTTTTTATCAAATTCATATAAAGTATGCATGTATTGTAAAAAAATAGAAGTGTGCCTTGCCTGACAGAACAACTGCTGGCTGGTGTTCTCATCGTTTTTCCTGTTACTTAGCAATAGTAATGTCAGTTAATAATAAGATCAAATTTTGTCACTGTCAATTTCTGTGCATAACTTTTATTATCTGACAATAATCATTTAAGAAACTTTAGATCTACGTCATTATGCCTGTGATATTCTCGCATCGTGAATATGCAGATATGATATTCGTCTATGGCTTCTGCAATGGGGTCGCAATTCAAGCAGTCGCGGAGTACCAGCGTCGTTTTCCAGATAGAAGGGTGCCAGATAGAAGAGTTTTTCAACAAGTTTTCACTACTGCTGGAGAATCTGGGATGTTTCCAAGTGCGAAAATTGTATCTGAAAGGGAATCGGGACCCAACGTTGAAGTAGAAGAGGCTATACTCAATGCCGTCGAAAATGATCCAAGCATAAGCACTAGGCGGATTGCAGATACTTATCAAATTACTCAATCGTTGCTTGGAGAAATCTTCACATTAATTGTTTATACCCATTTCATTTACAACGGGTTCAACATTTGCAGGAGGGTGATTTTGAGTTGAGAATGTAATTCTATAACTGGATTAATGGAGATCGAAGGTTGTATAGGTAGGTTTTGTTCACTGATGAAGCACAGTTCACGCGTGATGGTATAAATAAACTTCACAATGAACACCGGTGGTCCTATGAAAATCCTGACGCTACAGTAGAACATAATTTCCAACATAAATTTAGCATTAATGTGTGGTGTGGAATGTTAAATGGCCATTTAATTGTCCATTTATAATCGACGGTAGTCTTACAGGAGAAAAATATTTAAACTTTCTTGAAAATCACTTGCGAAATCTATTAGAAGATGTTCCCCTTAATGTAAGACAAAACATGTATTTGCAGCTTGATGGAGCCCCTGCACACTACAGTTTACTTGTAAGAGATTTTTTAAACCAAAACTTTCCAATCCGATGGATTGGTCGGGGAGGTCCGTTTAATTGGCCACCTAGATCGCCAGACCTTAATACTTTGGATTATTGTCTTTGGGGATGGTTCAAATCACTGGTATATTCCACTAAAGTAAATATAAGAGAAGCATTATTGGATCGGATAACAAACGCAGCACAAACACTAAGAAATGCGCCCGAATGTATCCACAGAGCAACCCGAGCTATACACCATAGAGCTGACCTGTGCTTAGAAGCAAATGGTAGAATTTTTGAAAATTATAAAACGTAACCTAGATTTTATTAAAAACAACTTAATAATAACAATTTTTTTTAAAAATTAAATACCTTTTGTTTAGTTTATGTCTGAGGCACTGAATACACACCTCAAAAAATGTGTTAGTCTTTCATTTCAAAGCTTTTGTGCCAAGATGCGTTTAAATTTGGACAAAATAACAAACTTTTCAAATTTTGCGATAAAAAATTACATGCGCCGAAATTGTTTTAGATCCAAATATCTCGAAAACGGTTGCTCGTATCCACTTTTAACAGGTATACCTATTTGACCTAGAAATGGCAAGGAAATAATTTGTTTTACTCAAAAATGTAATACAAGACTGTTCCAAAAAGTGATGATTGTTCGAAAGAGTAGAAGGACATGTAGGTGGCGCCCCCTACAAGTAAGAGCAATACTAATATTAGATTCGAATTTGTCATACCAAAAAACCCCCGTATATCAATTTTCACTCCATTATTTACATTATCATAGATTTTATTTAAAAAATAGGAAAATTAAATACAAACTTTAGCACCCTGCCTTGCGGACACTTATTTATATAGACTTTTATGTTAATTTTTTGGTTCTGAATATGTACCTGAAGTATTGACATTTCCACATGAATCACCCTGTATATATATATTATATATATATATATATATATATATATATATATATATATATATATATATATACAGTGACCGTCTAAAGTCCGTTCCCCCCCTACTAATTTTTGAGCCAACCGTATATCGCAACGAAATTTGGAGGACTTAAATAGGAGATGAAAAGCTATTTTTTTATGAAAAAATGATAGCTAAAAGTTATAAAATGGCGGCTACGCGCCATCTTGAATCTTAAATACAACACCCCGCATATTATTCCATTTTCAAAATCTGCTCATTATTCTTAACATTTTTCTCCAATACACTTTATTCCTAAATGTAATTGCTTTCGAAATAATGACGTTTGAAAATTGACATTTTGGTCATTTCAAATTCAATCAAAAATACGATCAAGTTTGCGTTGGAAACAAAATCGTTGTCGCAGTAACATCTTGATAACTAACTGTCAAATAGTCCGTTGAGCATCTTAATTATTTTATGAAAAGTGTGACCATGGCTCGCAGTTTACACGATAAATTTGAAGCAGTTTTGATTTTTGGAGAAGCTGGAAGAAATTTTCATCTAGCAGTCCGTATGTTTAACGACAGATTTCCCGAAAACCCTATTTCGCGGTCATATTTGCGCAAACTTTTAAATAAGCTCCAAGCAACTGGTACGATGAAAGATACTCCAAGATCAGGAAGACTACCTCTTTCAGAAGAAAAAAAATTGAAATTGTTGCTGAAATGGTAATTAATCCTACTCAGTCGACGTCTGCAGTTGCTGAATCCTGCGAAGTAAGTTCGAAAAGTGTCCAAAGAGTCCTAAAAAATGAAAAATTTCATCCCTATAAAATGAAAATCCTGCATGCTCTCACGGAGGATGATCCAGACCGGAGGGTTGAATTTTGTGAGTGGTTAACAAGAAAAATTGAAGGAGAACGATCCTTCCTAAAACGTGTTTGTTTCTCAGATGAATGCACGTTTTTCCTTAATGGAGAAGTCAACAAACAGAACGTACGATACTGGAGCGATACTAATCCGCATATTTTTAGAGAAGGGCATACCCAGTTTCCTGAAAAAGTTAATGTTTGGGCGGGGATTTTGGGCAACCACGTTGTTGGACCGATTTTCATCAGACGCAATCTTACAGGAGATCTTTACAGAAATCTTTTAGAAACTGAAGTTGAACCTCGAATAAGACAAATTGTATTAAACAATCAGGAAGTGTTTGAAAATCGTGAAATCATATTTCAGCAGGACGGAGCACCTCCCGATTTCTATCGCATGGCTAGAGAGTTTCTCGATACAAACATTCCTGGGCAATGGATAGGTCGCAGGGGAAGTACAGAATGGCCACCAAGATATCCGGATCTTACCCCTCTAGATTTTTTCCTTTGGGGATATCTGAAGTTAAAAATCTACGCCACTGAATGTCAAACAATAGAAGAGTTGGAACGCAGAATAAGAGAAGCATGTGAAGAAATAGATGTACAGACTTTCATCAACGTGAGAGAAGCTATTCATAATAGGGCACTTATAAAATAATTATTGTTGGGGTTAAATAAGTGTTATTCAAAAATAAATAAATTATTTTTTTACCAACTAATTTGTTTTCCTTGTGAATTTACAGAACAAATTCGTAACCTTCAAGATTTTCCGGTAAGTGGTACTGTTTATCCTTAAAATACTGTCTTTACGCCTCTTATTAGTCGAATTCATTAAAAGATTTAACTACAAATTAATTAAAAAATTTAGTTAGCAGAATTTTTTATCGCAAGTGACTAAAACCATTACTTCATTTTAAACCGGATTTTCAATTTTCAAACGTCATTATTTCGAAAACAATTACATTTAGGAATAAAGTGTATTAGAGAAAAATGTTAAGAATAATGAGCAGATTTTGAAAATGGAATAATATGCGGGGTGTTGTATTTAAAATATTAATTCAAGATGGCGCATAGCCGCCATTTTATAACTTTTAGCTATCATTTTTTCATAAAAAATAGCTTTTCATCTCCTATTTAAGCCCTCCAAATTTCGTTGCGATATACGAGTTGGCTCAAAAATTAGTAGGGGGGAACGGACTTTAGACGGTCACTGTATATATTTATATATATTTATACATGTATGATGGTACCATTTCAATTATATAGGTATATTTTCACGTTCGTTTGCTTTACTCACTTTTTTTATAATTTACAGGTCTACTGCTATTTGGCTCAGGTTTATTTACATGATAAATAACATTTTAGGTTTCCTTTTTTTTATGTTTGATCCATATTCTTATTAAACTGAAGCACACGCATTTATCCGTTTTATGTAAAATCCAAGTTTAGTTGTATCTCCCTTGTTTCCGTTTTTAAAGCTAACATCTAACTTAACCGATATTTTTTGTATTACTTAATTTATAATTTTTTGTATTTATATGTAAGTATAAGCATGTTAATTTTAATATTTTTTTTATATTAATTATTTATAGTAATTAAATTGTTGATACTTTAAAAAAAATCTCCTTTTTTATTTTATTTAATTTCTGCTCAGTTTACTTGGTTCGCTGTGCAACAAATACAGCTTTTAAGATTAATTTATTATCCGAAAACTAAGTTGGTGCCCACTAAAATTTATTACATCGTAATCAATTAGTAAGTAAAATGTTAGTTTTTTTTTTTGAAAACCCACTCCTGAGTACCCTGAGCGTATCCCGGCATTTCCACTTTGTGCCACAAAAAATAAAAACGGTACATACTATATGTTGTTTTGCGATTGAAGTATGTTTGTCACTGGAATTAGGTGACAGATAAACATTTTTCCTCGCATTTTCCGACTCGTTGATCTTTTAAACCTCAGAAGCCTCGTGGAACAGGCAATAACGTCACCTATGCGGTAAAAAGTAAAATTTTACGATCAAACGACCATACGAGCGTCGCCCCTAACTACAATTTCATTAACTTTCCTCCCATGTCTTTTCTTCCTCGGGTTTTTCTTTATTAATTAGATAGCCCAATAAAGACCCTTTCGACAGAGGCGTTCCCATTTTTTGTAATGTAAGTAATGGCGAAAATGCTTATACAGGTATATTTACTTAGGTTTAAACCTACTTTTTCATGATAAATTGAGACATTCGTCTTTAAACCCCTAACCCCGAGCAACCCCCACTTTTTATTGTTTAAATAAATAAATAAATAAATAAATGCTTTATTGTCAAAAAAAATTTTACAATTTTGTGGACAAAGCTGTTGTAAAAAAATAGTTTACAAACATCAAAATTAGCAAACAAAACAAGACAAAAACACATCATAAATATTATAGAAAAATAATATTTAAATCAGGAATTTAGAATATTAATATTATAGAATCCTAAAAGAAGTACATTAGAAATGTACTTTGTCAGTCGTACTATGTTATAAACATTTTCATAAATATAATGTAAAAAAATAAAAAAGCAAAGTAAAAAATAAAAAAGTACGAAACAATTAAAAAAATACATATACAAAGTTCGGTAAAAATGGTTGGTAATGGCAACTATCACACTAGGGGTTCATAAGGATAAAATTATGTGTTGTAAAACTCGTTCACGGTGTAGAAGGCTCTTTCCAGTAAGAATGATTTCAAAGCCTTGCGAAATGAAGTCAGAGATATTATAGATTTGATGTTAAATGGCAGGTGATTATGCATTTTTTTTTGCATTGTAGATTACTGATCTTTTAATTAACTCTGAGTGTGGGGTTGGAAGATAGAGATCGTGCTCAGTATTTCTGAGAGGGTAGTTGTGAGAAGGTCTCTCTAATAGAGCAGATGCGTGCTTACGAATTAAGCAAACCGATTCCAAAATGAATAAGCAAGGAAGGGTTAGTATTTTATATCTTTTAAAGAAATCTCGGCAGTGAGTTCTACTGTTAAGTCTCAGTAGGTAACGAACAGCTCTTTTTTGTAGTATAAAAATTCGATCAAATTGAGTCGCACAACATGTACCCCAGAATGGAATAGCATATCTGAGGTGCGACTCAACAAGAGCAAAATAAACAGTTCTAGAGGTAGAAAAGCTAAGCTCCTCGGAAACAGATCTTAACGCAAAGCAAGCAGAACCTAACTTCCTCGATAAAGCGTCGATATGTGGATCCCATTTTAAAGAATCATCTACAAGAAGCCCTAGAAATTTTACAGAGTTTACGACATCAATAGTGGTGCCATTAAGGTCAAAGGGTTGCAGCGTGTTTTTATAAGACAAGACTTTCGTTTTAGAGATGTTCAAACATAGGAGATTAGAATCGCACCAGGATTTAATGGTGATTAGGTCATTAGATACAATCCTATGTAGGTCCGTGACATCTGGGTGGCTCCACGTAAAGCTGGTATCGTCCGCAAAGAGACATATTTTTCCACTAATGTTTAAATTAGCCATGTCGTTTATGAACAGAAGAAACAAGATAGGGCCTAGTACCGAGCCTTGAGGCACTCCATATTCCATTGGCCTACAAGAAGACATCCTGTTGTCAACTTTCACAACTTGATTTCTGTTGCTAAGATATGACTTAAACCAATTGAGAGGAGCCCCTCTAAATCCATAGTACTGCAGTTTGTTAGTTAATATATTATTAATTAATATCAACCTATATCTTGTGAGGGTTCATTGAAAAGCTCTTTAAAATCTGAATACTTCTAATACCGTTAAAACATTAATGCGTTTTGGATAAGGTTTTTAATTAATAAATGTCAATTTTAATTTTAACGAAAATTACAGTATTTTTTTAAATGAAATCGTATTGCTATCAATTTGGTATCGAAAAAAAGAAATTGTGGTACATATTCAAAATGGCGGAAATTTTTCAACAAAATTAAATGTGATATAGACATAAACTGGTTTTAAAACAATTAGTGTAAAAATAATTAAGTATAAAAGTTAAGTGTGGCTTAGATAGAAACTGGTAAAATATTGGCACGAATCCAATATGGTGGAAAAAAAAGGGCGACCAATAAAAATATGTGGAAAGACAATATATGAATATGTGTTACTAAAAGACTATGTGCGGAACTCAACTGGGTCACACTTCATTATTTCTATAAAAGGAAAGATTAATAAAGGAGGAAGTTCCTGGTAAAGGAAATTTACCGATTTTTTTGAAGGCGGTTTTATTTTCTATCGATTCGATTCACTGGCCGATAAGATTTTTCTAACACAGGCCATGTCATTATTTTCATAATGGAAATATCCTCCCAATAATAAAAAAAATATTCGGACAGCCCTAATACGTACCATTTTTTAATAGCCTAATTAGAACCTTTTATATTGGCAGGTAAACAATTTTATTGTGAGGCCGGTAAAATGGGTCCATTTTACAACGGAAAAATTACCTAGACTGGGTTGTTTACAACATTAGACATAAAATAAACGTTAAACATCACTCTTCTGTTGAATTTCGAATTGAGTGGTTCTCTGTGTATCGATAAGCAAGTGTATGTGAAGACGAGAATGTCGGGTCAAACGCACCGAAGTTGCAAAATTTCTCCTGACAAATTTTGTTATATTTGTGGAGAATTTCTGGTGAAATCGCAAGCCAGGCCATTTTCCGAAAATGTAATGCAACTTTAATGCCTACTTTAAATATTTTGGTGGGTTAATTGGGGATCAAGATAAGCGGTCGGCTCCCCATGTGTGCTGTGTTAGTTGTAATGTATCATTGGTACAGTGGATGAAGGGAAAGAGAAAAAGTATGCCTTTTGCAGTTCCAATGGTATCGCGAGAACCCACCAATCATTCTGACGATTGTTATTTTTGCCTGATAAAGACTGAAGGTTATTCCAAAAAGAGAAAGCACAATATAGAAAGCACAATATAGAATATCCAATTGCCAGTGCCGATTTCGCCTTTAAATTGCAAGCTATTGATTTGGGAGATAATGGAGATAACGCATCATCAGGCAACTCAGAAGAACAGTGCACCGATCCCACTTTTACCACAGGTTCCGGCGAGCCACATTTGATTGTTCAAAGTGAATTAAATGTTTAGTACGTGATTTGGGGTTATCCAAGCAACAGTCAGAACTTCTGGGTTCCCGTCTTAAGGAATGGAACCTATTGGCCATAGAAACAAAAATTACGAATTTCAGAAAAAGAAATGCTATGTTTTCTGAATTCTACAGTATGGAAAATTCGTTGTGCGCGTGTACTGATATGGACAGTTTAATGCAGGAACTTGATATTGAACATTCTCCCCGTGAGTGGCGCTTATTTATAGACTCATCTAAATATAGCTTAAAAGCTGTGTTATTGCATAATGGAAATTTAAAACCCTCTATACCAGTTGCCTATTCAGTTGCAATGAAAGAAAATTATGAAAATATGCGCACGATTTTGGATAAAATAAACTACATCAAAATACAAGAGTTCTAACCACACTACACCACAACTTGTTACGTTCTGGACGCGCGTTTCGCTAACCAAGTTAGCATCATCAGCAGATGATATAAACTAAAGTAACTTATCCTAACCGAGACTATTTATAGGTAAATGTGGTCACACTTGGTTGCACCCGACTGTACCGTTGTCAAGTAAACAATAGAGGGGACTATAGGGAATAGGCCCTCTGTCTTTATTTAGTGCTTTCTTACCACATTTAACTATTTCTATACTCTCAAATGCATCCAATAATCTATTATTAGATACATTTTTAATCAACTTAAGATTATTTATTCCTATTCGGTGATTGTTTTCCAAAGCATGTTGGGCAACGCTTGACTTTTCTGTTCTTCCGTATCTTAAATGTGTCATGTGTTCTTTAAAACGAATGTTTATGGAGCGTTTAGTTTGCCCAACATATTTTAGATCACAGTCATTACAGCTAATTTTATAGATGCCACTCCTCTCCCTCAAGTCGACTTTGTCTTTGGGGTTTCCAAGGAGATTTTTAAAACTATTCTTCGTTTTGTAGGCTACTCTAAAACCTACGTTTTTAAATACTTTTTCTAGACCTCTCGTATATCTAGGATCATATGGGATTACTATGAATTTATTGGAAGCCTCAGGTATTTGAAGAGTAGTGGCATCTTTTAACATTTTCTTATGCTTATGTCTATTTACTAGTTTATGTACAAAATTATCATTATATCCATTACTTTTAGCTATATTTTTAATCCGATTCATTTCATTGTTAAAACGTTCTTTACTTAGTAGAAAATTGACTAACCTGTGAGTTAAGAAATGGAATGCTGCCATTTTGTGTTGACGGCAATGAAATGAGTCGGATGTTATATATCTATCAGTATTAGTAAATTTCCTATAAATATCAAATTCTAATTTATCGTTATTTCTAATAACTAACGTATCGAGAAAAGGTAATTGCCCATTGTTCTCCTTTTCGTACGTAAAATTAATGGAAGGATATTTATTGTTTAATGTTTCTAAGAAAGTGTCCAAATTTTCTGTTTTAGTATCAAAAATAGCAAATATATCGTCTACGTATCTATACCACACCCTTGGGAAATACTTGAGTTCTTTTTTGAATTGGGTTTCTAATCTGCCCATAAACAAATTTGCAAGGAACGGAGATAAGCAATTGCCCATCGCAGTTCCCTCTAGTTGTTTATAATATTTATTGTTGTACTGAAAAAAATTTTGATTCATACATAATTTTGTGAGAAGTAAATACTCATCAATAATTTCTTTCTTCAAATTATTGATTTCAAGTAGTTCCTTTAGGTACTCTAAAGCTAGTGGTATGGGTACACTAGGAAACAATGAGCTTACATCAAAAGATATTAAAATCTCACATTCTTTTAAGTGAACATTTTAATTTTATCTAAGAATTCTAACGAGTTAGTAACCTCAAAGTTATCATACGAGATATTTAATTTGCCGAATTCTTCTACTAACCATTTTGAAATATTGTACGTTGGTGATCCAACAGCTGAAACAATAGGTCTCATGGACTTCCCAGGTTTATGAATTTTGGGAAGGCAATACAGTTTAGATAACTGTGGGTTACTATGTGTTAGTTTGAATTTTAGTTTATCGGACACAAGGTTTTTACACTGTTTTAAAGTACTTTTTACTTCTGTTATCATTTTTGATAACGGGTTTTTCTCAATTAAATCATAAGGACCAGTTTGAATCAAATTGTCTACTCTTTCAAAATAATCTGTTTAGGACTTAAAATAAACTACAATAGGTATAAATGGCAGATATGTGGGGACTTAAAAGTTATAGCGATTTTAGTGGAACTTCAGGGGGGATTTAAAAAATATTGCTGGTTTCTTTGTTTATGGGACAGTCGTGCAATAAATCAGCATTATGTAACAAAATTGGTAACAGAAAGAAGCGAATTTCAACCGGGATCTCAAAATGTTAAATTTATACCTCTTATTGATCCCAAAAATGTCCTTTTACCTCCTCTTCACATTAAACTTGGGCTGATGGAAAACTTTGTAAAGGCTTTGAATAAAGATGGTGATGGATTTAAATACCTAAGACAAGTCTTTCCCCAGTTAAGTGATGCCAAATTAAAAGAAAGCATTTTATTGGGCTACAAATCAGAAAATTGCTGGACGATGTCAATTTTACGGAAAAGCTTACCAGGCAAGAACTGAGAGCATGGAATTCATTTGTTAATGTAGTAAGAGGAGCAATATAGATGAAAATTATGAACAATTAGTTAATGAACTCTTAGATGCCTATAAAGCGCTTGGTGTCAGAATGTCATTAAAAATTCACTTCCCCCATTCCCATCTGTCATTTTTTCTTAAAAATTTGGGAGCTGTTAGTGACGAGCAGGGTGAAAGGTTTCACCAAGATATCAGAACAATGAATAGAGAAGATAGGACACCTCATAAACGGAAAAAATAAAGTTTAATTAGTGTTATAAGTAAATTTTTTTCTCGTTTGCTTTCCTCTTAGATGTATGGTATGTTTAATAGGCGAAAAGTGTAAACATAGTCAATAAACAGGGTTAAGAATTTTCTGAAATCATTTTTTCTATAGATATTAAATATCGTAACATTCGATATGGTTCTACAACTCTAACAAGAAAACCTTACGTGCTACAACTTTCTCTTTGTTTTTTTCGTATTTTGGTCCATTAGTTGTGATTTCTGTAACGTAATTTTTTTAACAGCCTTTGTGCATTTGACAACAAAAAAAGTTAGATAAAACATTGTGCTTTCAAAAAAAACGTTAACCAATTTATCTCTATATAAAAAACACACACTAATAAAAAAAATTCTTGCACAAAAATTGAAATTCATTTAATAAACAATATTTTCAGGCTTTTGGGACCTTTTTTAAATATTTTGTTAGGGTCTGTTATAAGAAAACAAATTAAAGTCTTTTTATTTTTAAATTGTCGACTGGTGATTGTTGCATCCTGTAACGTTTGGTTTAACACATTTGACATAGTAGATAAAACATTGGTTTCAAACCAATTAGATTTTATATCCTGCAAAAATTGAAATTCCAATATTATCAGTATTTACCTGCCCGCAGATGTTTCCTTAGGAATAATAAACCATTTTTAGAAACTTAATATCTGAGAAATATAAACCATTTAGAAACTTAATATCTGAGAATATAAAATCTATGTGTCCTGAGGATGCAACAATAATGTTGCGAAACGTCTGGTATTTAAAAAAAAGACTTGTTTTTTACTGGTTCCTGACCCCAAATAATATACCACTCTAACATAACAAGAACGTTAACGAAAACCATTCAGAAACTTAATAACTGGAAAATATCTGCGGACTAACTTAGTACCTAGGTAAAGACTGACAATATAAAATGGGTTTCATGCAGGATATGGGATCTAAATATGTATCCTGAGTATGCAATAATAAAGTTGCGAAACGTCGACAATTTAAAGAACCCCAAATAATACACCACTCTAACAAAAATGTTTCAACATTGTCCCTCCATATTGGATTTTAATTTTCATCCCCATATGACCCTTAATTGTTGGTCACAATTTGAAGTCAATCGGGTAAATAGTTTTTAAGCTATGCTGCGAACTGACAGACGGACCGACGGATTTGATAAAATATGGTTTTTGGCATCTAGGGACACTAAAACGTCAACATATGCAAGTAAAATCTGAGACACTGGTTTTTTAACTATTACAAACATTTTATTTGGCCGCCATTTTGTTCCGCCATCTTGAATTAGTAACACAGTTTTACTAGTTGATTTCTATACCACAATTAGTTATGGCACACAATTTAAAATCAATCCATTAAGTGGTTTTTTCGGGCTGAATTTTTAAATATTTTATTATACCGCCATTTTGGTTGGCCATCTTGGATTCGTACCAAAATTTTACCAGTTAATTCCCACATAATACTTGATGTTTGTGCAAAATTTGAAATAAATTGGATAAGCAGTTTTTCTATTATAATTTTTTTAACATTTCACTAGGCCGCTATCATCCCCATATAACTTAATTTTTTATCAAAATTTAAAGGGTTAGTTTTTAAGCTATGCCGCAAACGAACAAACAGACAGACCGATAGGCGGGTCCACGGAATCGATAAAACATATTTTTTGGCATCTAGGGACGCTAAAACGAAAAGATATGTAAAACCTAAGAGTGATTTTTTCACGATTGCAAGCATTTTATTTTTTCGCCATTTTGTTCGGCCATCTTGAATTAGTACTAGAATTTTACTAGTTAACCCCTATACCACAATTAGTTATAGCACATAATTTTAAATCAAACCATTGAGCAGTTTTTCAGGTTAAATTTTTAAATATTTTATTAAGCCGCCATTTTATTCCGCCATCTTGGATTCGTACTAAAATGTTACCAGTTAATTCCAATATAATACTTGATGTTTTTGCGAAATTTGAGATAAATTGGATAAGTAGATTTAACCAGACCGCCATTCTGCTACCACTGGTAAAGAAATACCTTTAAAAACCAATGTTTCCGAATAGAAATTGGTGGTGCCAATTAATGAACTTATAAAAATAATTAAAAATTGTCTTGATCCTCCAACTTCGGCACATTTAGGTTTCTTTAAAACATTAAATAAAATTTCTGAAGAATTTTATTGGCCAAGACTGAGGCAACAGGTCCTAAAATATGTCCGTCAATGTGAAGTTTGTGAAAGGCAAAAGTTACCAAAATTTTCTCGTTATGGTTTAATGGGTGCGGAGAAAAAGGTTAATTTTCCATTTGAGATGACAAAGGTAATACTTTCCTTATTGTTGCTGTAGATATTTTTTCAAAGTTCACAATTATGAAACTTTTGCCTCAGGATACGGCTCCAGCGATTGTGTCTTTCCTGACTGATAATGTCATGTTACCGTTTGGAACTCCTAGAATTTTGATTTTAGATAATGCTCCTGCAGGGAAAGTCTAAAATTTCTAAAATATGGTACAATTGTCGCTGTCACCCTCAGTTTAACCCGGTTGAGCGTGTTAACAGGACAATTGGCGCGACTATACGTTCATACATCAAGGACTCTCACAAAGATTGGGATATCCATATACCAGAAATTCAAACACAGGCCAACTCATTATTTTCACGATGGAAATACCCTCCCAATAACAAAAAAAATATTCAGAAAGCTCTAATAGGTACCATTTATTAACAGCCTAATTAGAACCTTTTATATTGGCAGGTAAACAATTTTATTGTGGGGCGGCTAAAATTTTGCAATTGAAAAATTACTTAGACTGGGTTGTTTACAACATTAGACATAAAATAAACGTTAAACATCACTCTTCTGTTGAGTTTCGAATTGAGTGGTTCTCTGTGTATCGATAAGCAAGTGTATGTGAAGACGAGAATGTCGAGTTAAACGCGCCGAAGTTGCAAAATTTCTCCTGACAAATTTTGTTATATTTGTGGAGAATTTCTGGTGAAATCACAAGCCAGGCCATTTTCCGAAAATGTAAAAAAGCCTACTTTAAATATTTTGGTGTGTTAATTGGGGATGAAGATAAGCGGTCGGCTCCCCATGTGTGCTGTGTTAGTTGTAATGTATCATTGGTACAGTGGATGAAGGGAAAGAGGAAAAGTATGCCTTTTGCAGTTCCAATGGTATGGCGAGAACCCACCAATCATTCTGACGATTGTTATTTTTGCCTGACAAAGACTGAAGGTTATTCCAAAAAGGGAAAGCACAATATAGAATATCCAAATTTGCAATCTGCCATACGACCTGTTCCTCATAATGCAAATTTGCCAGTGCCGATTGCGCCTTTAAATTGGCAAGCTGTTGATTTGGGAGATAATGGAGATAACGCATCATCAGACAGCTCAGAAGAACAGTGCACCGATCCCACTTTTACCACAGGTCCCAATTCCGGCGAGCCACGTTTGATTGTTCAAAGTAAATTAAATGATTTAGTACGTGATTTGGGGTTATCCAAGCAACAGTCAGAACTTCTGGGTTCTCGTCTTAAGGAATGGAACCTATTGGCCAAAGAAACAAAAATTGCGAATTTCAGAAAAAGAAAGGACAAAGAATTCTACAGTATTCAAAATTCGTTGTGCGTGTACTGATATAGACAGTTTAATGCAGGAACTTGATATTGAATATTCTCCCCGTAAGTGGCGCTTATTCATAGACTCATCTAAATATAGCTTAAAAGTTGTGTTATTGCATAATGGAAATTTAAAACCCTCTATACCAGTTCCCCATTCAGTTGCAATGAAAGAAAATTATGAAAATATGCGCACGATTTTGGATAAAATAAACTACAATAGGTATAAATGGCAGATATGTGGGGACTTAAAAGTTATAGCGATTTTGGTGGAACTTTTAGTGGGGGGGATTTAAAAATTATTGCTGGTTTCTTTGTTTATGGGACAGTCGTGCAATAAATCAGCGTTATGTAACAAAAATTTGGCCAGAAAGAAGCGAATTTCAACGGGGATCTCAAAATGTTAAATTTATACCTCTTGTTGATCCCAAAAATGTCCTTTTGCCTCCTCTTCACATTAAACTTGGGCTGATGAAAAACGTTGTGAAGGCTTTGAATAAAGATGGTAATGGATTTAAATACCTAAGACAAGTCTTTCCCCAGTTAAGTGATGCCAAATTAAAAGAAGGCATTTTTATTGGGCCACAAATCAGAAAATTGCTGGACGATGTCAATTTTACGGAAAAGCTTACCAGGCAGGAACTCAGATCATGGAATTTATTTGTTAATGTAGTAAAAGGATTTTTGGGCAACAATATGGATGGAAATTATGAACAATTTGTTAATGAAGTCTTAGATGCCTATAAAGTCAGAATGTCATTAAAAATTCACTTCCTCCATTCCCATCTGTCATTTTTTCCTAAATATTTGGGAGCTGTTAGGGACAAGCAGGGTGAAAGGTTTCACCAAGATATCAAAACAATGGAAGTTCGGTACCAAGGACGATGGGATCCAGCCATGATGGGTGACTACCGTTGGTTTTTGAAGAGAGAATATAGGACATCTCATAAATGGAATAAAATAAAGTTTAATTAGTGTTTTAAGTTAATATTTTTCTCGTTTGCTTTTCTCTTAGATGTATGGTATGTTTAAGAGGCGAAAACTGTAAACATAGTCAATAAACAGGGTTAAGAATTTTATGAAATCATTTTTTCTGTAGATATTAAGTATCGTAACATTCGATATGGTTCTACAATTCTAACAAGAAAACCCTACATTCTATTAGATTATGCTATTCTGATTTGTGTTACAAGAACAAATTTTTTTTTTGTCGGCCAGTGTAATTATGCATACGAACTTTTAAAGCTTCCAAATTTATATAAAAAGGTTTATCATCCCCATATGACCCTTAATTTTTGACCAAAATTTAAAGTCAATCGGGTAAGTAGTTCTTTAGCTATGCCGCGAACAGACCGGCAGAAATGTTTTTTGGCATCTAGGGACCCTTAAACGTGAAGATCTGAAAAAATCTCGGAGTGTGATTTTTTTTTTTTTAAGGGAAGTAAAAAAATTGTAATTTTATTTTTAAATGGCTCATTCTTATAAACCGGAGAATATTTTGGAGATGTGATTTTTTAATAAGTGAAATATTCGAAAACTGAAAAACTTAAACTGTTTTTTTTTGCATTTCGACCGCTTTCTCGGCATTTGAGATATGGGCGTCCTATATTGATTTTGAATCTCCTTTATATTCCCCACCCAACCCCTTTTTTGACAAAGCAGTCAGGGTTTCGACTCCGCAAAATGCCTTCAGAGTTACCCCATTTTTTACCGGTTTTATATTCTTTAAAGCGACATCTAGTGTTCCGATTTTGCTCGTTAACGAACTTGTACCTCGAAAAATTAACCATAACGACCTGCATTTTGAATCATCCGAGTTTCTAAAGAGTTCTATCGGACGCCACTGTCGGCATATTATAAGATAAACCCAACAAATTATTATAAACCGTTTTTACCAGAAGAAGCGCCCATTTATCTTCTACGATCCACTCCATAAAAGCATATTTCTCCGATAAACCGTTACCGAGCTGGAGCACTTGTTTAAAAGAGCTAGAACTGAAAATAAATGACCGGCTTTCTAATTTTTCTGACCCTCCAGGTACTGGATTATTAGTGAATGCTTTTTACTTAATTTAGCTTTTGTAAATTAACCAAATTTGCTATCTAAAAGGGGGTTAATTACCTCCTGTTCCCCCTAGTCGGGCGACTGTGGCGTCGCCGGTCCGTTCGTTATCTCTCTCTCCCTCTATCTCTCTCGCGTTTCGTCCCCTTGCCGCGACCCTCCGGCGCCAGCCCTGGAAGTAAGGCATTTCCCGACGCTCGTAAAGAAAATCAATAGTCGTTTGAGGTCTGCGCCGAGAGCCGAAAATTACCCTCAGTCTAGCATTTCCACCCTTCAGACTAACGCTCGAGTTTTTCACCGTCTCTGCCTGCTGGACAGAGACTAGTTTTCAATTTCTCGCGGGTTCTGACCGTTTCCAGCTCGTGCATTATCTAGATTGCCTTGGAAATCATCGAGTTTGTAAAGTTCTGAATAACGTTGGCTCGGCTGCATTCGATTCATACAGCTCCAGGCAGGCCGTGACGTCGTTGTTCTTTTGTTTCGTATAGCCGCGAATAATCGTCTAATGTGGAATCAATACTGCCATTTGGGTAAGTCGTAGAGGGCCGTGGAACCCATATAACTGACCTGTGAAGAAACGCTGCTAAGACGTTCCCCGCGGGTAACAGGTCTGCTTTTTCTTTAGTTTAATAATTGTACTTTTCTGGAAGGTATATCGTTTTCGCTTTATTAGATTGTGTTTTAATCCTGTTTGTATCGTGAGTATTTCAGTATTATAGGTACACTCTGGGTCAAATTAAGAGTTAATTGTGGCCCAATAGAATTAGGTTTTAAATTTAAAAAAAAATCCGCCCAAGTTGGATTTTTGTGGACCCCTTAATTTTGATGTTCTAAGTAAGTCCTAAAAAGCACTTTTTTTGTAAATTTACAATTTCAGCTATGGCAATAAAGATTAATTTTAAATAGGTCTTATCGACCAGAGCACAAAAAAGGGTTGATTCTTACAATCCGATTGGCAATTTTAATTAGTAGGTTCCATGGACCCTATAATAAAAACTGTTCGCGCTTTTCGGCCTTTTAGGACTTCCATCCAATATTTAGAAATATTTAGATTTAGTTTAGTCGTTGTCATTTACACATCCTTTGAAATGCCGAAAGAAAAGAAAAGTCCCCTGTTGAATCAGTTTGTGAAACTATGCTATGGGTGGTTTTCAAATTTTGCTACTTTTAAAATAGCCCTGTAGTTTATATACTATCGGAGATACATAAAATCTGAAAACAGGTTTTGAAGGCTCTTTTTGTAAAATCCAGTGGTGTGGCGCAATTTTTTTTTGGGCTGCTGTTTTTGACTGTTTGTTTTTTTTTAATATCAAAGAATTTTTTTTTACATAAATATTAAAACTACAAATGTCGAGCAAAATATGTCTGTACTAACTAACTACTGTAACTAAAATTGGTAAAAATTATTTTTGAATAAAATACGTGAAAAATATTATTGTATTATTCTGTTTCTAATACCACGTCCCTCATTTTAAGAACTTGTGCCAAATTGAAATTATTTAGGTCGCCTACATACAATTCACAGATCTCGCACTTTATGCAAGTATCCTGCGTATTGAAAATACCTCACACAACTTTTAAATTATAATGTTTTATTCTGTCTTTTAGTTTTTTAAAGGTTATAATCTTTTATGATTGTTAAATAGGTACATTTTATTACACAGGGTAACAAAATGAAAACAAAAAATTGGTGCCGGAAATCTAACATCTGATTTTGTGTTGTTTTTAATGTGCTGATTCCAAAAATGCCACCAGATTTTTTCTATCAGCTCTAGTTTTTGAGATACAGGTTACAGGTTAATTGATATTTTTTTCTGATAAAGGACAACAAATAAAGAGATAAATATGTACTTAATCGTCAAAATAGAAATTTCTCAGACTCTAATTAACCAAATGGATACCTGGAATTGTCCCTGACCCAATGTTCCTATACTAGGAACTACTCAATACACTGCTCTTAATTACTTTTATACCTGTAATTGCCTATGACCCGATCCTTCTATACCTGCTTGGCTGTACTCGATTTAATATATTACTGAGTTTTCCCAAGTAAAGTTGTGCTATCATTTTGTGTAAATTTTGGTCGTTTTGTAGTATCAAGACACTAAACTGAATCAATAGCATCCACAAGCAGACGTACCTGTGTAAATCATCCCGATGTTTTTTGTTATGTGTGTGGTGAATACACTTTAAAAGAGAGCAGAAAAACGATTTCTGACTTTGTGAAAAGAGCTTATCTTGTTTATTTTGGCGTTCATTTAGGAGATCAAGATAAATCTTGGGCCCCACATTTCATATGTAAAACATGTGTTGAACATTTGTGACAGTGGACAACTGGAAAGAGGAAGTGCCTAAAGTTTCATGTACCAATGGTTTGGAGAGAACCGCGAAACTATCATGACGACTGCTATTTTTGTCTCGTTAATATTAAAGGCATAAATAGAAACAATAGACACAAATTAACATATCCTGATCTAGATTCTACAAGAAGGCCTGTAGCGCATTCGGTAGAAATACCCGTTCCATCATTCAGCAGTCTACCCGAACTGACAGAAGATGATACAGAAACATCAACGTCTGACGAAGTTCAAAGAATTCAATCAGAAAACGACAGCGAATTTGAAGCAGATTTAGCAACTCCGCAGTGTTTCAGTCAAGAAGAACTAAACGATCTTATAAGAGATTTGAATCTCTCAAAGGAATCCACTGAATTACTTGCATCCAGATTAAAAGAAAAAAATCTACTTTGTCTGGATTTGCCTGAATACACTCCAGATGATTAACGCCTTTTTATTGACGGTTCAAAACGTAGTTTAAAATGTGTTCTTTTACATAACGGTAACAAATACGGCTCAATTCCTATTGGTCATTCTACTACCATGAAGGAAGAATATGAAACAATTGCATTAGTTTTGAGAAAAATTAAATACGAAAAACATCAGTGGGCAATTTGTGCTGATTTAAAAATGGTTAACTTCCTCCTTGGACAGCAGAGTGGTTATACAAAATATCCTTGTTTTTTGTGCCTTTGGGACAGCAGAGCTAAAAATGAGCACTGGGTTAACAAAAATTGGCCTTCAAGAGATGTCATGATTCAAGGAAAACAAAACGTGATCAACGAACCTTTGGTTTCAAGAGAAAAAATCTTACTTCCGCCCTTGCATATCAAGCTAGGCCTAATGAAGCAATTTGTGAAGGCTTTAAATCGAGATGGAAATTGTTTTGGGTATTTGTCACGTACATTTCCTTGGCATTAGCACGGAAAAACTAAAAGCTGGTATATTTGATGGTCCTCAAATAAGGCAACTTGTTAAAGATCCACAATTCACCACATCATGAACGAGACTGAATCTAACGCTTCGTGTTCATTTATTCAAGTAGTACAAGTAGTTTTCTTGGCAATCATAAAGCAGAGAATTACGTAGAGTTGGGGTGGAAACTATGCTTTCAAATTTTAATATTCTCGGCTATAACATGAGTATAAAAGTTAGGTGATTGTAGTGAAGAACAGGTGGAAAGATTCCATCAGGATATTAAAACTATGGAAGATGGTTATCAAGGACGATGGGATAGCCACATGATGGCGGACTACTGCTGGAGCCTTCAGCGAGACTGCCCTAGTAAACTCCATTCTAGAAAGTCGTATAAAAGAAAATTTTTATGTGATTAGTGAGTAATGTAATTATGTAAATTAAGTTTTTGCAATAAATACTTAAATCCATGTGTCTTTGTTTTTTTAACTGGCAATAGTAATATTATATATTATAACAGTTATAACGTAAAATATATACACATTTTTTTTTTAAATCAATGGGTGAAGAAATGGATCAAATTAAACTAATACGTATAATATATATATATATATATATATATATATATATATATATATATATATATATATTATATATATATATACAAAAAACCGTGGCAATCTACAAATTTAAGCTACAAATTGCTTGTATTTCATATTATATAAAAAAATATTATTAAAATCTATAAAAAAACGTGACAATCTAGAAACTACCCTTATTTTATAATATATAAAAAAGAGGATTACAATCCAAATAAGAAACTAAGCAATCTAGAAACTCAAAGCTTGGGTATTAAAATATTGTAATATTATTAAATTGCTTATATTTCATATATAAAAAATATTATTAAAATCTATAAAATAAAAACGTGGCAATCTAGAAACTTAAGCTAGGGTATTAAAATATTGTAATATTTAATAAATTGCTTATATTTCATATTATATAGTTAAAACAAAGATTAATAGAACCTATAAAAAAAACGTATGTATTAGTCAAATTTTACCTAGATGTTAAAATAAAAAATATTCCCATATGTTGCGGAATTTACCTCTGGTGACACTGTACAGGGTGGTCCACTTAAAAAGCTCCTATCTTTATCTCAATAAATAAGACACTGAGAAAAAAAGTTAAATACAAAAAGTATTTGACCCTAAGTATATTTTTTATTTATAATACTTTTATGTATACAGGGTGTTCCATTGTGCCAGGACCGCAACCAACTTCTTTCTTTTTAATGAAATGTTGAAAATTTGAAAAAAATTTTGAAATTGAGTAGTTTTTGAGAAAAATTAACTTTTCTAATTTTTTTCGGAAAAACAGGTTTTTGGAAAAATGTGATTCTTTCACACTTGAAGACTAAAACTGTGAATTTTGGTTATGGATCCATATTTAATACTCTGACCTATCAAGAGCGAAAATCCATTATACAGGGTGGTCACAAATGACCATAAAAAAAAAATGTTTTTGTAACTAAAAAAACTTAATTTTTTTAAATGGAACACCCTGTATTTAGCACTTTTATTGTGTTTAGCATTTAGTTCTGCATCATTCCATATATAAAGTTTATATTCCAAAAATTAGTAGTTTAGAAGTTATGACCAATTTTCTATAATAATTCAGGTATTTTTGTTAAAAATCTAACTAAACCTAAATAATATCCTATTCTAAGTTTTTTTAACATTATAATTAAATTTAACATTAAATCAACAAGTAATGCAAGAAAGAACGTAACTAATTACTTATTACAAAACATTTTCGACATAACCCCTGTCTTTGGCAATACAAGTAGTATAATATTACGGTTACGGTTTTAATTTTCGCAATAATAGCATTTCTAAACCACTCTTAATTTTACAAGATATCCATGGAAAAACAAAACTAGCAAAATTGTTGCCTGGACACCAATAAATACACAGTTTTTATTTGACATTTAGTTGCCTCTAACTGTTTTTAAAGGAAAAATGGCTTTATACAGTGTCCAAGGGCGTTTAAATCTTCATGAATGTTACATAAGAAATAATAAGAGTCCAGCATTAGCCCTGCGGGAGTATCGGTTTTTGTATCCTGCAAGACGGGTACCCACGAAGCATATTTTTTCACGAATTGTTCGTGATCTTGAACGTGGAGTGGTAATCAATAAACAAAAACGGCGCCCAAAAATTGTGCTTCGCTTCGCTTTCTTAAAATTTCATTTCATTGTACATGTTATCGCAGTTTCGGTGTCGAGGTTACGACAGACAGTGTTAAGTTTGCATAAAAGTGAACCCAATAGTATTTTCAATACTAAAACCGTTTGTTATGAAAATAAAGATATTAGAAGGCCATGGAATAGTAAATTTAACTTGAATTAATCATTGTTGTAAAGAAGCGACCTAAACATGTCTTTTTTCTTAATGGGACACCTTGTATTTTACCGGGTTGCCAAATTTATTTATTTCTTCTGATGAAAATGATTTGATACCTAAATTTGATTCTTAGGTCAAATTTTACAAAAAATACCTTTTACAGTACTGAGTTTCGACTTTTGTTCTCATATATCCTATTATTAGATATTTTTTACTTTAAAAAATGTTTAATAGTGAACTAATTAAATAATTTATTTCGCAAAAAAATAGCAACAAAACAAATTTACAGCAAAAGTCAACAGTAATTAGAAAGGTAAAGTGAAACCATCAAGGAGAAACAAAGTATCAAAATTATGAGCAGAAATTAAATAAGGTGTTCAAACTGTTGCGCCCATTTTCAGTTAAGAACATTTGCCATCGTTTTTGAACGCCCGTAATTGCGTTGCGAATGTGGATGTTAGTTAGATGCCGCATAGCTGCTTCGAAATTTTCTCGAAGTTCCTCTAATGTACTGCTATGTAAATATATGTTATTCTTTAAAAATCCCTAAAAGAAAAAGTCGAGGGGGGTGATACAACTGGCCATCTGATAGGCCCTACATTGCCGATCCACTGCTGCCCAAAATGTATACATAAGTACTCACTTATTACACTAGCATTGTGGGCTGGGGCTCCGTCGTGTTGAAAATAAAGTTTCACGTTCTAGCAAGGGTATATTATCTATATATGTTGTGATATTTCTTCCCAAAATATTAAGGTAACGTTGTGAATTTAAACTTTCTTGATACATTTCATATCCAATAACTCTATTCTCTAATAACGCGACCCAAACATTGAACAAAATACAAGAGTTCTAATCACACTACACCACAACTTGTTACGTTTTGGATGATGATGCTAACCAAGTTAGCATCAAACTAAAGTAACTTATCCTAACCGAGACTATTTATAGGTAAATGTGGTCATACTTGGTTGCAGCCGACTGCACCGTTGTCAAGTAAACAACAGAGGGGACTATAGGGAATAGGCCCTCTGTTTTTATTTAGTACTTTCTTACCACATTAAACTATTTCTATACTCCCAAATGCATCCAATAACCTATTATTAGATACATTTTTAATTAACTTAAGATTATTTATTCCTATTTGGTGATTGTTCTCCAAAGCATGTTGAGCAACCCTTGACTTTTCTGTTCTTCCGTATCTTAAATGTGCCATGTGTTCTTTAAAACGAATGTTTATGGAGCGTTTAGTTTGCCCAACATATTTTAGATCGCAGTCATTACAGCTAATTTCATAGATGCCACTCCTCTCCTTCAAGTCGACTTTGTCTTTAGGGTTTCCAAGGAGATTTTTCAAACTGTTCTCCGTTTTGTAGGCTACTCTAAAACCTACGTTTTTAAATACTTTTCTAGACCTCTCGTATGTCTGGGGATCATATGGGATAACTATGAACTTATTGGGAGTCTCAGGTACTTGAAGAGTAGTGGCATCTTTTAACATTTTCTTATGCTTATGTCTATTTAATAATTTATGTACAAAATTATCATTATATCCATTATTTTTAGCTAGATTCTTAATCCGATTCATTTCATTGTTAAAACGTTCTTTACTTAATGGAAAATTGACTAACCTGTGAGTTAAGAAATGAAATGCTGCCATTTTGTGTTGACGGCAATGAAATGAGTCGGATGTTATATACCTATCAGTATTAGTAAATTTCCTATATTATATTATAATTCTAATGTATCGTTATTTCTAATAACTTATGTGTCGAGAAAAGATGATTGCACATTGTTCTCCTTTTCGTACATAAAATTAATAGAAGGATATTTATTGTTTAATGTATCTAAGAAAGTGTCCAAATTTTCTGTTTTAGAATCAAAAATAGCAAATACACCGTCTACGTATCTATACCACACCCTTGGGAAGTACTTGAACTCTTTTTTGAATTGGGTTTCAAATCTACCCATAAACAAATTTGCAAGGAACGGAGATAAGCAATTGCCCATTGCAGTTCCCTCAAGTTGTTTATAATATTTATTGTTGAACTGAAAAAAATTTTGATTCATACATAATTTTGTGAGAAGCAAATATTCATCAATAATTTCTTCCTTCAAATTATTGATTTCAAGTAGTTCATTTAGATACTCTAAAGCTAGTGGTATGGGTACACTGAGCTTACATCAAAAGATATTAAAATTTCACCTTCTTTTAAGTGAACATTTTTCATTTTATCTAAGAATTCTAACGAGTTAGTTAACTCAAAGTTATCGAACGAGATATTTAATTTGCCGAATTCTTCTACTAACCATTTTGAAATATTGTACGTTGATGATCCAACAGCTGAAACAATAGGTCTCATGGACTTCCCAGGTTTGTGGATTTTGGGAAGGCAATACACTTTAGATAACTGTGGGTTACTATGTGTTAGTTTAAATAAACATTGACGCCAAATCTATCCGGGTGAATTCGGTTGAGTTGCTGATGAGGGTTTGAGTCAGCCCATTGGTAATTAATATATCTATTAAAAATTCCCGAACTGTTATTCGCGATTCATTGGTTAATATAATATTATTGCCAAAAAGATTGTCCTCGTGGAGTTTATCTAGGTACCAATCGCAGAATTGTATCCTCCTTTCTGCATCTCCCGGGTATAGTACCTGAGTTTTTCTTGCCCTGTAACACTTAAACTCATTTTTCTTTAGAATTCTTGAAGATGTCGCACGAGAAACGCCAATGTGAGCCTCGATTTTTCTGCATGTTCTGCTCGGATTTGCAGTGACACATCCGATTACATTTATTGTGTTATTTTCATTATTCTCTGTATGATATTTTTTTGCCCTGATTTTTTAAAATTTCCAAAATTTATCAGATCGTCCTCAAGGCGTTGAAAAATCTTCCAAAATATAAATTTGACGCAGCGCGACAATCTTTACGACATTCAATATAGCGTTCTAATATATTGTATTTTTCAAAATATTCGTACCTCTGCATTTTATATGAGAAAGAAGAGACTTTTTTGAAAACTAGTTATTGTAATTTATTTTGACTCTTGCTCTGACAAATGATTTCGCAGATCTAAATTTATCTGGCAGACTACATTTTTTAAATAAATTTTTCTTCCTCGATTGCAATACGATGCGACTTGTATTCTAGTGAAAATGTATACCAGTCTGAATAAAAAGTTTTTTTTTCAAAATCATATTTTATTTATTTATTAATTTAAATTAAATTAACAATTCCATGGCCCCCTAATATCTTTTTTCTTGTACTAAAAGATTTTTCCTATTTTTTTGGTATAAAAAAAATAAATAATATAAAATGTGTTACACTGTTTTAACCGCAAAAGAATACCAGATTTAATGAGCTATAAAAATAGAGGGTGTCCCATTTTAAAAAATGCAGGTTCGGGCCATATGTCAACAACAGTAGCCCAAAAATAATCTTGCGGATTTTACATCTAAAAGTGCCTTCAAAACGTGTTTTCAGATTTGATGTATCTCCGATAGTAAATAAACTAAAGGACAATTTTAAAAGTAGCAAAATTTGAAAACCACCCCGTAGCTCCGCGACGAGTCGCGATAGCCATGATCTGTTTGTGCCATTATAACCTTCTGGAAAAAAGAACTAGAGCATAAGGTATCAGAATTTTAATATCTCTTATGGTTTCCAATTTTTCCATTAGGGACAACCAATTTGAGACATCCTGTACACTGCCATTAGACGTAAAATCTGAAAAATGTTTCACAAACTGATTCAACATGGGACTTCTTTTCTTTCGGTATTCCAGAGGGTGTGTGACAACGAGTAAACTAAATTTGAATAAAAAAATATTTCTAAGTATTGGAAGCCTTAAAAGGCCGAAAAGCACAAAACGTTTTATTGTAGGGTCTATTAACCTACGAATTAAAATCGCCAATCGGGTTGTAAGATTCGACCCTTTTTTTGCTATGGTTGAAAAGACCTATTTAAAGTTAATCTTTATTTGGCATAGATCAAAATACAAGAGTTCTAACCACACTACACCACAACTTGTTACGTTCTGGACGCGAGTTTCGCTAACCAAGTTAGCATCATCAGCAGACGATATAAACTAAAGTAACTTATCCTAACCGAGACTATTTATAGGTAAATGTGGTCACACTTGGTTGCACCCGACTGCACCGTTCTCAAGTAAGCAATAGAGGGGACTATAGGGAATAGGCCCTCTGTCTTTATTTAGTGCTTTCATACCACATTTAACTATTTCTATACTCTCAAATGCATTCAATAGTCTATTATTAGAAACATTTTTAATCAACTTAAGATTATTTATTCCTATTTCGATTGTTTTCCAAAGCATGTTGAGAAACCCTTGACTTTTCTGTTCTTCCGTATGTTAAATGTGCCACGTGTTCTTTAAAACGAATGTATATGGAGCGTTTAGTTTGCCCAACATATTTTAGATCGCAGTCATTACAGCTAATTTCATAGATGCCACTCCTCTCCTTCAAGTCGACTTTGTCTTTAGGGTTTCCAAGGAGATTTTTGAAACTATTCTCCGTTTTGTAGGCTACTCTAAAACCTCCGTTTTTAAATATTTTTCTAGACCTCTCATATATCTGGGATGATATGGGATAACTATGAACTTATTGGGAGTCTCAGGTACTTGAAGTGTAGTGGCATCTTTTAACATTTTCTTATGCTTATGTCTAATTACTAATTTATGTAGAAAATTATCATTATATCCATTACTTTTAGCTATATTTTTAATCCGATTAATTTCATTGCTAAAAGGTTCTTTACTTAATGGAAAATTGGCTAACCTGTGAGTTAAGAAAGCTGTGTTTTGTGTTGACGGCAATGAAATGAGTCGGATGTTATATACCTATCAGTATTAGTAAATTTCCTATAAATATCAAATTCTAATTTATCGTTATTTCTAATAACTAATGTGTCGAGAAAAGGTAATTGCCCATTGTTCTCCTTTTCGTACATAAAATTAATAAAAGGATATTTATTGTTTAATGTATCTAAGAAAGTGTCCAAATTTTCTGTTTTAGTATCAAAAATAGCAAGTACACCGTCTACGTATCTATACCACACCCTTAAGTACTTGAATTCTTTTTTGAATTGGGTTTCAAATCTACCCTTAAACAAATTTGCAAGGAACGGGGATAAGCAATTGCCCATCGCAGTTGCCTCAAGTTGTTTACAATATTTATTGTTGAACTGATAAAAAAAATGATTCATACATAATTTTGTCAGAAGCAAATATTCATCAATAATTTCTTTCTTCAAATTATTGAATTCAAGTAGTTCCATTAGGTACTCTAAAGCTAGTGGTATGGGTACACTAGAAAACAATGAGCTTAGATCAAAAGATATTAAGATATGTAAGCTCATTGTTTCCTAGTGTACCCATTATACAAAATTATGTCTGAATCATTTTTGTTTCAGTTCAACAATAAACATTGTAAACAACTTCAGGGAACTTTTTGCAAATTTGTTTATGGGTAGATTAGAAACCCAATTCAAAAAAGAACTCAAGTACTTCCCAAGGGTGTGGTATAGATACGTAGACGATCTGGAAACCCTAAAGACAAACTCGACTTTAAGGAGAGGAGTGGCATCTATGAAATTAGCTGTAATGACTGCGATCTAAAATATGTTGGGCAAACTAAACGCTCCATAAACATTCATTTTAAAGAACACATGACACATTTAAGATACGGAAGAACAGAAAAGTCAAGCGTTGTCCAACATGCTTTGTAAAATAATCACTAAATAGGAGTAAATAATCTTAAGTTAATTAAAAATGTATCTAATAATAGGTTATTGGATGCATTTGGGAGTATAGAAATAGTTAAATGTGGTAAGAAAGCACTATTGCTTACTTGAGAACGGTGCAGTCGGGTGCAACCAAGTATGACCACATTTACCTATAAAGAGTCTCGGTTAGGATAAGTGACTTTAGTTTACATCATCTGCGGATGATGCTAACTTGGTTAGCGAAACGCGCGACCAGAACGTAACAAGTTGTGGTGTAGTGTGGTTAGAACTCTTGTATATTCTACATCTTCCACCACACACAAATAATAAATACAAAAGTTATATGGATTTGAGGGAACTTCCTAAAAATATATAATTTTGAATATACAGGTTGAGTCAGAAACTAGTAACATACCAAATTTTCAGTTTTTTTAAATGAAATGCCTTGTATATTTTCGATTTTTTAGATTCTCCGTTTGAAAAATCTGTAAAATACTTGGATTGATAGTTTTTGAGATATTCAAATTAAATTAAAATTCCCCCTTATCCTAGTTAATTTACTATTAAATTAATTATTAAAAAAAGCACATACTATTATATATTTTTGAAAGGATAAAAAAGACTAATTTTATAGTCTGTAAATTTACAGGGTGTTCCATTTAAAAAAATAAAGTAGGGTCCAATAACTTTTTGACCTGACCCTGTATACTAATTCCGAAATTGCGGCGGATTTGAAATCTACGTGAAAAGTTATATAAGAAACAGTTTTCGCGTTTTCGATAAGTTATCTGATAGTTGAGATACGAGGAATGCCTGAAAATACAACATTTTTAATTTAGATCTGTATCTTAAAAACTAAAAGGGCTATGAAAATTTGGTTAAAGGCATCTTTGGTTTTACGAAAAAGTGGCACACTGTTGGGAAAACCTTCTACCTATAAAAATAACAGAGATACCCGGCAAAAGTACCCAAAATGGGACACCTTGTACGAGGAAAGTTCCGGGTAAAACGATTTTTTGTAAATAACATTTTAACTCGTTAGTGTCGAGTTAAACCGTTACAGTCGAATCAATACTTTGTATTTACCTTCGAAATGCAATACCAAGAACAGGATAATAAACTTCGATTTATAAATTCCCTTATATTTACTGATAAAAAATTTCGTGGACTGAAGTAAATACGCTTCGTGTTTGCTTGCCTTGGAAACGTTGATAAATCGTTTTCGTGTTTGTTGTTTCAATATATTTAATCTTATTTAGAAACAGAATAATAAATTGTCAATCCGTATCGGAAATTATTGTAACAAAATAATCGAATTTAAGACTTAGGAATTATACCCTACAGGGTGTTAGGGGTTTGATTTCAAATATTTTAACATGGGATAATATGAACGATTTTAAACAAAATATTCTTATAAATGAATTTGAACTAAATTCGAGAGGGTTTTCGGGATATTTAATTTTCAAATGTTTAATTTTGGAGGTTTCAACTAATTCGAAGATAACATGGCAACATTGTTATTTGCTTGGACATCAATGTAATGACAATCGGATCACCTCTGTTTTGTCAACAGAGAAGTATAAAAAACATGTAGGTTTGAAAACGATTCAATTTATTTGATTATATAGAACGGAAGCTGTAACGGCTTTGGACAAGTAAGAAATCATGGTTCTTGGGATTAGACCGTGTCAAATTGGAATTACTATCCGACGTTTCGCCTTCGATTGCACGAGACATCTTCAGGGATCTTTACTCCACGAGATCTGAACACTGAATGAGCTTGAAGAGATTCAGGCGGGTTTTTATACCCGACTTGTGCTCGCCGAACCGTGACCCTATGTCAAGATCGGTTTCCACGTGTGATGTAGACCGTAACCCGTATCTCTATTGAAATTTTTTGTATGTTTAAATATTTCAATAGATTCTCTAACTTTTCGTTTATAAAAACCTGGAACCGATGCTAGAACCTTGGTTTCCTTTACATTTATGAAATGGCCAATGTTATGCTGGTGTTCAGCTACGACAGATTGAACAATTTGTTTCTTTTTAATACATCGTTCATGTTCCTTAAGTCTAGTTGATATTGAGCGTCCTGTTTCTCCCACGTACACTTCTCCACAGGAGCAAGGAATTTTATATACTCCTTCTGTTTGGAAAGGTACAAGATCTTTCGGGGATCGCAAGCATTGTCCAATCTTATGTCTATTGAAGATTGTACATATGTTGGACCGCCGAAGTAATCGTCCTATTTTGTCTGTAGTGCCATGTATGTAGGGAAGAACAACACTATAGTTGGCGCATTACCTTTCTGGAATGACGTCACGCTGGTTTCAAATAACGTATTTCTATATTATTTATATTTCAGCCATGATTCCTAACCTAAACGTATGCAGTGATGTAGATAGGAGGGGTGCGTTCAGCACTGGCTAAAGCGAATTTAAAATTGGCATTTTCTGTACAGAAAGCGCTGCAACTTGTCGAAAATGGCTGGCAAAAAATTAACACTCTCATTGCCATAAAAAAAACCCTCATTTTGCACACTTAATACAAAAATAACTATTATAACTTCAAAAACTAAAATTATTTTGCAAATAAGACTTTACTAATATAAATTCTTTCATCTTAGTCTTATTCTTTGTTTGCAATGTAATAAATTGACGCCAGTTACCCATTTTCATCAAAATTATTTTAATTCTCAATTACAGACAATACTGAAAAAATATTAAGAAAAGGGGAATAACGAACGATGAATCCTTTACCTCCAGAATGTTTCAAAAACAAAAAGAGGTAAAAACAAAAATCACAGATTACTTAAAGAACAAAATAAGAGATATGATCTATTGCGTGTATGCTAAAAATGAATATGTTACAATGCAGACTTTGCTTTAAAAACTAAAAAAGAGAAATTAATGTATAACTAACTAACTTTAAAAATAAAAACTACTCCCCTTCACTGTCTTCAGAATCAGAACTAAATTCTTCATCGTCACTGCTGTCTTCGTCGGTACTAATTACAAGTGGCGCATTGTCTGAAGCATCACATATCTGTATTGTCTTCCAAGCTTCTTGGATTACCCTTTCTGTGTGGCTGACATAATTTTTCCAATGCTCTGAAGATACTTCATTTATCGCTTTTTCCCACATGGCCAAAACTTCCGATGGTGTCCCCTTCAGACTAGCAATGTATTGGTGGTATTTCCTCTTACACTCAGACCATACCATTTCAATAGCATTAAATTGACAATGGTATGGAGGAAGTCTTAGTATTTTGTGGCCCAAAGGTTTCACATATTCGTCAAGGTAGAATGTTTTTTCAATGTTACAATTTTTTTCTACAATGCTCCATATTTCATCCTTCATGGCCCTCTCTGGGAAGTCAATGTTCTTTTCTTTTAACCATCCAATCAATCTCTGCTTTGTCCATGATTTTCTTGGAATATCCTCTAAAAGGCCGGAATGATAGCTTGCGTTGTCCATCACTATCAAACTTTTTGGAGGAAGATTTGGTACCAGCTGATTTTTAAACCAATTTTCAAAATTTTGCTTGTTCATATTGTCATGATAATCTCCGCTTTTTAGTCCACTTTTAAATATAAAACTGGCCCCCTTAATAAATCCTTCCTTTGATCCAGCGTGAACTACAATATATCGATGACCTTCACTAGCTTTTTTAGAACTTGTAGACATAGTGTTATCCTGCCAGGTGTTTCTAAACGAACCTTTACTAAAAATCCAAGTCTCATCAATAAATACGGTGGTATAAGCATCTTGTCCTAGATTTTGATTTTTGACATATTCCCTCAAGAAATTGATTCTCTTGTGGACGATGTGGGGCAAATCCATCAGGTATTTTCTATTATTTGATTTCTTCCACTTAAAACCAATACTTTTTACGTATTTTCTTAGCGAGGTGATGGAAAAATTAAAATATCTCTTTTAGTTTTTTAAGCAAAGTCTGCATTGTAACATATTCATTTTTCGCATACATGCAGTAGATCGTATCTCCTATTTTGTTCTTTAAGTAATCTGTAATTTTTGTTTTTACCTCTTTTTGCTTTTGAGACATTCTGGAGGTAAAGGATTCATCGCTCGTTATTCCTCTTTTCTTAATATTGATGATTGTTGTATGGCTAAGTTTTGTTGCATTTGAAGCTCGTTCAATTATATTATCAGTTTGCGGAAGGATTCCATTTTTAGCTTGCTCTTTTTCCAATTGAAAAAAAGCCAAGATATTCAAAACTATTAGCTGTGATTGCTGATTATATCTTCGCGGCATCTTGCAAAAGTTTAAAAAGAATCACAACAAATCAATGTCAATTTTGACGAATATATTCTGAAAGACACATAACCAAAACCGGCATTGACTGTTGTAAAGAAACGACAATGAGTTTTTTCAAAATGTTTTTGTCACTGTCAGTTAACATAAATCAAACAAAAATAACCAAAAATGACGTCATTCCAGAAAGGTAATGCGCCAACTATACCTAATGGTGGCTCTTTATCATTCTCCTTTGGCGGAGTTGGTTTACTATGTCTTTTAATTGAACGCGTAATATCTTCAGTGCAATAGCCATTCCCTCTGAGAGCTTCGGTCAGTTTCGATGTTTCCGATGTTAAAGAATCTTGATCAGAAATCGAAATAGCTCTGAATACTAGTGAGTTAATAACCGATTTCTTTTGTGCTGGATGGTGATGAGAATTTGCGTTTAAGTATCTATTTGTATGCTTCGGTTTTCTATACACACAATGTCCTAATGTATTGGCAGTGAACAAATGCTGGCAAAGTGAAAGGGTTACAGGTGTTGTTCAGGGAATCCGCTCTAGTAGTCGCTGTATTATAGTTCATGTTGGTTCAGAAGCCGGATTTGTTCCAGGTGCTGCTTTAGTTTTTCGCTCGGGACTAACAACTGGAGACTATCATGAACAGATGAATAGAGATAATTTTGAAAAGTGGTTGCTCGAGAAGCGTCTACCTAACATTTCTCCCAAATCAGTCGTGGTAATGGATAATGCGTATTATCATTCTCACGTAGAAGATAAAGTGCCAACTAAATACTCTACAAAAGCTCATATGATATCGTGGCTTAAATCGAACAATCTGTGATCCAACATGGAGAAAATATCAATTATATGAAGTAATATCAGCCAACAAGCCTAGAGAAAAAAAGTATAAAATTGACGGTCTTTTACGTAACTTCGATCACATGGAGAAAATATCAATTATATGAAGTAATATCGGCCAACAAGCCTAGAGAAAAAAAGTATAAAATTGACGGTCTTTTACGTAACCTCGGTCATACACCTTTAAGGCTGCCTCCATACATGTGCGACCTCAACACTATTGAACTTGCATGGGCAGGAGTAAAAAAATATATTCGAGAACGCAACACCGGTGAATTTTCAATTAAAGTTTTAAATAAAATAACATTAGAAGCGATTGACTCAATATCGGCTGAAAACTGGAAATGGTATGTTAAACATGTTTGTTCTATTGAAGATAAATACTGGGAAGTAGATGACAAAATTGAAACGATTATTGATGATTTAGTTATCACAGTGGGATCTTCAAGTAGTGACGACGAAACCTCATCATTTTCAGAGGAAGACAACGATTTAGAAGAAATCGAACCATTAGAATCACAGCCGTCAACCTCAAAAATGGCTTAGTTTTTTTTCATATATTTTGTAAAATTGTTCATAAAGTAGCTGTCAATAAACTGCTTCAAAACAATTAATTTTCTGTTCAGGGTGTCAAAAAATATCTAATATGCAATTAATATTTGAAAAACTACAGAACTCATATTTTTCCAAAATTAACACATCAATGTAGTTATAGTAGTAGTAGGGAGCCAGCACTGATTCCAGTGAACAAGGTTTATCAAAATTTTAACTTATGCAGTTCGACTTTGGGCTATTCGGGTATGCCAAAAGTGACCGTTTGTCTCCGTCTGTCATATTACTTTGCACAGGGGGCGTCAGTGTGAAGTACTATACAGGGCGTTTCCTAATTGCGTGCTAATGTTAAAGGGGGGTGATTCTTGGACCTTTTTAAGGAAAAAGTTTAATATGAACTTAAAAGTCTTAACTTTGGAGATACAAGGTTTTAAAAAAACATTTTTTTAATCCCAATTCTGATGCTATTATAGATAAATAACTGTGTGAAATTTGATACATGTCTTTTATGCATAAAAGGGCATTTTTTATTAACAAACAATTTTTGAAATTTCTACCAGTGGCGTACATAAATTAATGTAAATCCGTATGCTCCTTAATGCATAGAAGTCGTGTATCAAATTTCATACATATTTCTACAATAGCATCAGAATTGGGATGAAAAAAAAAGTTTTCTTTTTAAACTTTACCATCCTGTATCTCAAAAGTTAAGACTTTTAGGACATAAAAACACCCCCTTTAACATCAGCACGCAATTAGGAAACGCCCTGTATAGTACTTCACAATGACGGCCCCTGTATAAAGTAATATGAGAAACGCAGACAGACGGCCACTTTCGGCATACCCGAGTAGCCCAAAGTCGAACTGCATAAATTAAAATTTTAATCTCGTTCACTGGATCTGATTCTGGCTCTCCTTATAAAATCTGGACTTGTAAATCGTGTATCACTATACTGGGTGGTCCAATAATAGTGAACGTAGGCAGTAACCCGGGAACCGTTAATGACAGAACTCAAGAAAAAATATATTTATAGGTAAATCGATCAAGAAAAATCAAAATTAAATCATTTTAAAATTCCAAAGTTCGCCGTTTTTGCAACATAAAAGAGATATAGAAGTGCGGTACACGAAAGAAAACAGACAAATATAGATAAAGGTTCATTAAGCATAGTTACATTTTTTAATTATCTGAAGTGCGTATAATCAAAAAGGAGTGCCATATTATTTAAAGAACGACGGGACACCACTGGTTTAAAGAGATTTTTTGGCCGACCTTCCTAAACCGATTAACTCGACCCGGTTTTCTTTCGTGTCCCGCACTTTACCAGGTCATATCCATATGACCCTTAATTTTTGCCTAAAATGAAAGTCAATCTGATGAATAGCTTTTAAGCTATGTCGCGAAGTGGCAGACCGACAGACGAACCGACGGCATTGATGAAACATATTTTTTGGCATCTAGGAACGCTAAACCCTGAAAATATATAAAACCTGAGAAAGTGATTTTTTTTCACGATTACAAATATTTTATTTTGCTGCCGTTTTGTTCAACCATTTTGAATTAGTACCACAAGTTTACTAGTTTATCTCTATACCACAATTAGTTTTTTAGGCTGAATTTTTAAATACTTTATTAAGCCGCCATTTTGTTCCCCGATCTTGGATTAAAATTTTCAACAATTAATTTACTTAATTTTACAAATAGTGCTTTTTATAATTATATTAAGATCAATCAAATAAACAACTTGTCATTTTCCCCTTTTTTCTTTTAATACATATAAAGCAAAATAGGTCACAATTGCAACTATGGCTAGATATTCTTAAAACTCGTTTTTAAATTACCCCGGTAAGTCAACGTTTATTCGTTTTAATCGCTAGCGGTTTCCATCAAGCGCGGGGCACCTGCACAGCTGTATGATTTCTCGGATTCGTCGGCGCGTTATTGTAAGCACAACATAAAAGTTCCGACGACTGTGGTCCGATTTTAGTGGGACTTCCGGGGGGATTTACAAAATATTGCTTTTTTCTTTGTTTATGAGACAGTCGTGCAATAAATCAGCATTATGTAACAAAAATTTGGCCACAAAGAAGCGAATTTTAACTGGGATCTCAAAATGTTAAATTTATACCTCTTGTTGATCCCAAACATATACTTTTGCCTCCTCCTCTCATTAAACTTGGGCTGATGAAAAACTTTGTGAAGGATTTGAATAAAGATGGTGATGGATTTAAATACCTAAGACAAGTCTTTCCCCAGTTAAGTGATGCCAAATTAAAAGAAGGCATTTTTATTGGGCCACAAATCAGAAAATTGCTGGACGATGTCAATTTTACGGAAAAGCTTACCAGGCAGGAACTCAGAGCATGGAATTCATTGATCAATTAGTTAATGAACTCTTAGAGGCCTATAAAGCGCTTGGTGTCAGAATATCATTAAAAATTCACTTCCTCCATTCCCATCTGTCATTTTTGCCTAAAAATTTGGGAGCTGTTAGTGACGAGCAGGGTGAAAGGTTTCACCAAGATATCAGAACAATGGAAATTCGGTACCAAGGACGATGGGATCCAGCCATGATGGGTGACTACTGTTGGTTTTTGAAGAGAAAAGATAGGACGACTCATAAACGGAAAAAATAAAGTTTAATTAGTGTTTTAAGTTAATATTTTTCTCGTTTGCTTTTCTCTTAGCTGTATGGTATGTTTAATAGGCGAAAACTGTAAACATAGTTAATAAACAGGGTTAGGAATTTTCTGAAATCATTTTTTCTATAGATATTAAGTATCGTAACATTCGATATGGTTCTACAACTCTAACAAGAAAACCCTACGTGCTACAACTTTCTATATGTCATTTTCGTATTTGGATAGGTCCATTCTATTAGATTGTGCTATTCTGATTTGTGTTACAACAAAAAAAATTTTTTTGTCGGCCAGTGTAATTAGTTATGGCACACAATTTCAAATTAACCATTAAGCAGTTCGTTCAGGCTGAATTTTTAAATATTTTATTAAGCCGGAATTTTGTTCCGCCATCTTGGATTCGTTCCAAAATGTTACCAGTTGATTCCAACATAACATTTGATGTTTGTGCAAAACTTGATATAAATTGGAAAAGTAGTTTTTTAATAATAATTTTTTTAACATTTCGCTAAGTCGCCATTTTGATTCGCCATATTGGATTTTTACCAAAATGTTATCAGGGCATTCTCATATGACCCTTAATTTTTGATCAAAATTTAAAGGTAATCGGGTAAGTATTTTTTTAGCTTTGCCGCAAACAGACAAATAAACCGCCGAAAATGTTTTTCGGCATCTAGGGACCCTAAAAAAAGAAGATCTGAAAAAAATTTCGGAGGGTGATTTTTAACCATTAAAATACTTCACTTTTTCGAGGGAATTAAAAAGCTCCTAGCTCCCGGATCATATGTGAAATAAATTTTAAATTCAAAAATGTCAAAACCGACTATAAAACCCTGTAGGGTATGTTATACAAAGTAAGTTTAGAACTTTTCGTATAATCCAAAAATGCAATTATTCGATGCTTTGTTGTTTCGCTGATAAAATTTATGAATGATCCATAAAAAAACCACAAAACTGTCGTATTTAATATACTCTTCCATCTTTATCAAGAAAGAAAATAAGAACTGCTCTCTTCTATTTGCCCTGTACATTTCTCGTTTGTTTAGTGTCTAATTTTACTGGGCTAATAATAATGGACTCAAAGCTGAGCAAACAAGGGTAATTTTGTAACGTATTTAAGAAGAAGAACTGGGTTGGGGAGACAGATATCGACACAAAAACTATCTGAATATAAATTTAGCTGATAAAGATCTCCGGATATTTGACTGAAACAAGCTATTCGTTGGAGTCAATCTGGCGGGGAAATTTATAGAACGTGGATGTTGTCATTCCATAAAAGTGGCTGAAAAGTTCGTATAACTGCGAGAGTTTTCTCAAGATGTTGATTAAATTTGCTTCTTCTCCCTTGTAGTTGTTATAAAAGAATTAGGGCAAGAAGTTATTGATTGCAAGACTTACTTTTACTAGTAGTATCTTTGTGTATACAGGCTAACTCAAAAGTGTAGTTTTTAGTAGCAGGGGAGAGGATATCGGATGTTTAAGACTCAGTGGAAGCCCCTATTTATAATTTAAAATCCCAAAGCGATTGTATTGAGTATACATCGTGTACATTAATTCATGTTCTAAGCTTCGTTAAGTAATTTATGTTAAGAAAAATATAAAAAGAGGTCTGCAATCGCTGCATTTTTTGTAGTTTTTACTTCCCTTGTAAAAGGGAAGTGTTGTAATCGTGAAAAAATCAAGCATATATATATATATATATATATATATATATATATATATATACATGTATATATATATATATATATATATATATATATATATATATATATATATATATATATATATATATATATATATATATATATATATACCGGGTGTCAACGATATCGTTTTACACGATGCCATTCAATTGCTTTTTAGGTTAGGATTTTTTTATTTGGGTTAACGAAATATGGTATTACGACCCATATTTTTCATGAAAAAACAATTGAATATTACTGCCAGTTTTTCCGATATCAGAACCAAGTTAAGAATTTCAAATGGAACCCTGTATATTATTTTACATAGTTTGATAGAGCTTAGAATTACCTTTTCAATGACATATCACACGTTATATTTTTTTTCAAAATGGCGGACCAGGAAGCGCTTTTTCAAAATTCAATATGGCGGTCGTTTCCCGATCCCGATGAAATTTTTGTTTAACAAATTATTAAAATATTAAACAAAATCGGGTTTTCAATGGATTTTAATCAAATTTAAAATCAAATTTTTAATTTATCACAAAATGGGATAAGTTTAATTTTTTCTCTAAAATGTGAACTTTTTCTTAAATTTTCTCAAAGATTTTAAATAGAAAGTTGTATTTATTAAATATTAGTATTAAAGTATATCTTATTAGCTACACGAAACCGCATAACAAGCCGTATTTTTGCTTTTTGTTTCAGAAAAAATTGACAAAACCTTGCCGATATACATTTTTCCTAATACATAACATGAAACAAACACACACATATTATTAATCAGAAAATCCTGGAATATTTTTTATTGTTTATTGATAAGTAATTTTGTATTATTTTGACATTTTATGACTGTTGTCTTATTTTAGGAAAGCGAGAAAAAATCACAAGTAGTATTAATTTTATTTTACCGGTAGATACGGTGCAGTAACATGAAAGATGACTTAACTAAGATAAGTAGGCCTTGGAAACAATTGCGTAGGGATGCCATTATAATTTTCATTAGATTTAACCAGAAACGTCAAAAGTACTGTTTTGTATCGACATTTCTGATAACTTTTGTTACATTTTTACACTGAGAAGTGGTTCTAGGTAGTTTTAAAAATAAATATTATGGTTTATTCAAGAGAACATCAAATTGACATGCTCGTTATTTATGGGGAATGTCGAAAAAATTCAAGGGACACATAGAGATTATACCAGGAACGCTTTCCGAATCGTGACGCTCCTTCATATGCATATTATCCTTGGCTAGTACAACATTTAAAAAATGAAAATAATGGTGGTGTCCATGCTAATGGCAATGATGGTTTCGTAGTAAGCGAAGAAGTGGAAACAAACGTTTTAGCGTACATCGAGTATGACCGTACAGCTTCCCTTCGTGAATTAGGCAAACAGTGCAATACGTCCCATGAAAGCGCCAGAAATTTTTTAAAGAAACACGGGTTTAAATCGTTTGAGTATCAAATTCACCACCACCTATTTGAAAATGACTTCCAAAGACGACTTATTTATTGCAATTGGTTTTTTAAGCCCTGTGTTTCATCATAAGATTATTTTTTCGGACGAATCAAGGTTTACTAATCTAGGGATGTTTAATAGAAATAATTTTCGTTATTGGGCAAAGGAAAATCAAAGATTAGTAAGAGAAGGTGCCTTCCAGGAACGTTTTGGAGTTAATGTTTGGTTAGGCGTTGTAGGACTAAGCGTTATTGGTCCAATATTATTCCATCAGCCTTTAACTGGCGAGATGTATTTGGACTTTCTCGAAAATGAATTTGAACATTTTATAAATAATTTGCAGCAAAATGATGATTTAGTTTACCAACAAGATGGCGCCCCTGCTCATAATTCAAGAATTGTTGCAAATTACTTGAATGAACGATTTGGTGAGAACTGGTTGGGAACCAATGGACCAATTCGATGGCCAGCGAGGTCGCCTGACTTAACCCCGCTTGATTTTTCTATATGGGGTCATCTGAAAGAAAAAGTGTATGCAACTCCTGTAATATCGTTGGAAATGTTAGAAATAGAATAAGACGAGCCGTTGAGAGTATCTCAGAACAGCATTTACGAAACCTGCTCGCGGAAAATGTTGAGAGAGTTACACTATGTCAAGAACAAGGCGGACAGCGCATAGAACATTTAATTGAGTGACTTTTGTATTAATTGTGAAAGTTTGTTTTTAAATTAGCATTAAACCCAATAAAAACCCCCATATTTGTTTATTATTTCTACCTATAATTCAAAAATATCTTCGGTGTTAGAAAATGGCCGCCATATTGAATTTTGAACAAAAGCTTCCTGGTCCTCCATTTCGAAAAAAATTCAACTTGTGATATATCAATGTAAAGGGAATTCTAAGTTCTATCAAACTGTGTGAAAAAATATACAGGGTTCTTTTTAAACTTCTTGACTTAGGTCTAGGTATTTCTGGAAAAACCGAAAGCCTACCGGCAAAATAAAATTAATACTACTTGTGAATTTTTCTCGATTTCCTAAAATAAGACAGCAAAAATCATAAAATGTCAAAATAATACAAAATTGCTTATCAATAAAAAATATTCCGAAATTTACTGATTAATAATATGTGTGTGTGGGTGTGTGTGTTTCATGTTATGTATTACGAAAAATGTATATCGGCAGAGTTTCGTCAATTTTTTCTCAAACAAAAAGCAAAAATACGGTTTGTTATGCGGTTTTGTTTTTGTTTTCTGTTTTTCTCAGTGTAAAAATGTAACGAAAGTTATCAGAAATGTCGATACTAAAACGGTACTTTTGACGTTTCTGGTTAAATCTAATGAAAATTATAATGGCATCCCTATGCAATTGTTTCCAAGACCTACTTATCTTAGTTAAGTCATCTTTCATGTTACTGCACCGTATCTACTGGTAAAATAAAATTAATACTACTTGTGATTTTTTCTCGCTTTCCTAAAATAAGACAACAGTCACAAAATGTCAAAATAATACAAAATTACTTATCAATAAACAATAAAAAATATTCCAGGATTTTCTGATTAATAATATCTGTGTGTTTGTTTCATGTTATGTATTATGAAAAATGTATATCGGCAAGGTTTTGTCAATTTTTTCTGAAACAAAAAGCAAAAATACGGCTTGTTATGCGGTTTCGTGTAGCTAATAAGATATACTTTAATACTAATATTTAATAAATACAACTTTCTATTTAAAATCTTTGAGAAAATTTAAGAAAAAGTTCACATTTTAAAGAAAATATTAAACTTATCCCATTTTGTGATAAATTAAAAATTTGATTAAAATCCATTGAAAACCTCATTTTGTTTAATATTTTAATAATTTGTTAAACAAAATTTTATCGGTATCGGGAAACGACCGCCTTATTGAATTTTGAAAAAGCGCTTCCTGGTCCGCCATTTTGAAAAAAAAATATAACTTGTGATATGTCATTGAAAAGGTAATTCTAAGCTCTATCAAACTATGTAAAATAATATACAGGGTTCCATTTGAAATTCTTAACTTGGTTCTGATATCGAAAAAACTGGCAGTAATATTCAATTGTTTTTTCATGAAAAATATGTGTCTTAATACCATATTTCGTTAACCCAAATATAAATATCCTAACCTAAAAAGCAAATGAATGGCATCGTGTAAAACGATATCGTTGACACCCGGTGTGTATATATATATATATATATATATATATATATATATAATGTGTTATCTGTGTGTATTAGAATTCTGTACGGGGGAAGTTCTGGGTGAAAGAGAATTTACCGATCTAACGATGACGTTTCCTTTTCCATTTAGACGCTTTCGCTACAAATAATTTAAGCCAGTCATTGCGTGCCATAAAAAAGCGACTTGCCGGCGCCCAGCATGACATCGATCGCAAGTATTTTACTTAATGTTTAAACTCTTCCAAGAAAACCCATTCATATCGAGGTTTAGTTAGTTTTTGGAAGCTTATTTCAAAAGCTGACTGAATCAAGTTTAAGTTTAGGTCATATATGCCGAAAAAACTGCCATTGGCTCAGAGCCGTAACAAGCTTTTCTGACGCCCTAGCTAAGTTTACAAATGTGCGATTCTCCCAAAAAAAGTCACACCTTTTTGAAATAAACAGCGAATAGTTCAAAATAGGTTTTTTGAACATTCATAAACTAAATATGTGTATATATATATATATGTATATACAGTGTGTCCGAAATTGGTTATGACAGTATTGGGATCTCGGAAACCGTGATAGTTACAGAAACGTTTAAATAGAGAAAGTTTTAGACAATTATGTTTGTAATTTAACGCCGTTTTGCTCGTGATTCTATCTTTTTTAGTTTTTGAGATATTTTGAAAGAACCAAAAAACTGCATTTTCGAAAAAGTCCTATAATTTATTTATTTATGAAAATTTTCAAAATCTGTAAGAACATTATTAAGGCAACTTTTTACGTAGAGTGCACCTATTAAGTCAGATTTTACATACAACGTTTCGATTTTCTAGAACCATCATCAATTTTGTTTTTTCTTATGGCCGCTGTGTTCGATTTTAACAGTTTTGAAAAGAGTATTTCTTTAGCTTTTCAACGGTGTATCACACTTTGTAATTAGGTTATTACTAAAGGTGCAAAAAGTGCGTAGAGGAAATATTTAAACGTTTTTTGGAATTATCAAAGTAAAAAGTTAAAAATTAATAGTGTTAAATAGCAATATATTGTAATTTAACATCCAGTTCTACAAAAAATCAGTAAAAACTACTTAATAATATAATTGATTCGTGCACAATGTTCACACATGTTCAAACAACCACCCGCATATAACACTAACATCTTTGCCCAAGTAGGCTTTGCGTTTGAAATAAGACTGTTTAAACATTTTTTCGAATTATCGATATAAATTAAAATTTAATAGTTTCAAATAGCAATATTTTTAAATTGGACATTAAATTCTGCATAAAATCAGTAAGTTCTACTCAGTAACATTAATACTATGTGCACTGCACATAATGTACCCCGAAGAACGACTGTCGACAGAACTTCTTTTCAAGCGCTGCACTGATTAGAAGCTTGCTAGGGTTAGCCAATTTTAAGAATCGCAACAGAAAGTATGCAAGTATGACAAGGAATGGAATAGGCAAATAGAATATTTTAATGAAAATCTGGTTTTTTCCATTAGAAGAATTGAAACAGAACTTCACATTCTGAAGTCAACCGTTCATGGCGATTTAAAAGTACTAACCTTACAAGAATTAACAGAAAATCAGTATAAACTACCTACTCAATAAAATTAATAAAAAAATGCTACATAATACTAGGATTAAAAATGTTGACCGTTTTTTTCTATGCAGTGTCCGCATTTCCTTTCAACTGTTCTGATTACCCGTTGAATGGGATTTCTATTTATATTTTCTAGAATATTTCGGGTTCGTTTCTGGGGGGTCAAATTCGTATATTTCATTTTTCGCACATCCCCTTAAATAAAAATTCAACGGCGTGATATCCGGGGATCTAGTTGGCCAGCGGACAGGACCACTGTTGGATATTACGTTTTCACCAAAAGTTGTTGTTAAAAAGGTTTGTACAGGTTTGACGGCAGCGTGGCAGAACTTATTTTCAAACGCTGGTTAGAAACTTGCTTGAGTTTGGCAGTTTTAATAAGATTCGCACAAATAAGTATGCAAAAGACAACGAGCAACGCAATAGGCAAATCCTAGAATATTTTAATGAAAATCCGACTTCATCTACAAGAAGAAGCGAAACAGAACTTCAAATTCCAAAATCTACCGTTCATGGCGTCTTATAAGTAACTAAATATCGTCCTTACAAGCCAACAATTGTGCAAGGACTTCAAGCAGGTGATTTCGAAAGAAGAATTGTTTTTTGTAATTGGTATATCAATAGATGTCGAGAAAATCCCGCTTTTTGCAATAAAGTCATTTGGTCAGATGAGACTCATTTAACAAACTGTGGCATTTTTAATAAAAAAAATCACCATTATTGGGCTATTGAAAATCCGCAACTACGCGATCCACGCAGGCTGCAAGAGCGATTTGGTTTTAATGTGTGGTGCGGGATGCTTGGTAAGATAAACATAGTCTAATTGAATTGCTTATAATTCAATATTTTCCATTACTTTTTAGGAAATCGTCTCATTGGTCCCTTTATTTTTGATCAGACACTGACAGGCCCAAGATACCTTGCCATGTTACAGAATCAAATAGTTCCTGCCATTCGAGAAGCTGTGCCAGATGATCAGTTTAATAGCTTGTGGTTTCAGCAAGACGGTTGTCCTGCACATAACAGCAGGGATGTACAAACCTTTTTAACAACAACTTTTGGTGAAAACGTAATATCCAACAGTGGTCCTGTCCGCTGGCCAGCTAGATCCCCGGATATCACGCCGTTGGATTTTTATTTATGGGGATGTGCGAAAAATGAAATATACGAATTTGATCCCCCAGAAAATAGGCAAGTTCTTGAGCAGCGAACCCGAAATATTCTAGAAAATATAAATAGAAATACCATTCAACGGGTAATCAGAACAGTTGAAAGGAAATGCGGACACTGCATAGAAAAAAACGGTCAACATTTTTAATCCTAGTATTATGTAGCATTTTTTTATTAATTTTATTGAGTAGGTAGTTCATACTGATTATAAATAACATTTTTTGTATTCTCTTGTTCATTGTTAGGTTTTGTTTTTGTAAGTTTATTTGTGTCTTATTTAACTAATAAGTTAGGTATGTATAGTATAAAGAGGTTTGTAATTAGTCTGTTTTGGTTTTGTTTGATCTTTGGATTCTCAAATTCATAAAAACATTTTTCAATGAAATTCTTAGGATAAATTGTTTTATAAAAATTTTTTCTTCAACAAAATTTTAATTTAGACTTTTTACAACTCCCTTTTTAAGCATGGATTGGATGATTTGAGTAAAAATGTAAGTATCTGTTTGTGTGTGTAGGTTTTCTGTATACTTTTGTTTCAAAACTGTGTATGTTTTTTTTTAATAAGTATGTCTAAAAATGGAAGTTCTTGGTCTGTTTCTTTTTCAATAGTAAATTTAATTGTCGGTTCTTTGGTGTTAATATGTCAAATGTTGATCCTCATGTTCATAGATACAAAAAATGTCATCAATGTATCTCCACCAAACAAGTGGCTTATGATCGTAATTTTGAACATAATTCAAATCAAAGTTTTCCATAAAAATATTACTTAGTAAAAGAGACCCCATAGCCACGCCAAAATTTTGTTGGTAATATTCGTTTTTGTATTGAAAATAATTGTTTTTAACACAAAAAGCTGGTAATTCTTAATGTTTAATGATGTACATTCACAAGTTTATTTCTTATTATGTTTAGGTACATTTGTAAAAAGACTAACGATATAGTCAAAAGCAGTGTTATCGGGCGGGTCATACGATTTATCAACGACAAACTTTTTAAGTTTGTTTTTCTTTTATTACTTGTAATCATATCCTCCGCATAAAATCCGGAAGATGAATTAGATAGACCTATGATATTTTCATATGAAAAAAGAGGATAAACATATAAATACCAGCAGTTGCAAAAATCTTTGAGCGATATAACTTCAAAGTCAGATTGACAAGTCAGTGACAAAGTGAGTAATAGAAAACAATTTTCGATTTTTTGCATCCACAAGCGAAAAAAATGGTATTAAATCTAATAAAATATTACGAAAATGAAAATTCACCGGCCAATATCCAGGAGACAGTAGCAAAAGCTCTGGGAATCGGTATAAGGACTGTGCAGAAAACTGTGCATGAAAAAAAGCATAATTTACTACCGAAGAAGATTAAAAAATGTACACGAAAAAAGCCAAAAACAGAAGACTTAAGTTACAATGTAAAAATGGATGTTCGTAATGCAACTTGCGATTTATACACATCAAAAACTAATATAACCCTTCAAGTTTTAAAAGAAGCTTTAAAAAATCGAGGCATATTGGAAATTGGACTAAAATCGTTGTCAAAATTAATAAAAATGTTGGGTTTTCGATATAAAAAGGAGTGTAATCGAAGATTTTTATGCGAGTTGCCACATATAGCAAGTCAGCGTATCCAGTTTTTAAAGAAATACACGGGAAATGTTAATTCAAAATTTAGAAAAGTAGTATTTTTAGACGAGACTTGGATATTTTCTTATGGAAGTCAAGATAAAAAAGGGATGTGGGACGGGAAAACGGTTAAAAGAACAACTGATTCCAAATTTAGATGCTCCATATTTTCAATCATAATAATCATTCTGGACAATGTATCTTATCATCCAAGAATCTTAAGTAAACAACCTACTTCATCCCGGAAGAAAAGTGATATTTATGACTGGCTAATAAAAAAAAACAAAATCCTTTACCCAATATGCTGAAACTAGAACTTCTTTTAATAGCAAAATCTATTAAAAAAACCAACAATTTATGCCGTAGATGAAATATTACGGGAAAATGGACATGAGGTTTTACGACTGCCGACATACCATTGCCAGTTTAACGCAATAGAATTAATAAGGGTTGGGGCAAAATCATATTACGAAAAACACGTGAACGATGGCCTTACATCAGATGAAGTGCAAATTGTTTGGCAAGATTCATTAAATTACTTCTTCTGGAATTTAATATACCATTTTTTTATCGTTATGTCGATGATTGTATTACTGCAATCCCATCTGGCCAAACAGAAATTATTTTAAAGCAATTTAATCAATACCATAAAAGACTACAATTTACAATTGAAAGCGAAGAGAACAACAAAATCAATTTTTTAGACCTAACATTACATCATATAGGAAATAAAATTAAAACGGAATGGTACACAAAACAAACTTGGTCCTCTCGATACCTAAATTTCAGCTCCTGTCACCCAATGTCTCAAAAAAAATCTGTAATTATTGGTCTGGCAGATCGGGCAATTAAGCTGTCCGACTCTGAATTCAGAGAACGAGCAATTAAAAAGGCTAAAGCAGCATTAACTCTAAATCAATACCCTAAAAAATTAGTAAATAAATTATTCAAAAGCAGAATACATAAATATTATAATTCTGAAAATGCCATTATTACATCAAATCTACCTAAAACAAAATACATTTCTCTGCCTTTCATAAATGGTATTATGTAGCATTTTTTTATTAATTTTATTGAGTAGGTAGTTCATACTGATTATAAATAACATTTTTTGTATTCTCTTGTTCATTGTTAGGTTTTGTTTTTGTAAGTTTATTTGTGTCTTATTTAACTAATAAGTTAGGTATGTATAGTATAAAGAGGTTTGTAATTAGTCTGTTTTGGTTTTGTTTGATCTTTGGATTCTCAAATTCATAAAAACATTTTTCAATGAAATTCTTAGGATAAATTGTTTTATAAAAATTTTTTCTTCAACAAAATTTTAATTTAGACTTTTTACAACTCCCTTTTTAAGCATGGATTGGATGATTTGAGTAAAAATGTAAGTATCTGTTTGTGTGTGTAGGTTTTCTGTATACTTTTGTTTCAAAACTGTGTATGTTTTTTTTTAATAAGTATGTCTAAAAATGGAAGTTCTTGGTCTGTTTCTTTTTCAATAGTAAATTTAATTGTCGGTTCTTTGGTGTTAATATGTCAAATGTTGATCCTCATGTTCATAGATACAAAAAATGTCATCAATGTATCTCCACCAAACAAGTGGCTTATGATCGTAATTTTGAACATAATTCAAATCAAAGTTTTCCATAAAAATATTACTTAGTAAAAGAGACCCCATAGCCACGCCAAAATTTTGTTGGTAATATTCGTTTTTGTATTGAAAATAATTGTTTTTAACACAAAAAGCTGGTAATTCTTAATGTTTAATGATGTACATTCACAAGTTTATTTCTTATTATGTTTAGGTACATTTGTAAAAAGACTAACGATATAGTCAAAAGCAGTGTTATCGGGCGGGTCATACGATTTATCAACGACAAACTTTTTAAGTTTGTTTTTCTTTTATTACTTGTAATCATATCCTCCGCATAAAATCCGGAAGATGAATTAGATAGACCTATGATATTTTCATATGAAAAAAGAGGATAAACATATAAATACCAGCAGTTGCAAAAATCTTTGAGCGATATAACTTCAAAGTCAGATTGACAAGTCAGTGACAAAGTGAGTAATAGAAAACAATTTTCGATTTTTTGCATCCACAAGCGAAAAAAATGGTATTAAATCTAATAAAATATTACGAAAATGAAAATTCACCGGCCAATATCCAGGAGACAGTAGCAAAAGCTCTGGGAATCGGTATAAGGACTGTGCAGAAAACTGTGCATGAAAAAAAGCATAATTTACTACCGAAGAAGATTAAAAAATGTACACGAAAAAAGCCAAAAACAGAAGACTTAAGTTACAATGTAAAAATGGATGTTCGTAATGCAACTTGCGATTTATACACATCAAAAACTAATATAACCCTTCAAGTTTTAAAAGAAGCTTTAAAAAATCGAGGCATATTGGAAATTGGACTAAAATCGTTGTCAAAATTAATAAAAATGTTGGGTTTTCGATATAAAAAGGAGTGTAATCGAAGATTTTTATGCGAGTTGCCACATATAGCAAGTCAGCGTATCCAGTTTTTAAAGAAATACACGGGAAATGTTAATTCAAAATTTAGAAAAGTAGTATTTTTAGACGAGACTTGGATATTTTCTTATGGAAGTCAAGATAAAAAAGGGATGTGGGACGGGAAAACGGTTCATCATTTTGCATGCAGGTTCTTCAACAGGATTTCTCCCAGGTGCAAGTTTACTGTTTTCTTCAACATCCAAAAGTATGGACTACCATGATAATATGAACTGTGAACTGTTTGAAAAGTGGTTAAAAGAACAACTGATTCCAAATTTAGATGCTCCATATTTTCAATCATAATAATCATTCTGGACAATGTATCTTATCATCCAAGAATCTTAAGTAAACAACCTACTTCATCCCGGAAGAAAAGTGATATTTATGACTGGCTAATAAAAAAAAACAAAATCCTTTACCCAATATGCTGAAACTAGAACTTCTTTTAATAGCAAAATCTATTAAAAAAACCAACAATTTATGCCGTAGATGAAATATTACGGGAAAATGGACATGAGGTTTTACGACTGCCGACATACCATTGCCAGTTTGACGCAATAGAATTAATAAGGGTTGGGGCAAAATCATATTACGAAAAACACGTGAACGATGGCCTTACATCAGATGAAGTGCAAATTGTTTGGCAAGATTCATTAAATTATATTACGCCGGAGTACTGGAAGAAATCTGTGGAACATACGGAGAAATTAATAAGGAATTGGTGGAATCGAGAACGAGTTCTAGATGTCGAAATAGCACCAGTGATCATTGCGCCATTTGAGGACGACTCAGAAGATGAGGACTTTTTAAGTGGTGATGATATTTTTTATAGTCTATAATATTAAAAAGTTTCTGAAGGATTATATTAGTCTTTGAGGTGTATAAATCATAAATTGCATTATGAATATCCATTTTTGTATTATAACTTAAGTCTTTTGCCTTTGGATTTTTTCGTGTACATTTCATAATCTTCTTGGGAAGTAAATTTTTTTTTTCATGAACAAGTTTCTGTACATTCCTTATACCGATTCTCAGAGCTTTTGCCACTTTCTCCTGGATATTAGCCAGTGAATTTTAATTTAAAAATTTTTTTATTACATTTGACACCATTTTTTTGCTTACTTTTTTAGTACATTTGTTATTTAGTGGGCAGTAAATAAATAATTATAGAATACTTGTTCCAATTTTAAAGGGTGTTTAAAATAAGTAAATTTTTTTATTAATTATAAGACAAAATTTGATATATAAAAATCGGTAAAATCGCTTTACCAGAAACTCGGGGCTAACGATAAATACAGGCTATATATATATATATATATATATATATATATATATATATATATTTTTTTTTTTGCTTTGTGTTCTTTGACCTTTTTTTTCAATATATATTTATCCTAATTTTTCTTGGTTTGAGGTCAATAAATTAAAAACAAAATTAGTACATATTTTTAAAAATATATTTAGTTTCTAAGGTGACGTTTCGACCATAGTTTTGGTCTTTTTCAAACCTAAAATTTGTTTAGCACTATTTTTTTAAGTTTATAAAGTATTAAAAATTTAGGACTTACCATAGAACGTAAAATAGTTGACTAAAAAGTATACATAATCCACATATCTGACATATACTACACATATTTAATTTACATTTTACAAATATTGTGGACGTTTATTACAGACAAATTACAAGCGACTGAGCGAACACTGTTATAGTAAAGATATATACAATTTATTTAGGTTGTTTATGTCTTTTTTGTCATTTATGGCGTTTTTGTTTTTTTGAATTTCAGCCATCTCAAAAAATTCTCTTTTTTTCAACTGAGGTTCGGATTTTAATACTTTCACTTGTTCGTAGTTGAAAGTATGTTTTTTGGACATCTCATGGTGTGTTAATGCGGTGCTGTTCTTTTTATCATATTTGTGACTTTTCAGTCTATTTTCTAAGTATTGGCTTGTTTGTCCAATATAAACACCGTTACAATTATTGCAAGGGATCTGATAGACTATATTGCTTTTTTTATTAATTGGCGTTTTCGATTTTAAGTTGCTGAAGTTCTTTGATAATAAGTTATAGGCTTTGTGACTTGTCGTGATGTTATATTTTTTAAAAAGGTTTTGAAATTGCTGGGATAAACCATTTATGAAAGGCAGAGAAATGTATTTTGTTTTAGGTAGATTTGATGTAATAATGGCATTTTCAGAATTATAATATTTATGTATTCTGCTTTTGAATAATTTATTTACTAATTTTTTAGGGTATTGATTTAGAGTTAATGCTGCTTTAGCCTTTTTAATTGCTCGTTCTCTGAATTCAGAGTCGGACAGCTTAATTGCCCGATCTGCCAGACCAATAATTACAGATTTTTTTTGAGACATTGGGTGACAGGAGCTGAAATTTAGGTATCGAGAGGACCAAGTTTGTTTTGTGTACCATTCCGTTTTAATTTTATTTCCTATATGATGTAATGTTAGGTCTAAAAAATTGATTTTGTTGTTCTCTTCGCTTTCAATTGTAAATTGTAGTCTTTTATGGTATTGATTAAATTGCTTTAAAATAATTTCTGTTTGGCCAGATGGGATTGCAGTATATCAAGCGTCGTTGCCCAAATAGTTATGGAAGATTTAGAGGAGACTGTTCTAAGTAAATCTGTGGAACATACGGAGAAATTAATAAGGAATTGGTGGAATCGAGAACGAGTTCTAGATGTCGAAATAGCACCAGTGATCATTGCGCCATTTGAGGACGACTCAGAAGATGAGGACTTTTTAAGTGGTGATGATATTTTTTATAGTCTATAATATTAAAAAGTTTCTGAAGGATTATATTAGTCTTTGAGGTGTATAAATCATAAATTGCATTATGAATATCCATTTTTGTATTATAACTTAAGTCTTTTGCCTTTGGATTTTTTCGTGTACATTTCATAATCTTCTTGGGAAGTAAATTTTTTTTTTCATGAACAAGTTTCTGTACATTCCTTATACCGATTCTCAGAGCTTTTGCCACTTTCTCCTGGATATTAGCCAGTGAATTTTAATTTAAAAATTTTTTTATTACATTTGACACCATTTTTTTGCTTACTTTTTTAGTACATTTGTTATTTAGTGGGCAGTAAATAAATAATTATAGAATACTTGTTCCAATTTTAAAGGGTGTTTAAAATAAGTAAATTTTTTTATTAATTATAAGACAAAATTTGATATATAAAAATCGGTAAAATCGCTTTACCAGAAACTCGGGGCTAACGATAAATACATATATATATATATATATATATATATATATATATATATATATATATATATATATATATATATATATATATTTTTTTTTTTTTGCTTTGTGTTCTTTGACCTTTTTTTTCAATATATATTTATCCTAATTTTTCTTGGTTTGAGGTCAATAGATTAACAACAAAATTAGTACATATTTTTAAACATATATTTCGTTTCTAAGGTGACGTTTCGACCATAGTTTTGGTCTTTTTCAAACCTAAAATTTGTTTAGCACTATTTTTTTAAGTTTATAAAGTATTAAAAATTTAGGACTTACCATAGAACGTAAAATAGTTGACTAAAAAGTATACATAATCCACATATCTGACATATACTACACATATTTAATTTACATTTTACAAATATTGTGGACGTTTATTACAGACAAATTACAAGCGACTGAGCGAACACTGTTATAGTAAAGATATATACAATTTATTTAGGTTGTTTATGTCTTTTTTGTCATTTATGGCGTTTTTGTTTTTTTGAATTTCAGCCATCTCAAAAAATTCTCTTTTTTTCAACTGAGGTTCGGATTTTAATACTTTCACTTGTTCGTAGTTGAAAGTATGTTTTTTGGACATCTCATGGTGTGTTAATGCGGTGCTGTTCTTTTTATCATATTTGTGACTTTTCAGTCTATTTTCTAAGTATTGGCTTGTTTGTCCAATATAAACACCGTTACAATTATTGCAAGGGATCTGATAGACTATATTGCTTTTTTTATTAATTGGCGTTTTCGATTTTAAGTTGCTGAAGTTCTTTGATAATAAGTTATAGGCTTTGTGACTTGTCGTGATGTTATATTTTTTAAAAAGGTTTTGAAATTGCTGGGATAAACCATTTATGAAAGGCAGAGAAATGTATTTTGTTTTAGGTAGATTTGATGTAATAATGGCATTTTCAGAATTATAATATTTATGTATTCTGCTTTTGAATAATTTATTTACTAATTTTTTAGGGTATTGATTTAGAGTTAATGCTGCTTTAGCCTTTTTAATTGCTCGTTCTCTGAATTCAGAGTCGGACAGCTTAATTGCCCGATCTGCCAGACCAATAATTACAGATTTTTTTTGAGACATTGGGTGACAGGAGCTGAAATTTAGGTATCGAGAGGACCAAGTTTGTTTTGTGTACCATTCCGTTTTAATTTTATTTCCTATATGATGTAATGTTAGGTCTAAAAAATTGATTTTGTTGTTCTCTTCGCTTTCAATTGTAAATTGTAGTCTTTTATGGTATTGATTAAATTGCTTTAAAATAATTTCTGTTTGGCCAGATGGGATTGCAGAGTTGATTATGGAAGATTTAGAGGAGACTGTTCTAAGTAATGTGGAATTTAATATACCATTTTTTTATCGTTATGTCGATGATTGTATTACTGCAATCCCATCTGGCCAAACAGAAATTATTTTAAAGCAATTTAATCAATACCATAAAAGACTACAATTTACAATTGAAAGCGAAGAGAACAACAAAATCAATTTTTTAGACCTAACATTACATCATATAGGAAATAAAATTAAAACGGAATGGTACACAAAACAAACTTGGTCCTCTCGATACCTAAATTTCAGCTCCTGTCACCCAATGTCTCAAAAAAAATCTGTAATTATTGGTCTGGCAGATCGGGCAATTAAGCTGTCCGACTCTGAATTCAGAGAACGAGCAATTAAAAAGGCTAAAGCAGCATTAACTCTAAATCAATACCCTAAAAAATTAGTAAATAAATTATTCAAAAGCAGAATACATAAATATTATAATTCTGAAAATGCCATTATTACATCAAATCTACCTAAAACAAAATACATTTCTCTGCCTTTCATAAATGGTTTATCCCAGCAATTTCAAAACCTTTTTAAAAAATATAACATCACGACAAGTCACAAAGCCTATAACTTATTATCAAAGAACTTCAGCAACTTAAAATCGAAAACGCCAATTAATAAAAAAAGCAATATAGTCTATCAGATCCCTTGCAATAATTGTAACGGTGTTTATATTGGACAAACAAGCCAATACTTAGAAAATAGACTGAAAAGTCACAAATATGATAAAAAGAACAGCACCGCATTAACACACCATGAGATGTCCAAAAAACATACTTTCAACTACGAACAAGTGAAAGTATTAAAATCCGAACCTCAGTTGAAAAAAAGAGAATTTTTTGAGATGGCTGAAATTCAAAAAAACAAAAACGCCATAAATGACAAAAAAGACATAAACAACCTAAATAAATTGTATATATCTTTACTATAACAGTGTTCGCTCAGTCGCTTGTAATTTGTCTGTAATAAACGTCCACAATATTTGTAAAATGTAAATTAAATATGTGTAGTATATGTCAGATATGTGGATTATGTATACTTTTTAGTCAACTATTTTACGTTCTATGGTAAGTCCTAAATTTTTAATACTTTATAAACTTAAAAAAATAGTGCTAAACAAATTTTAGGTTTGAAAAAGACCAAAACTATGGTCGAAACGTCACCTTAGAAACGAAATATATGTTTAAAAATATGTACTAATTTTGTTGTTAATGTATTGACCTCAAACCAAGAAAAATTAGGATAAATATATATATATATATATATATATATATATATATATATATATATAGCCTGTATTTTTCGCATGCAAAATAAAATTTTGTTATCACAGTACAAAATAAAAGGTTTTCTTTGCACAGGGGTGGCCCGCATTAAAATAAATGACACTGTATAGGTGGTTAGATTTTTGGGTCAAGCCGGGCTCATAATTTTTGATGATTGATAAAAAAATCTCACTTTCATTAAGTGGCTGTATAAACAGAACATATCCTGATTGTTCCACTGATTCGAACCGCCTTCCGACTTTATTAAGGCGCTTGCCATTTTGTGTATTTTTGTTTTTGCCAACCAAAAAATTTTAACCAAATACATATTTAGCGAATTTTCTTATTCAGTCCCTCGGCATTTAATATATAAAATAATATTAAGTAGCTATCGTAATAATATTGCGTAATATAATAAAAAAAAACTATTTTCTTTTTGCCTGTACATTTGTAAATAGCCCATCGAGATTTAATAGCCCTATAAAAGAATCACACAACATTTTGGTATTCACTGTGTTTTCTGATTTGATTCGTAATGTTAGTGGACCCGCACGATAAGATTGCATTTGACTATATCAAAACTTACCAGTGTATTATTTATATTTATTTGAACGTTAGACAATTTCTCTAAGAAGTGTTGTGAATTTTTTATATATGAATCGGTTTTAATATATTTAAAAGAAACCTAGCTAAAGAATGTATCGGTGAGTTTACGCTACTTACTATCAGTCTTAATGGTATGTTTGGTTTGTGAATTTTTGGTACCCCGTAGAAATGTGGTGTTTTACTGTGGTGTAGTGTTAATTTAAAGCGTTTAATATCTATAAATTGGTTTTTATATATTTTTGAAGCATGGTGTAAATTTGTCTTTCTGTGTGTGTGTGTCTTCGTTTATAAGTGAGGTTATTTTGTGATCGTAGTCAGAACAATCCATTCAAAGAGTTGCATTACCTTTCTCTGCTGGAAGAATTTTAATTGTATTATCGGATTGAAGTGTTTTATTTTAATTATTGTAATTATTTTTGGAATCTTCTCATTCTCCTCTTTGCAAAAATATATATGTCTATACTCGGAATAATAGTTTTTGTCTTATTCGGCTTTAAAGTTGCCACATATGACAAATTTACCGTGATGCAGTTCGACTATACTAAAAATCGCTTTATCCATGAAAAAAACAATACAGTTATTTGTAAAGAAAACATTTTATTGACTTTACGTCAAATAATTATTAATAAAATGCTTTTTACTGGAGAAGAAAAACTTAAAATAATTCGGTAATGCGAATAACGCGACAATAACGAGATAGAACATCATCTGGAGCAGGGTCCCATAAATACCTATAAACAAATAATTTGTCACCAAGATGGAGCACCACGTCACAATATCCGAGATGTCAGAAATTTTTTAAACGCTCGATATGGTTTGTGGATCGGTAAACATGGTAATATTCATTGGCCAGCCAATAGTCCGGACCTTACGCCAATGGATACATTTTTGTGGGTATATTTAAAAGATAAAGTTTACCTTAATAGAATGGACAACATACCTAGAAATTATTATAACCCGGCTTTCTTAACTATTTCATTTGTTTATTGCGAAGTTTTTGTTTACACAAATAGTTTTATTGTAGTCCCTTTTGGACTTTAACATGTGGCCGAATAATTCGAAGTAAAAAAAGTTTTGACCTAAGCAATTTCTTTTCGTGTATCCTTCAAAAGTTACATTCTCGATCCATCCATTTAGAATCTCGTAACCCATTTGCATGCTGTCGTGTTGTTTTCGTTTCGGTCTCGGCAAAGCAGGATTAAGCCGGCGCCTGTTAGTCTAGATCCAGAATAATAATTGTTGTTTCGTCGCACGCGATCGTCGGATTTACGATAAACATCGGAATTTAATACTGCAAAAGCGTCGCCCGTTTTTTTATCAATGAGTCGAAACGGAAAAAAATTAGCAAGTTTTGCGTCAAACGATTGACCTCGTCAGATTTATGGTGAACTGATCTTTTTGAGATTATTTCCATGTTTACACAAATAAAATTTTGGCGTTCGGCCAAGTCCGTTTGCTACTCTTCCATCTCTCTCCCAGTTAATTTTATATTTTAACCGACGTCAAAAAGGAAGGTTATTAATTTGACCCTATGTTTTTTTTATGTATGTACAGGGTGTCCGGATTTGGTTGCAAAAGCAGGGTATCTCGCTTATTTTTAAAGATAGAACCTTGCGGTTTTCACTAACCTGAGTTAATTTTTTGTGAAACTCATGAAGCCGTAAACAAAATTTTCATAGCCTTCTTCGTTTATGAGATGCAAGGCGACATAGAAAATTTTGCATTTTGGGACCCCCTTCGTATCTCGGTTATCCTTTAACTTAACGCAAAAGGAAAAATTGCTGCTTATGCAGTTTTTTACTCTGGATCCAGTGGCGTAGTCATATTTTTCATTTGAGTTGTTATTTTTTAGCTATGACCCAAAGTTGTGTTTTTTTAAACGGGACGCCCTGTATATTTGTCCAGAAATTGAATTGTTCTTTTAAAGGCTTCTCAAAAATATATAATAGTATGGGTCTATTTTAATAAACAACAACAAAAATCCTAATTTTATAATTATCATCCCAAATTTTGCAGTAGGCCATGCAAAACGATGCCGTTTTCTTTTGTTTTCTTGGAAGCAAATGACATTTCCCAATTTTGTACGCGTATATAAAATATAGCCCTAGTTTTTTGTATTTATTTATTGTGTTAAAATATATTTGTATTATTATGGAAGACAACCAAACTTTCGAACGTTATGAAAAGTACGATATGTTAGCTTGTTTTATATTAAGTAATGAAAATGTTGAAGCGGCTTCTGAGATGTATTTTAACAGGTAAATAGTTAATTTTTAGGTATGTTGAAATACTATTGCTTAATTTTTATTTAGATATCCAGAAAGGAGGCAACCTAATAATAAGAAAATCGGGAGGCTGGGGAAATTACGGTTTTGGCTAATGCAGAAGCTTACTCTACAAACTCTTGTAGGGCCAGTGAAAAGAGCATAGGGATTCCAAAAACTAGAGTTCAAGAAATTCTAAAAAAGCACAAATACCATCCATACAAATTTAGGCTTGTGCAGCACTTACAGCCAGGGGGTGCAGAGCGTCGGGTAGTCTTCTGCAATTGGTTTCGAGAAAGATGCGATATGGTTAGAGATTTTGAAAGGAAGGTTATATGGTGAGACGAAGCACATTTCAGTAATTCTGGTATACTCAATAGGCACAATAGTAGATTCTGGTCCCAGGAAAATCAACACCAAATATTTCCCAGAAGACAGCAGGGCAGGTTTGGTCTAAATGTGTCCTGCTTCATATTAGGAACACATATAAAATTTTATATATTTGAGGGAAATCTAACAGCCAATCGCTATATAGAAATTTTAGAGGCAGCTATACCTGAATTACTTGACGATGTTCCTCTAGCGCAAATTAACGAAATATATTTTCAACAGGACGGTGCTCCTGCACACAATTCTGGAATAACGAGATTATTTCTGGACAATAATTTTACCAATCAATGGATCGGAACAAATGGACCTATAAGATGGCCCCCTAGGTCCTCAGATTTGTCGATTTTAGATTTCTTTCTATGGGGATATCTGGAAAATAGAATTTACAAAGACCACCATGATAATGTCCAAGATTTAGGAAATGCAATAAGAGAAAATTTTCGCTATTTACAAAATCATCCCGTTATTTTGCTTAATTCCCTAAAACGAATACGAAAATTGTGCGAAGCATGCATAGAACAAAATGGAAATCAGTTTGAACAGTTCTTTTGATTTCCTTGGTTACTGTAGTTCTTATACGACAGTTGATTTTTGCTGAAAGGCTTGTTACATAATAATTTATTACTGTTTTGTTCTTGTGTTACATAAATCTAGGTAGGGGGTACTTTTTTGGTGCGAAATTATCAATACATATTTTGATAAATAGATTTAATTACATATTTATTTTGATTTATTGTTAACGACTTTAAATAAAAGGCAGCATTGTTTTACATGGCCTACTGCATAATTTGGGATGATAATTATAAAAATTAGGATTTTTGTTGTTGTTTATTAAAATAGACCCATACTATTATATATTTTTGAGAAGCTTTTAAAAGGACAAATCAATTTCTGGACAAATATACAGGGTGTCCCATTTAAAAAAACACAACTTTGGGTCATATCTAAAAAATAACAACTCAAATGAAAAATATCACTACACCACTGGAAGCCAGCATAAAAAACTGCATAAGCAGCAATTTTTCCCTTTGCGTTAAGTTAAAGGATAACCGAGATACGAGGGGGGTCCCAAAGTGCAAAATTTTCTATTTCGCCCTGTATCTCATAAACGAAGAAGGCTATGAAAATTTTGTTTACGGCTTCATGAGTTCCACAAAAAATTAGCGCAGGTTCGTGAAAACCGCAAGGGTCTATCTTTAAAAATAAGCGAGATACCCTGCTTTTGCAACCAAATTCGGACACCCTGTACAGGGTGGTCCAGCAAAAGAGGACGTCTGCTGTAGCTCGGGAATCGTTAGTGACAGAACTTAAGGAAAACATATTTAGGTAAATCAGCCAAGAGAAATCATTGTAAATTATTTTTAGGTTCGAAAGTTGGCCGCCAGGGGGCGTAACAACAACTCGAAAGTGTAAATGCTAATTTTCTCTTAAATTTCCCTAATTGACGTATGTTGAAAATCTAAGCATTATATTCTTCCACCAATTGCGCACTTTTTGCCTGAGACTATTTTTGTCTATTATCCAAAATAAAGTGGTGGGGGAAGGTCAAACATTTTTGCTTTCAAATGTTGATATTTCTGTTTGAGATGAACCAATTTTATTAATTTTGGTGTCGAAAAAAAGTGCTTTTTTTGCTCTACTCTTGGAGCTACAAAGTGTACCGTAATGACTTTGCTAATGGCCACGAGATGGCGTTGTTTCAGAATTCTCCAAATAATTCTGATTTCCTCAAAAAATGATTTTTATATCACAGCTTATTTGGTAGTTATGAAGGGTATTGCATAGTGAAATAAAAATCCCAGGTCCGCATTTAAATTAAGAAAGTTGATGATGGTCTCTCGAATCCGAAACGTCGGTTTAGGAAATTAACCTTGCCGTTTTGTAGAGGAGAAAAAGTGTCAATGGCAAAGTGGAAAATTTCCTCTCATTTCATTTAATTTTAAGAAAACCGAAAAACTCGAAGAAAAAAAGGCTCCAATAGAAATTAGTAATCTTGCATAACTGTAAAGAACAAAACTTAACAAGGAACAATACAAAAATTACTAAAACGCTGTCTCATATTCACATACGCTTCGCAATAAAATAGCTAAAGCTAGGGCCTGGCAAACCAGGACTCGGTTTAAGCAAAAAGATTAAATCGAGTTCTACCTTGCTTCAGTGAAACAACACAAAAAACAAGGAAATAAACTAACAATATATTTAAACAAATATATTTACAAGTTACAATTACTGAAAACTACTTTCGCAAATGCTCAAAATGCCGGCCGTCATTGTCAATACAAAGTTGCAATCTTTCCTGTGTCGATTGAACAACTGCAGCTTCCACTTCTGTCCCAGTATCTCTATAGCAGAAGTGGAGACTGCAGTCCAATCGATACAGGAAAGATTGCAACTTTGTATTAACAATGACGGCCGGCATTTTGAGCATTTTCAAAAGTAGTTTTCAGTGATTTTCAATACATTTGTTGTTAGTTGTTAGTCCATTTTGGCATTTTTTTCTAGTTGTTTCACTGAAACAAGGTCTGTTTAATTCTTCTGCACAAACGGAGTCCTGCCCTGCCTCGCCCTAACTTTAGCTATTTTATTTTATATGTGCTTATGAGACTGAGTTTTAATATTTTTTTTGTTCCTTTGTTAAGTTTTGTTCGTCCCAGTTATAGTCGAATGCGGTCTTATCGTGTGGGTCCAAAGGTCACCAACATTATGAATCAAATCAGAAAACATAGTGAATACCAAAATGTTGTGTGATTGTTTTATCGAGCTATTAAATCTCAATGGGCTATTTACAAATATACAGGGAGAAAGAAAATATTTTTTTTTTCATTACATTACGCAATATTATTAAGATAGCCACTTAATATTATTTTATATATTAAATGCCGAGGGACTAAATAAGAAAATTCGCTAAATATGTATTTGGTTAAAATTTTTTGGTTAACAAAAACAAAAATACACAAAATAGCAAGCGCAAATTCTCATATAATAAAGAAAAAACAGACTCCAATTACGCTAAACATTTGATAGAAGCAAATCATACATTTAAAACCGAATATAAAATTTTGCATACGGCTAATAAAAGCTACAAATTGAACCATTTGGGAAGTTTAGAAATTAACAAGAGGAAAACCCGAAATATTTTATTGAATGACCAGTTGGACTTAAATGGTTCCCCTCTGTTAAATCTTTATACCTAAAGAATAGACGAGCTGGGTAAACACCGATATTGTTTTATCGATACCATTAAGATTTTTATATATATTTTTTTTATATATTTGGTACAGATTTTAGTGTTAGTTTTAAGTTAGCTTTTGACAAACACACAGTGTGTCGAAACAGCTGTCAAGCAGAAATAAATAAAAACATAATTTACTTCCGAAGAAGATTAAGAAATGTATACGAAAAAATCCAAAGGCAAAAGACTTAAGTTACAATGCAAAAATGGATATTCATAATGCAATTTATGATTTATATACGTCAAAGACTAATATAATCCTTCAGAAACTTTTTAATATTATAGACTAAAAAATATCATCATCACTTAAAAAGTCCTCATCTTCTGAGTCGTCCTCAAATGGCGCAATGATCATTGGTGCTATTTCGACATCTAGAACTCGTTCTCGATTCCACCAATCCCATATTAATTTATCGGTATGTTCCACAGATTTCTTCTAGTACTCCATCGTAATATAATTTAATAAATCTTGCCAAACAATTTGCAGTTCATCTGATGTAAGACCATCGTTCACGTGTTTTTCGTAATATGATTTTGCCCCAGCCCCTATTAATTCTATTGCGTTAAACTGACAATGATATGGCGGCAGTCATAAAACCTCATGTCCATTTTCCCGTAATATTTCATCTACGGCATATATTGTTGGTTTTTTAATAGATTTTGCCATTAAAAGAGGTTCTAGTTTCAGCATATTGGGTAAAGGATTTTGTTTTTGTTTTATTAGCCAGTCATAAATATCACTTTTCTTCCAGGATGAAGTAGGTTGTTTATTTAAGATTCTTGTATTGTCCAGAATGATTAAAGATCGAGCATCTAAATTTGGAATAAGTTGTTCTTTTAACCAATTTTCAAACAGTTCACAGTTCATATTATCATGATAGTTCATTGGATGTTGAATAAAACAGTAAACTTGCACCTGGGAGAAATCCTGTTGAAGAACCTGCATGCAAAATGATGAACCGTTTTCCCGTCCCACATCCCTTTGTTCTCTTGACACTTTTTATAGACTCGTCCTGCCAAGATTTCGAACAACTTCTATTAGAAAATATCCAAGTCTCGTCTAAAAATACCACTTTTCTAAATTTTGAATTAACATTTTCCGTGTATTTCTTTAAAAACTGGATACGCTGACTTGCTATATGTGGGCAACTCGCATAAAAATCTTCGATTACAGTCCTTTTTATATCGAAAACCCAACATTTTTATTAATTTTGACCACGATTTTAGGTCAATTTCCAATATGCCTCGATTTTTTAAAGCTTCTTTTAAAATTCGAAGGGTTATATTAGTTTTTGATGGGTATAAATCGTAAATTGCATTACGAACATCCTCTTTTTTCATATGAAAATATCATAGGTCTATCTAATTCATCTTCCAGATTTTATGCGGATGATATGATTACACGTAATAAAAGAAAAACAAACTTAAAAAGTTTGTCGTTGATAAATCGTATGACCCGCACGATAACACTGCTTTTGACTGTAGGCAAGATTAGTAAAGTTTTTATTGCAGCTTTTTTTTGTACCAGTTTTTTTGTTTTCTTAAAATTTTAGGATTAATTGAAATGAGAGATGACAATAATTTCCACTTTGCCATTGTCACTTTTTCTTCTCTACAATACCGCAAGATTAATTTTCCAATCCGACGTTTCGGATTCAAGAGAGCATCATCAACTTTCTTAATTTAAATGCGGACCTGGATTTTTTATTTCACTATTCAATGCCCTTAATAACTACCAAATAAATTGTGATATAAAAGTTATAGCGTACCATTTGATTTTTTTGAGAAAATCAGCATTACTTGGTGAATTCCGAAAAAACGCCCTCTAATGACCACTAACAAAGTTATTATGGTACAATTCATGGCTTCACAAGTAGAGCAAAAATGCGCTTTTTAAAATCGATTCATCCAAACAGAGATATCAACATTTGAAAGTAAAGATGTTTGACCTTCCCCAACCACTTTATTTTTGAAAATAGACAAAAATGGTCTGAAGCAAAAAAGTGCGTAATTGGTTGAAGAATATAATGCTTATATTTTCAACATACCTCAATTAGGGCAATTTAAGAGTTAAGAGAAAATTGCCATTTACACTTTTGTGGTGCTGTTACGCCCCCTAGCAGCCAACTTTCGAACGTCAAAATAATTTACAGCGATTTCTCTCGGTCGATATACCTCTAAATATTTTTTTCCTTAAGTCCAGTTATTAACGGTTCCCGAGCTACAACCGCCGTCCTCTATTATTGTCCCATCCTGTACATCGATTTCTCCGCGATGTTTGATCAATTTTGAATGAAATATTCAGTATATTACCGGACTGGCGCCATTTTCAATTATTTAGGCGAGCGCCGGAGCCAATATATATATTGCGTTGACCATATCATCAGGAAAAAAATTGCTTGTTAATATCGTTTTCATATGGTTTTCGGAGTTTTTAATGGCAGAAAGTTCAATTTTACTCATCTTTTAAAATTTTAACAATTTTTATAATATCATTACGGCGATTCAGGCAAAATTCCATGTAACTACTTATTTATTTTATTAGGACCTCCAAAATTTTAACTCACGTTTTTGCTTTAAAATTTAAAACTTTGTATAAATAGAACTAAATAGAATGAATTAAAATAAATTATATATATTGGTCATACCAAGATTTGTCCATTCATCGGCCAATAAACTCAGTTTCACATTTCCTCGATTTTATAAAAATACACTGCGCAACTCGGCGATTATGTCATGAGCCTTACAATAAGAGAATGTTTTTATACAAGGTTAAAAGGAAGTGACTACAAATATTTTAACAGTTAAAAGTACTTGTAAGAACAGTCTTATATAACTAGAGATGTACAGGTGAAAACGTTCCCTGCTCTGGGAATGTTCTGGAAACTTTCTCGCACCTCTGGAAAAGTTCGGAATGTTAATTTTCGGTTAGTTATAAGAAATGTAATGAAATGCACTAATTAAGGGTCATATGGGAATGACCTGGTAACATTTTGGTAAACATCCAATATTGCCAAATAAAATGGCGAGCTAGTGAAATGTTAAAAAAACTTTATTAAAAAACTACTTATCCAATTTATCTCAAATTTTGCACAAACATCAAGTATTATGATGGAATCAACTAGTAACATTTTGGTACGAATCAAAGATGGCGAAACGTAACTAATTGTGGTATAGGGATCAATTAGTAAAACTGTATTACTAATTCAAGATAGCAGAACAGAATGACGGCTAAATAAAATGTTTATAATCGTGAAAAATTCACCCTCCTAGGTTTTACATATCTTCACGTTTTAGCGCCCTTAGATGCTAAAAAATATGTTTTATCAATTCTGTCGGTTCGTCTGTCGGACTGTATGTGTCTAGATATTAAGTTTCTAAATGGTTTTCGTTAACGATCATCTTATTTTGTTACAGAGGTGTATTATTTGGGGTTAGGAAATATCTGCGAACCAACGGTGTAGGTAAAGACTGATAATATAGGTTTCATGCATCATAGCATCTATGTCTTGTGAGGATGCAACAGTAAAGTTGCGAAACGTCGACAATTTAAAAAAAGAACTTTGTTTTTTTACTGGATCCTAAAAAAATATTACTAAAAAACAAATTATCCAATTTACCTCAAACTTTGCACCGGGTGACTTCGTATAAACTGGCACCCTCCGTAACTTTTATTTTTTGTCGTACAAAAAAAATAAAAATACTGACATACAGAGGATTTTTTTTTACGTTATAAATCTGCATTGTAATTCCCAGTAACTTTTTATATATACGAGGAACGAGAAAAAGTACAATTTTCTTTAATGGAATGCCCTGTAAATTTTTGCCTAAAATGAAAGATCTTTTTTTTCTGATTCCAAATATATAATACAGGTTGACATTTGGTTTAGCCGTTTTCGAGTTATTTAAGTTTAAAAATCAATTTTCATTATATTAATAAACAGACGCTAAGTCTCGGTCTCAGTCAAAGTTTATAATAAAATAAAACTGGTTACACGTATTTTGCCCGATCGGGCATCATCAGATCTATCAGAAAAAATATATCCTAATTACTAACTAGAAGCCTTTAAATTAAATAAATAAACAATACCTTTAAAATAAAACAACACGTCACATATACAACGTTAAAACAGTAAAGAAACAATCACATTACATAGTTCGACGGATACTGAAAGAGGTTGAAACGAAATATGGTCAAATGCATTTATTAAAATTCATTATGCTTAAATTATAAATAAATAAGATAGTAATACAATAATGAAAAATTAAAAAAGAAGGTATAGCAGTGGTGAGATTTGAACCCGTATCTTCTGGGTGAGAGGCAAGAATAATAGTTTTACTGCTATTCGTGACTATAACAATATTTCGTTTTGGGTTTTTAGTTGTTAGGTAAATTATTAAAGATGAGGTTTTAAGTTTGTTATTTAGCCTAATAAAAGTATTATGTCCAAACGTTTCAACCTCGTCTCTTAACGTTGAATCAACTAACACAAACTCTATAAAAGATAGTATAAAAGTTAAAGTAAAATACAGGTATTTTAGTTTGGAATTTACTGAGTTTAAAGTTCTATAGTGGCACTTTATTTCTTCCTTTAACCATACGATTTGAGCGATCCTAAGAGCGGTCTTTGACGATCTATTGTAACTTCGGCACCTTATGTTAATGAATTTAGGGGTCAGTGTTAGTTGATTCAATGTTAAGAGACGAGGTTGAAACGTTTGGACATAATACTTTTATTAGGCTAAATAACAAACTTAAAAATCTTAAAGTACAGAACAGGGGTCCAAGTAATCATCAATTAAATATGTCTAACAATCCTTTTCAGTTTCACAAACGTTACCTTAATTTAACAGATGTTTCGTTTACAGAAGGAGAGGAAGAATTGTTAAATCATAATTTAAAATTTAATTTATCTCATAACATAGATTTAAAATGTAAAGAAACCCTTGCAGTTGAGGCGGAAAATATCATTCAGAGCACAGATATAAGCAATAAAAATATTATTAGAGCTAAAATAATTAATTTTTTAAATTCCGACATACCAAACAATAAAAAGAAAAACTACTTTGACAAAAATCTCACTTTTCTGAAAAACAATATTAAATCACATGACCTAATAATAACTAAAGCAGACAAAGGCTCTTGTGTAGTTATCATGAAACGTACTGATTCCTTACATAAGGTTTTGAACTTCTTGGATCCTGGAGACTTCCAGAAGATTAATAAAGATCCAACTAACTAGTTTTTTGCCAAGGTTAAGAACGTTCTCGGCCAAACTCTGGTTACTCTAGAATTTTTCAATTCCAACAAGTACAAATTATATCCTATGAACCCGAGGACCCCATTACTATATGGTTTACCGAAGGTGCATAAAGAAAATACTTCTATTAGACCGGTAGTATCTTACACCAGCTCGCCATGCTATAACTTATCTTCATGGCTTAATAAAATATTAAGGGAGGTGACAGGTTTCCAAAACATCCACTCGATAAAAAACTCAGTGAGCTTGGCAACCCATCTTAAAAACATTAAAATACCAAATGAAGCTATCGTAATATCACTAGATGTCAAAAACTTATTCCCTAGTATACCTCCTGGTGAGTGTATAGATTTAGTTCGAGATCTATTAGTAAAAACGCATCTTCCAGATATAGTTAAAGATAACCTTATCTCTCTTCTCTCTTTAGTCCTCGACCAAAACTTTTTTAAATTCAATGGCTTGTTTTTTAAACAACTAACGGGTTTCGCTATGGGTTCTTGCCTGTCCCCATTTCTCAGCGAAGTCTTTATAATAATAATAATAATTGAACTCTTTATTCAAAATAGTACAAAATATGTATAATACACTTTTTTTATAAAGGATGAAAAGGCGAAGTTCACCTTATTGAGACAAGTCTTGATAAGGTGTTTTTACACTTAACCCAAGAGTAGTAGTAAAAAATGCATATTGCTCTACACATAGCACAATATTATAATAACTAAACTTAACGTTCAATAATTTAATTGATACTGATTTATAATTTTTGTTTTGTAAAACAGGACTATCTGGTCGAATCTTTTTTTTTTGTTATTTTTAGGTTAATTATTAAATAAATATTTTTTTAAATTATATCGGAAGGAAGGCACGGAGCGACATGTGAGGCCAGGAGGTAAGGCATTACAAACAGAGGCGATCTGATAAGAAAACGACCTCTCAAAAAATGAGGTTCTATGCATAGGCGGAGTCAAAGTACCCTTAAACCTAATATTTAATGTATGCACGTCTGTTCTGAATAATACTTTACGATACAGATAGGAAGGCTTTTTATTAGTTAGTATTTTATGATATAACACTGCACAATGAAACCTAAGTCGCCTTTTCATGTTAAGCCATCGAGATTCGAAAAGTTTGTGACTCACAGGCTGACGTCTTCTTATTACATATATAAATCTAAGACAGCAATTTTGTATCCTCTGCACCCGCTGCGCCGTCGTGGCTGAGAGACAGGGTCCGTACACAACATCGCAATAATTGAAAATCGACAGCACCAAAGAATCACATAAAATCCGTTTTAAATTTAAGTCAAGAATATGCCTTGAATTATAAAGAAGTTTTAATCTAACAATTGCTTTTTTGATACAATTCCAAATATGTTTTTCGAACCTTAGATCACAGTCCAAAATCAGTCCCAGATTTTTAGCTTCATTTTTAAATGGTATCCGCTGGTTGTCAATGCGAATGTCCAATCTACCCGAAACCTAAGTTCTATCGCCCGGCCTTCCAAATAACATAGCTGTACACTTGTTCGGATTTAATCTCAAGCAATGATCAAGGGAAACTCTGCGAATAATATCCAGATCCGTATTTATAACTTGACAGCTATAATCTGCAGCATTCGGATGAAAAGAGTAAAATATTTGCGTATCGTCAGCGTACATTTGTACATTACAGTTAGTTATGAAGGTAGGCAACATAGAAGTATACAAAGTAAATAATATGGGACCCAAAACTGACCCTTGCGGTACACCCTTAGTAGTGGATAGATAGTGAGAGGACTTGCCATTAAGCACAACAGCTTGTTTCCTATCTTTAAGATAATTCTTGAAAAAAAAGCACAGCAGACTGACTTAGACCGCAAAATATTAGTATTATTTCCAAAGCCGCGTGATTCAAGGTGTCAAACGCCTTGGAATAATCAAGTAAAATTAAAATTGTACATAGACCCCTATCAGCAGCCGTAAAAATGTGGTCGGTTACATTAAGTAAAGCCGTCGCGCACCTGTGTCCCTCCCTGAATCCCGATTGTGTTTCAGGAAGGATCTTAAACTTTTCAATATGTTCCACTAGTTGACGTTTAACTGCATATTCCAGTATCTTAGACAGGACTGGCAGGATACTTATCGGCCTAAGATCATTATATCCCGAGGGTTTGCTAACCTTAAGTAAAGGTATAATATGCACTGTTTTCCAATCAGATGGAAAAACTGAGTGCTCAATACAAAAATTAACTACATGCTTTAAATATTTAAGAATAAAAGGACAGCACATAATTATAAAATTAATGTGGATACCATCTGCTCCGACAGCACAGGATTTTATAGAAAACAGGGAAATTCAAACATCTTTCTCCGAGATAAACTTAAAAGATAAAAAAGAGTCGATATTTTGTTTAGTACCGCTATACAAAGCTTCAAAGCCATGTAAATCAATATTTTGATTCGGAATAGAAAACACAAAGTGTTGATTAATTAAGTTCACATCAGAAATGTCGTCAGGAATACTAGAAATATTTTTATTTTTTTGATATATATGAAGGTTATGTAAAGCACTCCACACATTCTTGGACCCTGACTGACTTTGCTGCCGAATGTAAGCCCTTTTTTCTCTCTTTATTGCTTTGTTTTTAAAATTTTTTAGCTGAATGTATTCTTGACGATCCTGTTCGGCTTTAGTTCTTCTAAATTTAGTTTTTGCTTTGTTCGTTAATGATACTAATCTCGCAATATTATCAACAAACCAGGGATTATGTGGTTTTTTAAAAACACATGTCTGAAGAGGGGCATGTATGTCCATTAATGTTTTAATATTTTCATTAAAGAAAGCCAGTTTTTCATCAATATTATTAATATGAAAAATGTTATTCCAGGGGATGGACCTAAGATGATCGTAAAGTAGAAGCTCATCAACTAATAAAATTTCTAAAAGTAATTGGTTTAGGTTGGTTTACAGAAAAATCTATAAATATTTTGACAAAAACAAGCTCATGATCAGAAAAACATACAAGTCTCGTTCCACATTCTATCAAAGGAAAATTTTCAGGAATAATAATATGATCAAGAAGTTTTGAACTTGAGGACGTTATTCGAGTTGGTTCATTAATGATTTGTTTTAACCCGGCAGTATCCAAAAGATTTAAATATTTATTTGTTAATGAATTATTAAAATCCAAAATATCTATATTAAAGTCTCCTAAACAAATTAAGTTATCACATATAGGAATTAGGTTAAATATGGCCTCCTCAAATTTGTCAATAAAATGGGTGAAGTCCATACTGGGGGGTTTATAAACACACCCAATAATGACACATTTATGTGGAAGTTTTATCTTTATCCAAATATCCTCAATTCCTACCGTCGATTCCAGTACTTCATATGATAGTGCTCTCTTTATATATATCCCCACACCTCCCCCCTCAACCCGCCAGCCCTATCCCTTCGAACAATATTATAGCCGTTTAAATTAACAACATCATTTTCAATTCGACCAGAAACCCATGTTTCTGACACACATATTATATCATAAACGCTATTACTAAATAAATCCAGAAATTGAGCAAAATGTGCCAATAGTGAACGAGAATTAATATGACAAATCAATAAATTTTTCATATAACGCAATATGAAAAGAGCAATTAGAAATTATAAAAATGAAAAATGAAAATTTAAAAATTAAAAATTATGAGTATTATCAAATGAGCCTCCGTGGCAATATTAATATACCAAACTAATTTGGAAAGCATATAAGTCGCATACATCATATATTTATTTGCTATGTCTAGAGATAAACATAACAATCTCAACAACAAATTCCAATGATTATGAATTAAAAAATGAGATCCCAAAACCAAGAAACAATTAATAATTCTCGCAGTATCAAAAACTTAACCACAGTAATAACCACTATGTTGTCAAAATGAAGTGGCACAGCCATAATATATATCATTAACACTTTGTGCAGAGTCACATTTTGAGCACAACGTATGTGTATAATATCAGGAAACATTTTACAAAATAGCAAATTATTATTATTTTTCTTTTTTTTGTAATAGAAATACCGTCAAAGAAAATATGTTCCACGCTTTTATATCACTTCAAATTAACATACATTATATTTCTTTAATACAAAATTTCGAATTATAGCACACACATGTATGCACCGAGGCAAAAAAAAAAAAACTTACAAAATAAGAAACCATTCGCTGACTGTAGCAAACATCTGCATAACCACAAAGATATACAACAACAATGCAATCCCATAATAACAATGCAATCCCGGAGCATATTTTAAAATTATTCCAGTTTATAATAATCAGTTCGGAGTTCAGACACAGTGCTAAAAACACGCTTAAATTTAAATTGTACTTACAAATATTATTTGTTTACTAAAGAAGATAACTGTTCGGTGTTTTCGATACGATGCACGCGATCACCACACTTAACGTAGACAATGCCATTTTGGCACCACACAAACTTATTTGTGAACATATTCACTGCACTCTTAAATAATCCAAGTCGGAATTGCGTTAAGTCCTCCTGGATAAAAACACCCGAATTTTTCAAATTCTTACGGCTTCGGAGCACTGCCGCCCGACTCGATTCCGTACTGAAACACACTAAAACAGCCGGGGGCGCGGCTTAGCTGGGTCGACTGATTTTGCGTTTACTCTATAGCAACTTTTAATATCGTTGTGTGCTAATTTAAGGTTAAGTTTCTGATTGAACATATTTAGAGCAATATCCCTAAGATTTTCGTTGTCCTCCCTAGGGATACCAAATATTCTTATGTTAAGGCTCCTGGAAGCCTGTTCCTGCCGATCAAGCATAATTTCAAGCTTACTATAGTTCGACCTGAGGAAATTAACCTCCTTATTTAGGGTACCAATAGACTTTTTCTGTTCAACAAACTGCTTATCAAGTCTTTCCTTCAACTTGCCGTAGACTTTGTTTACCAGATCTTCCAGAAATTTGTCAGTGAGGGCCTCCTTAATTTGTTCTTGAAATAACTCCTTTATTTGCAATAAATCATTCTTGGATAGACCCATCTTTAAATTCCAATGTAACTGTCAACAGTGTCACAATCACTAGGTGAATATGTTTTTGTAAAAAGAATGAACAAAATGAAAAAAAAATCACCCGTAATAACACTCACTCTAAACTTCGGCTCGTTATGAAATGAATTTACAAAAACAACTCCATAAATACGTATTGTTACACAGTTATTTTATTAAAAATTTCTGGACCACAGAAGCACACGTCAACTACTCACATAGCGCCATCTACTCTCTTATGAACCACTTAGAGAGTAAGATCATCAGTGTTGCCAACTTTATTACAAGACATTCCACCAGAATCCCTGTCAAATCTCACTAGAAATCCACTAAATAGAAATCTAAAATATCACTAAATTCCGCTAAAAATATTTTACTATTAGGAAACTGTATTATTATTTATTTTTTCATTTTAAATTATCAGCGCCATCCGTATACTATATCGTGGACTTTGCAAAACATTTTCAAAATTGCGGGCATGATAAAGAAAACAAAATTAAGAAAACATCAGTCATTTTAATGTCATTAGGTACTGCACTAAAAATATATTAATATTATGAAAACTAAAACAAATTAAACATAATACTTAACCTAAATGCTAGTTACAGCCAAGTAAAACAGTCTTTTTAAATACATATATAAGTAAATGTAAAAAACAAAAAACATAAAAGAAAATTTGCCAAACAAAACAAGGAACTAATGATTCAGTATCAAAATTTAATCGATTTCTAATTTTATTTTTAATTAATTTTGTGTTTCAGTTTTTGAAAAATATCTTAATAATGGCACTATAGATTGCCTAATATGGCTTAGTGTGTTTGAAAACACTTATATTGACCTTTGCCTTAGTACTTTTTCTTCATCTGGCAAAATAGCATTTTTTCCCGCATATTCGTGAAGGTATTTTAAAAATTATACCCTAAATAACATTTGTAGTCTATAAAGTCTTCTATTTTGTCTTTAAAAATATCTGTTTTGACATAGGGTAATTTAATTTTTGAGACAAGTGTGTCTAACAAATTTTTAAGTTCTGTTGGAAGTTTTGTGGGGTCAGCATTATTGGATTCAAACAATTTATTAAACCTCTGAACTTCTGCCAAAATATTTTTAGTAATGACATAAAAGCATAATTTTTTTCATAATGTTAAGTAGCAAAAAGTGTCTCTGCTGTATAACACCGTTCCTTATACCTCACCATACCAAAAAGTTCCTTTAATTCAAGCCATTGATCTAGTATTCTGGGAATTTTTCTGGGATCATGGCCATTATTTATAGTTTTGAATAATAATTTCTATTCTTCTTGTCTCATTGATGATCTAGCAAACCAAAAAACCAATCGTATGTTTCTCGAATTAAAAACTTAATGTTTCTCGGCAGGTGTTCAGCTGCTGCTGAACTGATGGCTAGTTGTAAAGGGTGGCATACACACCTAAAAAAGCAATAATGTGCAGTTATAAAAATAAATATAATAACTTACTTTATAAATGTATATCAAGGCCACTTTAAGGTACTAACCTGATTAATACCAAATTAGGAATATCTTCTTTTAATTTTTGTAGACACCATTATTAATGCCCACCGTAACAGCTGCATTATCAGTGCCTGTACCTTTTAAGTTTTGTAATTTGAGCTTATGTTTCTCTAATGTTGCCTTGACTGCTGGAACAATAGCTTCGGCATCCACATCTGACAGTTCAGGCGTGTCAGGAAATGTCTCAACAACTTTATTTTGACTTTTGCTATAATATATGATTATGATCCCCAAATATGTTTTAATACTTATGTCTGTCTACTCATCTAATAGTAGACTATACGGAGATTCCCCAATGTCATTTCTCAAATTATTGATGAAATGAGAAGCCATAACATTTTTAATAATATTGGTACATTTAGTCCTATTAAGGCTAAGTGCATCAGCAGCAGAGTATCCGCTAAATGAATTCTTGCATACATTGCTTAGATGGTTACATATATTTATTGAGGTATGACATGCAACGTACAAAGCTATTCGTGCTTCAGCTTGTTTTTGTTCAAAATTTTCCGAATCCTTAAATGGGATTTTTGGTTGCGTTTTGCCAAAAACAATTTTGGCATTTGCCTTATGTTTTTTAGAAACACTGTGGGCCTTAAGATCAGCATACCTATTTTGAAGAATATTACCACATGCTTTACATTTCGCGGTCCGCCCTTCTGCCGAGTCCACCACACTAAGCCATTCCTTAAATCCAGGGTCTTTTAACCAGGAATCTCTACATTTTTGTTTGTAGGTTTTGGACATCTGAAAAATATTGTATTTATATTTGTTTTGTATTATGTTTACCTATTATATACCTTGACTTGATTGTAAAATCTCCAAACTCGGCTAAACAAATAAATATTAAATATAAACAATATTAATAAAAACATTAAAATAAAAAAATAAAAATGACGAGTACTGCTGACTGACTGACAGAAGTGACAGATGACAGATCATGACGTACCCGCGTTGACAAAAGAATCAAATGACAATTGACACTATTAAAATTGAAGGCGATTTCTCAAGCGCCCAAAAATGACGTTGCCGGCTGAATTGCGTTATAAAATTTGACAAATTACCACCACTCTACAAAATTTCTAAATTTTACTAAAAATTCTGCTAAAAAATGTCATTCCCACTAGAATTTCCACCATAGTGGATTTTGACGACATCAGTCCACTAAATTACTATTAAAACCACTAGATCTAGTGGAAAATCTACCGAGTTGGCAACACTGAAGATCATGAGAAGTCATTTTGCGCGCCATCTGATCACATATAAGAGATACGTGGATGATATTTGCGTGGTCTGGAATGGAGATGACCAAGGGTTGTCCGATTTTCTGAACTTTATCAACACCCTCCATAATAAAATTACCTTTACCCTGGAGAAAGAAAGTCTTGGTAAGCTGCCTTTCCTAGATCTTTTGCTTATAAGAAATGGTAGCCGAATAGAGCTCGAGATTTTTAGAAAATCATCTTCCGCAGACAACATTATACAGTTTCATTCCAATTCCCCACATACACATAAATTTGCAGCTTTTAATTGTTTTTTTTTTATAGACTTTTTAAAATACCACTATCTAAGGACGCTTTTAAAAAAGAACTAAATACTATTAAGCGAATAGCATTTAACAACGGCTTCTCGCAAAATTCTATCAACAAATTATACTTTAAGTTCTTTAACAAATATAAAATGTCCTTTAATGTTATACATGCTGCCTCAAATAATGACAAAATTTTTAAAACTATTTCTTATTTTGGAAATATTTCAACCCAGTTGGCTAAATTCTTTAAAGGGTTAAATATTTCTATCGCCTTTAAAACTATCAACCAACTGAAAAGACATTTAGTGACTATGAAAGATAAACCTGAATTTCTGTCAAAGTCGGGTGTTTATGCTTTGAGGTGTGGAGAGTGTCCTGCCACGTACATAGGACAGTCAGGACGAAAGATCTCAACCAGGGTCTAAGAACACGTTCATTTGGCCAACAAACATAAAAATACAGATATCACAGAGACAAAATCAGCTTTCGCTAACCATCTTCTATCTACAGGCCACCGATTTTCTACATCGGATGACGTAACAGTTATCCATGAATGTCAGAAGGGTAAAAAATTGGACCTTTTGGAGAAGATGGAAATAACCAAAGCTAAAAGTAGCCCTGTTTTATGTTGCGTGAATGATATTTTTAATTTTGAACCGAACCTCATCTTTTAATAATTTACCTAACAACTAAAAACCCAAAACGAAATATTGTTATAGTCACGAATAGCAGTAAAACTATTATTCTTGCCTCTCACCCAGAAGATACGGGTTCAAATCTCACCACTGCTATACCCCCTTTTTTTTAATTTTTCATTATTGTATTACTATCTTATTTATTTATAATTTAAGCATAAGGAGTTTTTATACATGCATTTGACCACATTTCGTTTCAACCTCTTTCAGTATCCGTCGAACTATGTAATGTTATTGTTTGTTTACTGTTTTAACGTTGTATATGTGACGTGTTGTTTTATTTTAAAGGTATTGTTTATTTATTTAATTTAAAGGCTTCTAGTTAGTAATTAGGATATACTTTTTCTGATAGGTCTGATGATGCCCGACCGGGCGAAACACGTGTAACCAGTTTTATTTTATTATAAACTTTGACTGAGACCGAGACTTAGCGTCTGTTTATTGTTTAATTTAGAAACAGGTCTCTTTGTGAATAATGGATGATTTACTACAATTTTCATTATAGACTGTAAAATTACTGGCTATAAAATAACAGCTTTTTGTGCAGTTGGCTATGGAAATAAACAATATTGACAAATGTTTCTGAAATGACTTTGACATTTAAATCACTGTTAATAGAACTAAATCAATTCTTTTTGATATATATTTTTTAAATGGTTTATTCTGTGGCAGGAAAACGAGAAATTGTTTGTTTGTATGCTGAAAATAATTATAATGCTTCTGCAACGCGACGTGCTTACATGGCAAATCATCCCGATGGTCCGATTCCCTCAAGATCGACAATCCAGAATATTTTCATCAAATTTAGAACGTCAGATTTGCAAAGAAAGAAGAGGGAACTAAACAATAATACGGAAAATCACGATTTAAATATTGCTTTGCATCACGTAGAAAATCCGAGTCAGTCACTGTGAACTACTTCCAAGGAAATGCGGGCCCGTTACGGAGTAAAAAGAACTTCACGTGAATGTATTAGGAAGGTTTAAAGAAATATGGATTTAGGCCCTATAAATATCATACTGTTCAAAAATTAACTTGAAAGTCATAAGAATCAACGACTCAATTTCTGCAACTTTATGTTAAATAGAATAAATAACGAAAGAAACTGTTTTAAACATATATTATGGACCGATGAGTCAAGCTTTTCAACTAGTGGATTACCAAATCGACAAAATTTTCGTCACTGGGCGCAAGAAAATCCCCAATTCACAAGGGAAGTTCGATTTCAAGGTAGGAGAACAGTTAATGTGAGGTGCGCTAGGAAATGCTAGAAAACTTAACCGTTAAGGCAGTATATGAACATAATTTTTCAACATGATGGTGCCCCACCACATGAGGTACGTGACGTGAAGACTTTTTTGGATGAGAATTACAACGAGTGGATTGGAAGAAATGGAATTATTTCGTGGCCTTCAAATAGTCCTGATCCAGCTCCCATGGATAATTTTTTGTGGGGGTATATTAAAAACAAAATATATAAACGTGATCTGGACAACGTTGAAGATATAAAATATAACACAGGAAATAACAGATTTAAATGAAAGAAATGGTCATTTTATAGAGAACGCAGTTGAGCACTTGCGAAACGTTTATCACGAATGTATAGATAATCAGGGAGGAAATATTCAGTCTGATTAATTTGTTTTGTGTTATTTGGTTCATCTGTGTATTTTGCAGTAAAATATATTGTTAATAAATTGTTGTTTATATTCAATTTTTACTTCGCTGTTTTATTATAATGCCTAGGTATGCAGTAATTTGACATTTGACAGAACATTTGTTTATATTGTTTATTTCCATAGCCAACTGCTCAAAAAGCTGATATTTTATAGCCAGTAATTTTTCAGTCTATAATGAAAATTGATTTTTAAACTTAAATAACTTGAAAACGGCTAAACCAAATGTCAACGTGTATTATATATTTGGAATCAGAAAAAAAAAGATCTTTCGTATTAGGAAAAATTTACAAGGCATTCCAGTAAAAAAAATTGTACTTTTTGTCGTTCCTCGTATATATGAAAAGTTACTGGGAATTACAATGCAGATTTATAACGTCAAAAAAAATCCTCTACGGTACAAAAATCAAGTGTTACATGGAATGAACTGGTAACATTTTGATATGAATTCAAGTTAACCAAACAAAATAGCGTCCTAATAAAATATTTAATAAACTCGCTGCTTTTATCGCCCTTATATGTGTTTTCTTTATATTATTATTACAAAAAAATGGGTGAGCGGAAAATATATGGAACCGCCAGCTCTATAATTTGGCGTTTGACTCACTTTTTCTACATTAATTTTCACATTGAACCTCAAAAAGACAGTTACCGTAAATTGTATATTATTCTATTTAAAATTCTTTATACTTAACCAAAGCCAATACGCTAAGATTGAAAATACTAGTTAAGTGTTTTCTTTTGTCCTCAGGTAATCCAAACGACTGCGCCACTATTCCCCGCTGCTCCGGCCGGCGGGCATGCTCCTGTGCGGCGAGCTGCGCGGCTCCCCTCTTCTGAACTGTCACGTGAATAGCGCCTTCTTCTCTTCAAGTCAAGTGGCCGCGTCGCCCTACGTGTCTCTGCTGGCGCTGGTGCGCGGCATGGCGGCCCTCAGCGCCGCTCAGCAACCCCAAGACGCTGAAGACGTCTTTCTCGGTAAAGCGGAGCCAGTCTTTCTTTTTTCCAATTGATGTGACTTTTTTGTTTTTTTTTAGCTCTTTATTTAATATAAAAACACTTATTTTTCCAAAAAGTAGTAAAAAAAAACATTTAGTTGAAAATTGAAAATAAAAAGATTAAAGTTTGACGATGCGATTCGGATCGTAAAATCAAATTCCTGATCTCAAATACCGTGATTTTGAATTAGGATTCTGCGGTATCAACTTTTTTTTTATTAACTCCTGATGTTTTTAAAAAAAAACCGTGAGAAAAACAAGATAAAAGAACTATAAAAAGTAATATTTTTATTGTTTTATATTTTAATTTAACCTTGAATAAATCGATATGACTTTTGATGGGTATTCTTCTTATGGTGCTGTCCCTCTTCGGTGGTTTTGTCTATCGTTATGGCAATCCCAGTTTTTTAAATCTGTTTCTTCTTCCTGATCGGTGTTTTTCTTTAATTATACCTTGGATAATTAGTTGTAAGATATCGTACCTTTCCCCTCGCATGATGTGCTCAAAATATTATAGTTTTCTGGCTTTTACAGTGTTAAGCAGTTGTTAGTTTTTCTTGGCCCGTTTCAGAACATCGTTATTTTTGAAGGTTCTTTTTATTTTGTTGTCCTCTTCGGAGGTCGACTACCAATTGACTAGGCAATCCCAGTTTCTTTCAGGTTTTTAAATCGTTTTCTTCTTCCTGATAGATGTTTTCCTTTAATCGTACGGTCGATATCGCATCTTCCCCCACACACATGATGTATTTAAAATATTAGAGTTTTCTTCCCTTAAAGTTCTTACTGTATTTTGGCGCGTCTCGGAACCTCTTCATTCGTGATTCTTTGGTCCAAGTTATACGCAACATTCTTCCGTATATCCATATTTTCGAAACCTTCCGGTCTTTTTATTGCAATTTTGTTTATCGTCCATATTTCTAAACCGTTAAGCGGGATACCATTACAGTAGAAATGCTTTATTCTGAAGAAGACATAATAATAATAATAATTTATAATAAGACCATCAACGAACACGTAATATCCGAGTACATAACGAATGCGATCACTGTATGAATGGACATTCATACAGTGATCTACGCAGCAGCTATAACCATGATAACACAAAACAATCAGAAACTCTTGCCAGGACACAGAAACACCAACAGCATAAGAACAAAATTCAAATGGCGGATAAGGGTCGAAAACAAAATTAGAAAAGAATTGGGACATCTTACATCAATTCACGAACGGCAACAAGTCAAAACATATCACACAAAGTGTAGAGAAAATCAAATCTACATCTCCTGATCACACGCTTACAGAAATCCTTGACACTCTGAAGCAAAAATTATCCGGGTATGCCGCAAGACTTTCAAGTTATAAAGGATTAAATGAAAGAAAAGACGCTAACAACCTGTTTCGAAGAAGCGAAAAACAGTTCTACCAAAAAACAAAGAGCAATGAGGATGCACGAGTAATAGAACCACCGACTAAACAAGAAATCACGGAATACTGGAAAAGCATTTGGTCAGAACCGAAACTACACAATAATAACGCTTCGTGGATTAAAGCGGAAGAAGACAGACACAAGTGCTTGGAGGAATAACAGGACTTTGCAATAACAACACAAGAAGTTGCAGAAATTATCAAATACACGCATAACTGGAGATGTCCTGGAATAGATAAAATTTATAACTTCTGATACAAACAGTTTACCTACACACATGAAGCTCTTACTAGCCAAATTATTGGAATTATTTTAAAACCTAGCACACTCCCCAGTTTTCTCATCAAAGGAATAACATACTTTAAACTCGAACACTAAGAACTCGTCAAATTACGTGCTTTCCAACCCTATATAAGATCATCATAGCCACAATTACCAAGAGAATAGAACAACATCTAGCATACAAAAAAATCCTAACGGAAGAGCAAAAAGGGTGCAGGAAAAACAGCCGAGGATGCAAGGAGCAACTAATTATAGACAGCGTCATCATGGAACAAACCAGGAAAAATCATAGAAATCTTCACACTGGTTACATAGATTATAAAAATGCCTTTGATTCGAGTGCTAAAATTATACAAAGTCAATCAAAACCTTAGGCAATTTCTTACACAAATCGTGAGTACGTGGAAAACTAAAATCAAGATATATTCCAGGGAGATTCACTCAGCACTTTGTGGTTCTGCCTCTGTCTCAATCCACTCTCAAACATACTGAATAACACAAATTTCGGATTCCACACATTAAACACCAAAAAAATAACCTACATAAAATAAACCATCTCTTGTACAGGGTGGTCGAAATTGGTCTGTTTTAACAGAGAAAACCTATTTCCTGACTAGATAGAGCAAAACTGACTTAGGTGTCATGGGCTCGATTTCTGAGAAATGTTTAATGGCAAAAACCGCCTGCCGATATTTTCACTGCCAACTGAGATATAGGGCGTTTTTCAATTTTCGGCCATTTTGAAAATTGTCCATAACTTTTTTATTTTGCGGAATATTAACATTCTGCAAAGACATTCTAAAGGCACTTTTTTATGTGCAATCCAGTGGCATACTCAGATTTTTTCTATAGTTGTCCGTTTTATCATAAATAGGCAAAACTTTTTTTTTTCAAATGGAAATCATAGTTGGCTATAAATTATAAAAAATGCACGCGTTTAGCCCTTTTCAGTGATATAAAGTTGTAGGTACTTATTTTCAAAAATAACGAAAATATTAGGTGTTTTTGGTTTACATCGAAGTAGGCTTTGATTTGTGATGACAATATCTCAATTATGTATTGTTAAGATTTATAGTTTGTTAGCAACTTAAACACAACTTTAAATAACACTAGCTAACGTTATTTTAATTATTTATTATTAATTATTTTTATTTTTTTTTGTTTGCATAGCAAAGTTGAACAAAATTAACAAACTAAACTACTATTTACAGCTACAAGTGAAAATAAAAAATAATTATGAAAATCTAGGTATTTAGTTAGATAGGTTTCTGATAAATATATTTAGAGAAGTTGTTCAAATTGAGCCCCTCCCTGTTGAATACAAACTAAGCATCTTTTGCGTACCGAGTTGCAACTATTTATTAGTTCAACTGGGCTAATAGATGCAAAAGCTTGCCTAGTGGCCTCTTGCAATTCTTCTTTTGTGTGAAAGGTTCTTCCTTTAAATATCAAGTCCTTCAATCTTCCCCACAAAAAAAAATCTAAGGGAGTTAAGTCACAGGACCTAGCAGGCCAAGGTATGGGGCCCCCCGTACCAATCCAATTTTCTCGAAATTCGAAGTTTAAAAGATCAGTTGTGATCCTTGCATTGTGCGGGGGACAACCATCTTGTTGATAGTAGATATTTCTGGCATCAGCTAAAGGTATGTCTTCCAACAAAGGGACAATATATGTGCGCAAAATATTTACATAATCATCTGCAGTTAAATTTCCATCGTAAAAATAAGGTCCCACAAATCTTCCTCGGAATATCCCCACCCATATATTGAATCCACACCGACCTTGCCGGTCTTGTTGCACAACTACGTGTGGATTTTCAGTGGACCAGTGATATGAATTATATCTATTAAATATACCAGAAGTATCTACTCTGGATTCATCACTCCAAATAATATTTAATGGAAAATTCTCATTCTCCATGAATTTTTGCTCATACCACTGACAAAATCTCAATCTTCTAGCGGCGTCCCCTTCACGGAGTTGATGAACTCTTCTCGTTCTGTACGGTTTGAATTTATGTTTTTTGAGTATTTTTAAAACGGTGGTCTTTGGAACATTCGTTATATTAGCCAATGTTCGAGAGGAGGTGCCAGGATGATCTAATACCTCACCAATTATATTTAGCTGCTGGATTTCCTTTTCTTCCTTTAGTTCATAATGTCTTGTTCTTAACTTTTTAAAACTTCCGTAATTTACTAAATTACTTTTTAATGTTTGATAAATTCGGTTATCCGGTTGACGTCGCTCGGGAAATGTATTAAAATATAATTCACTAGCTGCTTCAGGAACTTCGTTAGATAATATGTAACATTTTAACATATCATACTTTTCATAATTCTCAAACATATTTTGTCAGCAACTTAACACAACTTTATAAAGATAACACCAAAACGCAATAATTACACCAGACTACAGTAATCTGACAGCAATATATTCAAAATATTGAACGCGCGTCATTATTCCAAGGCCTACTTCCATGTAAACCAAAAACACCTAATATTTTCGTTATTTTTGAAAATAAGTACCTACAACTTTATATCACTGAAAAGGGCTAAACGCGAGCATTTTTTATAATTTATAGCCAACTATGATTTCCATTTGAAAAAAAAAGTTTTGCCTATTTATGATAAAACGGACAACTATAGAAAAAATCTGAGTACGCCACTGGATTGCACATAAAAAAGTGCCTTTAGAATGTCTTTGCAGAATGTTAATATTCCGCAAAATAAAAAAGTTATGGACAATTTTCAAAATGGCCGAAAATTGAAAAACGCCCTATATCTCAGTTGGCAGTGAAAATATCGGCAGGCGGTTTTTGCCATTAAACATTTCTCAGAAATCGAGCCCATGACACCTAAGTCAGTTTTGCTCTATCTAGTCAGGAAATAGGTTTTCTCTGTTAAAACAGACCAATTTCGACCACCCGGTACATGGATGACATAAAATTATACGCAAGCACAAAGGCGCAGCTAAAGGAGCTCCTTAAAATCACAGAAACGTTTACCCTGGACATCAACATGGAATTTGATATAAGTAAATGCAAGACACTTCATATCAACAAGGGAGAGTGGAAAGACCACCCTAAGACGGAAACAATCAACAATGAAACCATAGATAACATGTTCAAAAAAGAAACATACAGATACCTAGGCGTCCATCAAAGCACCAAAGTTAACCACACTCATATCAAGGAGCTCAAGACGGAATTTAAAACCAGACTCACAAAAGTACTAAAAACAAAACTGAATTCCAAAAATCTAACGAAAGCTATTAACACCTTCGCCATACCTAATCTCACGTATTCGTTTGGTATCATTAAATGGTCACACACAGACATAGAAAATATTTACATTCTCATACGCTCTGAATTCACTAAACACAGGAAGTTACATCCCAACGCATGCAAGGAAAGACTTACCATCAAGAGAAAAGAAGGAGGGAGGGGAATTATAGATATACAATCGCTAAATAAAAAACAAATTTACGAAGAAAAGAAAATCGCCAAATACACCGAGTTGGCAATGGACATAAAAGGCTGTGGAAACAGGAAAAAGTCATCATTGTTCCTCTCGTCATATCAGTAACAGGCCCCATCCTAACAACGTTTACACCACATTTGGCTCAATTAGGACTTAATACAGACACAGGAATATCGAGAAATCGGTCACTTTGAAAACATGTAGCATCGTTAGATCATTTCTTAAGACACAATGGTAGTTTTTTTTTCCTTTTCTTTTTGTTTTTTTTTGTACTGACTTGGTATAATCCAGTCAGTATAAAATACAACCACAGGAATATTGTGAGACAACAAGGTAGAGATAATAATAATAATAATAACAGATTCTTTCGCTATAATCATATTTAATATTTCTTAATCTGAAAACCAAATAAACTTGCATCAAGAAAATTTTTACTGGAAATTCAAAACGAAATATTTTCAATACGGATGAAAATTTTGAGTTGCGGTTTTCGACTTTGGTTTGATCAATGTCCATAGTATTCAGCCCGATAAGGGCAGACTCAGGATACCTTAGCAATCGTCTTATACAGGAGGTTATATAAGACTGTCATTTTTTAAATAGTTTCTTCGACCAGGATTCTTACTACAGAATATTTTTCCTTTTCTTTGTGCAACCAAAATACACTAAGTACGAAAAAACAATTTCTAGCTATTTTCACATTTTTCTTCGTTTCCGACGTACGAGGTTTTTTCAAAAAATTGATTTTTTTAACATAATTGCTGAACAAAACCCACTTTTGGTAATCAAAGGTATATCTATCAGATTATGAACAAGATTAGCACTAACTAAGAAGTGGACGTTAAATAGTGGATACCCACTTTGCGGAGCAGAAATTCAACATTGTTAAAGTTTAGAGGTAGAGTTTTTGGTGCACCCTGTATACAATATTCATGGTGGAATACATAAGGGTGCCAACCCTGTTCATAATCTGATAAACCATACTGAATCTGGTCGCCATAAGTAGGCTTTGTTCAGCAGATCATTTAAAAAAAAAATCAAAATTTCAAAACCTCTTGAAATTGTTTTTTATACCTAGCTCTAGATTATTTTGGTTACACAAAGAAATTTTCTACAGTAAGAGTTCTGATCGAATTTTTTCAAAAAATAACAGGGTCTTATATAATACCCTGTACACGTCTGCGATGGAGTCCTGAGGCTGTCCCTGATCGGGCTGCATATTCTAGGAATTGGCCAAATAAAAGCCGAAAACCGTAACTCAAAATCGTAATTCGTATTGGAAATATTTTGAATTTCCAGTAAAAATTTCCTTGTTGCATTTCGACGTTCCAGCAGGGTATTTCTGTAACGATCAGCACTCAACTTTATATCTCTAATTCTTCACCAACGTTATGTCTTCTAGAAAACGGTCTCTTGAGCTACGAGAACCCAAACTACCACCTAGGGCCATCCAAACGGATCGACGACGCCATCAACTCCAACACCGACAGGCTTTACGAGGACATCTATCAGGAGTTGGACGACATCTGCAACATGGGTCACACAGGCGTAAAAGGATCGGTCAATGGGACCGCTGGTAGAAAAGCTTACGCAGCTCTTGACGTGGAATCTATGGGCGTCGATATTAATACTGGTCCGTTGGCGCCCTCAAACCTTGTAGATAATAGAAGGTATGTATATCTTCCCAATTTGTCTTTGTTAACTAAAAATAATATTATACAAAAATCGCAGGGTGACCCATCATATACTTGTCGGTTTCTAGCTGCTATATGGTACTTTTTTCTTCAACAAGGCCGGATCTAAACGGGACCTACAGCTCCCTTGACTGCTGACTTTCGTTGGGAGCAATGATGTTGATATAGTTTTTTTATTCCGTAAATACTAGCCCTATGCGTATGTTATGCGTTACCATGTATAATTTTATTTTTTATGGCTGTGGGTGTCTATATTTTTTTAGATATCGTAACAATCTAATTGATTGCCGGTTGTATATTTTGGGACTAATTAGTTATTTTTTTGACAAGAGTTTACAAAGTGCACTTTACACACCTTGTATTCTATTATTTATTAAGAGTTGCCTATACCTGACTTAACCTAACTGAGACTGGGTGACCTCTAATGATCGTATTCAACTGAATAATAATTTGCAGGTTTAAGATTATAATAATAATAAATAATGAGATTATTAAAAAATTCAATGACAGGAGATCTTTGTGTATTTATTATTCAGTTGATTACCCTTCGAAAACCCTATAGTTGAAGTTTAGGTACCCCTTAATAAATGTTCCTAAATATTTTTCGAAAATTCGAATATGCAATAACATCCAGGGTATTTTGATTAAAAAAGATGGTAACTTATATGTCTCTGGTTTTGGCACACCTTGTATGTCTTTAAATCTTTTTAAACTGTAGCTCTGTCTAAGGTTCATATATCATCCAAAATATATTTAAAAAGAAAATACTGTTTATTAGCTATACATGTGTATGAGGTGCCCCAACCCAGGGGCGTGCAGTCCATGGAAGCAAGGGAAGCAGTGCTTCCCCAAAAAAAATTACAAAACATCTTCTAAAATGTAATTTTTGAAATAGGAAACCATTAATTTAGTTTACATTAAAAATGCTAAAATATTGTCTTAATTATCAAGCCCATAATAAATGCGGCCTTGATTCCGACCCAGCCACAATAGAATATCGAATAGAACCTATGCGGGCCGCTAACTTCTCTGCAGCCAAGTCCTGTATGCTTGATTTCCTGTGAATCGAGCCAGAGGTTATTGAACTTTCCACCGGCTGTTTGCAATTTTTGCATTTCCATCGCGTGCTTTAAGTGGTGGAGGAAGCTATCGTTGGAGTAGGTTCTTTGTTTGAACGGCTATCCGTGTGTTGTGTGATACGTACGTCGCGTCGTACATGGTGCGATATGGAAGACAATAATACGGACCTGGATATGCAAATACTGTCAACTTCGGCTGTCGATAATAACATTGAAAATGTAGAATTTAGTAAGAACAGTGTGTGTGAATGTGTGGTGTGTGTCTTAATAATAAAGGGATTTTCAACTTTAAACTTCGCTGATAAGTTTCAAATAATTTCCAAAGGAAGAGCAAAACCGCCTATGAAAAATTTAAACACCAAAATGAAAAACTGTATTAGACATTTTTATCCGGAAAAACGCTACGAACAATTTAAATGGCTAACAGGGTGTGAAAATATAAGTAAATTATTTTGTTGGCCATGTTTACTTTTTGAAAATGAAAAAGGCCTCTGGAATAAAACTGGTTTTTCCGATTTAAACAATTTCCATAAAGCTGTAAAAAGACACATTATGTCCAAAACGCATTTACAGGCTATAACAGAAAAAGTCTTCGGCAAAACCAGAACGAACACGCCCTTAATAAACAGTTGGAAATTAGTCACCTCCAAAACAATGAACTAGTCGATACAAATAGGCAAATATTAAGAAGACTTATCGATGTTGTTTGTTTTCTCGGACAGCACGAATTGGGACTTAGAGGTCATGACGAAACAAGGGTTTCTTCAAATAGAAGAAATTTTCAAGATTTATTTAGTTTAATAGCTAAATATGATGATTGCTTAAAATATCATTTAGAGCAGTCTAGCGTTTTTCGCGGAACGAATCGAATCCAGAATGATTTAATTTCCGCTGTTGCAACCATTATTCTAAAAAGAATTAAGCAGGAGATTGGCGAGGTGCGGTTCATTGCTATTGTTCTGGACGAAACAACTGATATCACTAATTTTAGCTAATTATCTATAGTAATAAGCTACGTTAAAACAGACGGAAGTATTCAAGAGCGATTTTTAGGTTTTAAGAATATGTCCGAAAATCGTACAGCAGATGCATCTTATACCGTAGTTTATAACGTTACTAAAGAAATTAATGGAGAGAAAAAATTAGTTGCTCAAAGCTATGATGGAGCTGCAGTGATGGCAGGACAATTAGTGGGTCTGCAAGCTAAATTTCGAGAAACTTTCCTAAGTGCTGTGTTTGTCTAAGGTACAGTGCCTGCTTTTTTAAACCCTGAAAGGATATTCTTGGAGGCATTTGGAATTATATAACCCACTAGTTGTTTTAACAACGTTGAAGAAACTGATTTGGGGATTGATGATTCGTTCCTTTCATCGGTTTTTTTTTATAGTATAGTATAGCAAAATCTGTCTCCAAGCAATCTTGAGAGGCCTAAAGAATGCTAAATCTAATGGTTGCGTTGAATGTGCAGGAAGAAAAATAATTTCTATGTTATGTTCTTTAAATATTTATCAAGGGCTATTGAAAGGTGCGCTGCTAAGTTATCACCAATCAAAATTTTGTGTCCCTCGAGTTTGTTTAAATATGGAACAGCAACCACGTGCACCCAGTCTTCGAAGGTGTTCATGTTGAACCATCCTGATGCAGTTTGATTATAACGGGTTCCTCGAGGACCTTCAACTCCCCAGGAAGAATAAATATGTTGCGCTTTATAAAAAACATAAAGTAGCAGCAATTTGCCATCGCCAGAAGCAGCAAACATTATACACATAGAACTTTTTGTTATGTTGATCACTCTTTCAGGGTGTTTACATCCCCTGCGTGTAATGACTTTTCTTTTGCCTAAAAAAATATTTGTTGTAAAATGGGATTTTTTTTTGAATTTCAAAACTTACCAACATCATCAGCCAAATTTGTTTCATCATAATTAGTAATGTTTCTAGCTGGGACATCTCGCAGATATTCTTCCAGGTTGTTAAAATATTGATCAATGATGTTACGTGAAACATTTACTCTTGCTCTTTTGATATTTTCACAGAATCTAAGAGAGATGCGATCTTTGTTTCTTTTCATAAGGCTGTAAATATAGTCTGGTCCGGGCAAGTTGTCTTCAAAGCGTCGTTCAGCTCTTCCTAGTTTATATAAATAGTTTTTAATAATAAGCCTCAAATTATACGGGTCTATAGTGCACTCTCCTCATCTTCTCTAAGAACAGTCTGGCCACCTTTTTATGGAATTTTTTGGAATGCTTAAAGATAACTGTGTCAGGAATTACCGAATATTTTTTATAAAACAAAATCATATTATCAAATAGGACCAACTGGGCTAACAATATATCAAATTTCAGTTATATTTACTTACATTTTCTATTTTCCCCCAATAGAGGTTTTTAAACCAGAAAAAAACCTTGTTTCCTACAGCTGATTTTTGACAGCTGACAATTTAAGAAATGACAGTTGACTAAATTTTCAATATTGTCAACCGAAAGAACTAGCATTTCTGGTCTTTTTGCCAGCTCAATCGATTTTGTTGATAAAATCCAAGAAACATGATACATTTTCAAAACATTTTCCCGAGTTTTGTTCCTTTTTACCCGTAAGTTCCTGTTCACCCCCCTTTTACAATACTGATCTCTGTAATGCTGTGATATCTTCCTCTTTAAGCTGGCTTTTTCTTATGTATTTAAGTTGCAAATACGAATTTGATGTCTCAAGTGTAATTTATAAATTCCTTTCCTTCGTCGCCTTGACAAACATGTGTTTGGCCTGTTATGTTAGACAAAATATGGCAGGCAGTGTTTGAGGACTAATAGTGATCTCTAGACTGCTGTGATAGTTTTTTCTTTAGGCACTCTCCTTTCGCATGCATTTAAGTTGCAAATAACCAGTAGATATCTCCGAATGTTTTTAAGCAAATTCCGGCGCTGTTCGCTGATACAATTCTACGATCATTTGCCTATCTTAAAAATGCTCCACTATACTTTGTTTATAGGGTTATAATCTCCATTTATGGATTCTTTTTATCTTGTGCATTTGACCAGCAATTTGAAAAAATTTAAAATTTAAAAAACTTGAAAACTCCGCCTTTTTTCTCCTACCTCTTTAAACTTTTCCTTTCAATATTTTTCTGCAAATATTTTTCGCAATATAAAATTTATAAGAAAAATCTAACATCGGATATAATACTTTTTTCGAACAGTATATATTCAATTTTTGTTTACACATGTATTTTTTACAGCAAACAACGAAGTAACAATATTTATTACTTAGCAAAAGCATATTTAATGTTCCAGAGGTGTCATTTAGTGCAGGTCGAACCTTTGAACTTTAAACATTGTCACAACACCCACAGATTCTTTATAATGTGACATTTACGATCGTTAAAAATAATTTTCATATTATTCTAATTATAAATTTATTCCATTATTCGCTTACTATAAATAAATTTACCATCAATATCAATATACAATATAATTGCAAGTAGCACAACACTCATTTCCGACTCTCGACATATTTTGGTCATTATTCTTTTTAAATTTAAGATATATAAGTTAATGTTAATTTAAAAATTCAAACAACTTCTCATTTTAATTAGATACTATATTGATTAAATTCCTGTGTATAAAAATGTTTTCTTTCAAAAATTGTAATTATAAAGAATATATGAACAAAAATTATTGTCTAATAGTTGTCAATATTATAAATTCAATAAAATTTGTTTATATCTAAAATAATTACCAATAGAAAAAAATAAGTTATCCATTAAAATGTAAGCCAAATTTATAAGGGTTTTCGAGATATTTTAAATTTGATTAAAAATGTAGGTTTTTTGTAAGACTGAATGACTCCAAAAATAAACAATATGTCAGGTTGTCCCTGTGGATTCTGGGTGCGTCTATTAGTCGTGTGCGTGACCTTAGGTGTCTAGTTCTACACACTTATTTTTAATCCTATTTTACTATTATCATAACCTTGACAGCTGTTTTTGATTACCAAACGACCGCTAGTCCGATACATTCGGTTACGGATATATATATATATATATATATATATATATATATATATATATATATATATATATATATATATATATATATATATATATATATATATATATATATATATATATATATATATTATATATATACAGGGTGATTCATTAGGAAATGTCAATACTTCAGGTACATATTCAGGACCAAAAAATTAACATAAGTCTATATAAATAAGTGCCCGCAAGGTCTTAGTTTTCGAGATACAGGGTGTTAAAGTTTTTATTTAATTTTCCTATTTTTTAAATAAAATCTATGATAATGTAAATAATGGAGTGAAAATTGATATACGGGGTTTTTTGGTATGACAAATTCGAATCTAATATTAGTATTGCTCTTACTTGTAGGGGGCGCCACCTACATGTCTTTCTACTCTTTCGAACAATCACCACTTTTTGGTACAGTCTTGTATTGCATTTTTGAGTAAAACAAATTAGTCCCTTGCCATTTCTACGTCAAAAAGGTATACCTTTTAAAAGTGGATACGAGCAACCGTTTTCGAGATATTTGGATTTAAAACAATTTCGGCGCATGTAATTTTTTATCGCAAAATTTTAAAAGTTTGTTATTTTGTCCAAATTTAAACGCATCTTGGCACAAAGCTTTGAAATGAAATACTAACACATTTTTTTGAGGTGTGTATTCAGTGCCTCAGACATAAACTAAACAAAAGGTATTTAATTTTTATTAAAATTGTTATTATTAAGTTGTTTTTAATAAAATCTAGGTTACGTTTTATAATTTTCAAAAATTCCACCATTTGCTTCTAAGCACAGGTCAGCTCTATGGTGTATAGCTCGGGTTGCTCTGTGGATACATTCGGGCGCATTTCTTAGTGTTTGTGCTGCGTTTGTTATCCGATCCAATAATGCTTCTCTTGTATTTACTTTAGGGAATATACCAGTGATTTGAACCATCCCCAAAGACAATAATCCAAAGGATTAAGGTCTGGCGATCTAGGTGGCCAATTAAACGGACCTCCCCGACCAATCCATCGGTTTGGAAAGTTGTGGTTTAAAAAATCTCTTACAAGTAAATTGTACTGTGCAGGGGCTCCATCATGCTGCAAATACATGTTTTGTCTTACATTAAGGGGAACATCTTCTAATAGATTTAGCAAGTGATTTTCAAGAAAGTTTAAATATTTTTCTCCTGTAAGACTACCGTCGATTATAAATGGACCAATTAAATGACCATTTAACATTCCACACCACACATTAATGCTAAATTTATGTTGGAAATTATGTTCTACTGTAGCGTGAGGATTTTCATAGGACCACCGGTGTTCATTGTGAAGATTATTTATACCATCACGCGTGAACTGCGCTTCATCAGTGAACAAAACATACCTATACAACCTTCGATCTTCATTAATCCAGTTACAGAATTGCATTCTCAACTCAAAATTACCTTCCTGCAAATGTTGAATGCGTTGTAAATGAAATGGGTATAAACAATTTGATAAGTATCTGCAATCCGCCTAGTGCTTATGCTTGGATCATTTTCGACGGCATTGAGTGACAAAATTTGATCTTATTATTAACTGACATTACTATTGCTAAGTAACAGGAAAAACGATGAGAACACCAACCAGCAGTTGTTCTGTCAGGCAAGGCACACTTCTATTTTTTTACAATACATGCATACTTTATGTGAATTTGATAAAAAAAATCACATGCGCCGAAACTGTTTTAAATCCAAATATCTCGAAAACGGTTGCTCGTATCCACTTTTAACAGGTATACCTTTTTGACGTAGAAATGGCAAGGGAATAATTTGTTTTACTCAAAAATGTAATACAAGACTGTACCAAAAAGTTGTGATTGTTCGAAGGAGTAGAAAGACATGTAGGTGGCGCCCCCTACAGGTAAGAGCAATACTAATATTAGATTCGAATTTGTCATACCAAAAAAACCCCGTATATCAATTTTCATTCCATTATTTACATTATCATAGATTTTATTTAAAAAGTAGGAAAATTAAATAAAAACTTTAACACCCTGTATCTCGAGAACTAAGGCCTTGCGGACACTTATTTATATAGACTTTTATGTTTATTTTTTGGTCCTGAATATGTAACTGAAGTATTGTCATATCCTCATGAATCACCCTATATATATATATATATATATATATATATATATATATATATATATATATATATATATATATATTGTTTCGCAAATATTTTTCTTGAACCTTCAAATATATATTGTAATTAGGTACTTCTTTTCTTAGGATGCGTGTTCATAAAATTAAAACGATTTTTTAATAAATTTGTCATATTTAATTCAATTTGACGTTTCGACAGGTAGTTCCATGTCTTTTTCAAAAATGTTTTTATTTTACTTTTCCTAAAACATATTGCAACAAATAAACAATCTAAGATTTTAAAAAATCAAAAATTATATTACCATGAGACGTAAATCAAAAGGCCGAAAACACCAAATAACATTTAAGTCAAATAAAATATACATAGCACATTGTCATTTTGTTAAACAAATACATACACGGAACATCTGTTGGAGAGTAACTGAAATATATAGTGTAGGAATTCCTTCTTATCATAATACTTTTTTAGTGGTTACCGGAGAATTTTTATTATTTAGATATTAATTTTAAACAGAGTTGGGGAACTTAGATGATGTTGAAAAAAATTTTGTTTACTAAATTAACATCTTTTTTGTCGTTAATTGCATTTTTATTTTTCCCGATTTCAATAGACTCATATATCTCTCTTTTCGTTTTATGAGATTCCGTTTTCAAAATTCTTACTTTGGAAAAATTGAATTTATGGTTGGTTTGATTTTCGTGTTTAGTGAGCGCTGTGGGGGTTTCAATTGTGGTATTTATGTGAATTTAGCCTTGATTTTAAATACTGGGTAGTTTGGCCAATGTCAAAGTTTACAGAATTAACATAAATTCTGTAAACTTTGCCAATGTAAACTCCACAGCAGTCACTACATGGGATCTCATACACAACGTTGCTTTTTTTTAAATTGGTTGTTTTGCTTTTTAGAACGCTAACATTTTGATTAAGTAAATTAAAACCTTCATGAGTCACATTTATGTTATATTTGGCAAATAAATGCTTCATCTGTTCGGACCAACCTTCTACATATGGTAATGTTAAACAGTTATTTTAATATTTTTTTTTGGAAATTATATTTGTTTTATTATAAAATTTATGTATTCTTTGCTTAAAATTTTTTTTAATTAAATGTTCTGGATAACTATTTTCTAGGAGCGCATATTTGACTTCATTTATCGAATTTTCTCTATATTCAACATCTGACAGTTGAATTGCTCTATCAGCTAAAGCAATGACAACAGATTTTTTTTGGGAGAGGGGATGCTGAGATTTATAATTTGTTTACCTTGATGAACAGGTCATCGTAAAACATACCCTACGGGCTTAGATATTAGTTTCCTTGTAATACAGGATAATGTTAAAAAATGTACCCATTCTTGTGAATTTTGGTGCAAACTTCACCTCGTTAGTGTATATAATCCAGGACCCTTTCTAAATATGTTGTCCATTTTGTGTAGCTTTTTAAACACATTTAGTTTTCTGACCAGATGCCTAGTTTTTTTTTAGAAAAAAGAAAAAGTGACTAAAAAATTCATTGTTTTATAACTCGTTCTAAAAATTTCAGTTTTTCTTGAAAATCTCTATTTTCGCACCATTTTCAGACAGGGATGTGTTTGGGTTTTTGTTCTAGATATTTCTTATGAAAAACATCTTGAAAAATTTCGATAGGACTCGCCCACTTTTTTCAAACGAAAAAAATTCGTAAAATCGTCAAACGAAAACTGCAAAATTAGCAGTCTTTGATCTATGTGTATTAAAGTCGTGGTGATGATGTCGGAATATAAAAAAAGCTCGTTTTATTTTTGATGCCAGTTCTCATGGCCCTATTTAATTTCCACTTCGAGAAGCTTGGGTTCCAACTCCTGCGCGCGAATTTTTCTTTTTCTATCAAACATCGGACTACGTTTTTAGCTTTGGTTAAAAAAATTCACAAATATTAGCCTGATTGTTGTATTTAAATAAAAAGTGCAACGACGCCATTAAAGTCCTTCATATCTCAAAACTACTGTTAATCACTAAAGACAAATTGCCTTTGTAAAGCAGATTAAAACAGCAACGATAAGCACATGGTTAGGCAGCCAACTATCCAAAAGTATGTGCTATGATTGGTGGAAGCTAACGGTGAGCATAGATCTCGGCCATGCTTGTGTATAGGACCTCGAGGAATATTAATTTAAGTAGATTTTTCACTTATTTGAAGTTTTTTTGGCAATTATCGTCCTTTATTTTGTTAAAGTGTCTACAACTCTCCTAGTATCTATTTATTTATCGGAAATCTCATTACAAAATATAAACTACAGCTTAACACAAAATTATAATAATAAATACTTTCTCGTTACAGGGTGTTCGGGGGAACAACGCCAGGAACTTTAAGGCCATGATTCTACATAAAAAATAATGGTAACAAGTCATTTAAGGAAACGTCAAAATCTCAATGGTTTCCTAGTAACGGCTGATCAAAGTTGCATTTTTAATTTTAAATTTTGGAAATATTTAATTTATTTCTTTACGGATCAATTTGATATTTGACTCATAAGTTTAAGGTAAAGGACGCTCTTATCCAAAGGTAAGAATGTTTATTTAAGTTGCCACCAGAGGGCACTTTACCTACAACTGAAAACTTATTTCCGTGAAAACTTTTTTTTTTGGAAGAAATTGTCAAAATTGAGTTGCCATCTTTAAGCCGTTCGAATGTGCTTCAAATAATGTACTTTTACTTCAAATCGAAAATCATACCGTTTAAATCGATATTAAAATTGTATTCAATTAAATTATTATGATTTAAATGTCGTAGTCAAGGTACTTTTATTAATATCAGTAGAAATGAAATTTGACATCTAGTCTAGTTTTCAGTTTGAAAAACTTGTCTAGATGTTCAACAAAAGTAACTTATTTCTTATTTAAAAAATGGCTTATCAATATTCGAATGTGGAATATCGGGACATGCACTTTTGCTATGGGAGAGCAAATGGAAATGCAGAAGAAGCACGTCGGCTTTTGCATACAAGCACACCCTGACATTTTGTTCCTCGTGCTTAAACACTTGTGAGTGCTCATAGAAGACTTGGTGAACAAGTTTCATTTCGCAAATATGACACAGGAAGAACCAAGTCCTTTAGAACGGTTGTGGCAGAAGAAAGAATAATTCAAACGATAGAAGAAAAGCCGGGCGTCAGTACTCAGCAAATTGCCGTTGCAGTAGGAATGGCGAAATCTACAGCTTGGGAGGTAATCGATGAAGAACTTTATCCACTAGTATACAAAATAAACACGTTTAGTTTATTAATTTCCACTTATTTATTTCTGCTTGACAGCTGTTTCGACACACTGTGTCTTTGTCAAAAGCTAACTTAAAACTGACACTAAAATCTGTACCGAATATAAAAAAAATATATATAAAAATCTTAATGGTGTCAATAAAACAATATCGGTGTTTACCCAGCTCGTCTATTCTTTAGGTATAAACATTTAACAGAGGGGAACCATTTAAGTCCAACTGGTCATTCAATAAAATATTTCGGATTTTCCTCTTGTTAATTTCTTAACTTTCCAAATGGTTCAATTTGTAGCTTTTATTAGCCCTATGCAAAATTTTATATTCGTTTTTAAATGTATGATTTGCTTCTATCAAATGTTTAGCGTAATTGGAGTTTGTTTTTTTTTTATTATACGAGGATATGTGTTCTTTTATACGTTTATTGAAAGATCTACCCGTTTGGTCAATGTAAACTTTATCACAGGAACCACATTCTAATTCGTATACCCCTGATTTTTTAGATTTATCAGACTTGGATTTATTATTTTTAATATATTTCCCTAATGTATTATTTGTACAGAAGGCAACTTTATAATCTGCTCTCATGAGATGTTTACTGATTTTAGAGCTAATTTTGCCTGTATATGTTATTGTATTAAATATAGCTATATCTTTTAAATTATTATTTGGATAGATTAAATTGATTGCTTTTTTATATTGTTTTTTATTTACTATTTTGTCGACTATATTAGGACTATAGCCATTGTTAATAGCAATCTGCTTTATAACATTCAATTCTTTATTATAGTTATCTGATGACATAGGTATACTAATTAAATGATGTACAAAACTGTTGAAAGCTGCCATTTCATGTGCAAAAGGATGATTTGATGTTTTATGTATTGTTATATCTGTGTAAGATGGTTTATGATAAATTTGAAAATCGTGTTTATTGTTATTGTTCATAATTGTTAAATCCAAAAAATTTATTGTCTGATCTTGTTCCACTTCTAACGTAAATTTAATATTTTTATGTAAATTATTAATAAAATCTAAAAATAACCTTAGTTGTCTCTCTGTTCCCGTGAAACACGGTAGTATGTCGTCTACATATCTATACCAATAAATGAACTTGTTTCTTAACGGGTAATTATACATTAATTGTTCGATATTATCTAGAAATATTTCTGCTAGTATAGGACTCAAAGAATTACCCATTATTAAACCTTCTTTACTTACATACACGGAGCCATTGAATTCAAAGTAATTTTGATCTACACACACTGTTAACAAATCCAATATATCATTGTTAATAATATGATTAACTTTATTTTTAAGTAATAAATTATCGACTAAGTTAATAGCTTCAATAGGGGGGACACTAGGAAATAAGTTTTGTACATCTAAAGAGATTCATATGGCATTATTTGGGATTGTGACATCTTTTATATTGTTAATTAATTCTAAACTATTTTTAATACTAAATTTTGGTTTAAAATTACAAAATGTACTAATAATGTCTATTAATTTATTAGAAATCGTGTGAGCTGGAGCTGTCACATAATACACTACAGGTCTAATGGGCATATTGCCTTTATGCAGTTTAATAAATGAATATAGCTTAGGTACTTGTGGATTCATTATCGTTAATTTATATTTATTTTATCATCAAATAAGCTACTATCTTTATTACATTTTTTATAATTTTTTGATACATTTCTGTCGGATCTTTATCGATCTTTTGAAATTTATCCGGATTCAGAAATTCTGAAGTTTTTTGAATATAATCTTTTTTTATTGCAATAATGGTTTTTCCTTTATCCGCCCTAGTGAATACAATATTATCTTCTGTCATTTTACTGTTAATATTTTTAACTAAACTATAATTGTTTGATAATCGCTCATTAGACAAATCCCAAGGTATTGAAGTAATTGATTGAGCTAATATATGTTTATAGTTATCATTACCTATTTTATTTACTGCTATTTCACATTCAACTCCTAACATCTCTCTAGATTTAATGTTATCTTTAACCTGAAGGTTGAAATTAAAACCCTTTTCTAATAGTTTAATTTCTGAGCCTGTAAAATCTGTATCTGTGAGATTATAAAAGCGTTTAAAAAATGCATGATCTGAGAGTGAGTTATGACAATTGTTAATTTTATTTGCAGTTTTATTGTAAATTAATCTATATAATTTATCCTTTTGACTTACGTATTTCTTATGGACGATATTTTCAACTTGGCATCTAGTTTCACTATCAAAACAATGAAATTCCATATTATTTAATCTAAATAAGAGTACACTGTGAATAAACTTAAGATAAACACTGTAACTGTCCCTTTTGCTGCTGTATTGGATTTTGCGATCTTCTATAATCTATTTCTTCAATCCTTGTCGTTGTGCTACAATTGTTTGTTGTTGCTCATGTTGTTTGTCCTTAGTTTCACATATTTCGGAATCACTTCTTCCTTAATGCACTGATTAAAAAACCAAATATTTTGAGAGCACACTTTAGATTTTAGTAAAAGTTTGATGTACCATGTGGCTAAAAAACTCGTATGAGCTTCTGATAGATTTCTTATCGATGTAGCCGTTACTTGATGGAAATTCATTATACACTAGTATACAAAATAAACACGTTTAGTTTATTAATTTCCACTTATTTATTTCTGCTTGACAGCTGTGTTTATTTCTGCTTGACAGCTGTGTCGACACACTGTGTCTTTGTCAAAATCTAACTTAAAACTGACACTAAAATCTGTACCAAGTATAAAAAAATCTCAATCAATTATTTCAATTCCTTGGGATTTGTTTAATGAGCGATTATCAAACAATCATAGTTTAGTTAAAAATATTAACAGTAAAATGACAGAAGATAATATTGTAGTCACTAGGGCGGATAAAGGAAAAACCATTATTGCAATAAAAAAAGATTATATTCAAAAAACTTCAGAATTTCTGAATCCGGATAAATTTCAAAAGATCGATAAAGATCCGACAGAAATGTATAAAAAAATTATAAAAAATGTAATAAAGATAGTAGCTTATTTGATGATAAAATAAATATAAATTAACGATAATGAATCCACAAGTACCTAAGCTATATTCATTTATTAAACTGCATAAAGGCAATATGCCCATTAGACCTGTAGTGTATTATGTGACAGCTCCAGCTCACACGATTTCTAATAAATTAATAGACATTATTAATACATTTTGTAATTTTAAACCAAAATTTAGTATTAAAAATAGTTTAGAATTAATTAACAATATAAAAGATGTCACAATCCCAAATAATGCCATATTAATCTCTTTAGATGTACAAAACTTATTTCCTAGTGTTAATTATTAAGCTATTAACTTAGTCGATAATTTATTACTTAACAATAAAGTTAATCATATTATTAAGAATGATATATTGGATTTGTTAACAGTGTGTGTAGATCAAAATTACTTTGAATTCAATGGCTCCGTGTATGTAAGTAAAGAAGGTTTAATAATGGGTAATTCTTTGAGTTCTATACTAGCAGAAATATTTCTAGATAATATCGAACAATTAATGTATAATTACCCGTTAAGAAACAAGTTCATTTATTGGTATAGATATGTAGACGACATACTACCGTGTTTCACGGGAACAGAGAGACAACTAAGGTTATTTTTAGATTTTATTAATAATTTACATAAAAATATTAAATTTACGTTAGAAGTGGAACAAGATCAGACAATCAATTTTTTGGATTTAACAATTATGAACAATAACAATAAACACGATTTTCAAATTTATCATAAACCATCTTACACAGATATAACAATACATAAAACATCAAATCATCCTTTTGCACATGAAATGGCAGCTTTCAACAGTTTTGTACATCATTTAATTAGTATACCTATGTCATCAGATAACTATAATAAAGAATTGAATGTTATAAAGCAGATTGCTATTAACAATGGCTATAGTCCTAATATAGTCGACAAAATAGTAAATAAAAAACAATATAAAAAAGCAATCAATTTAATCTATCCAAATAATAATTTAAAAGATATAGCTATATTTAATACAATAACATATACAGGCAAAATTAGCTCTAAAATCAGTAAACATCTCATGAGAGCAGATTATAAAGTTGCCTTCTGTACAAATAATACATTAGGGAAATATATTAAAAATAATAAATCCAAGTCTGATAAATCTAAAAAATCAGGGGTATACGAATTAGAATGTGGTTCCTGTGATAAAGTTTACATTGACCAAACGGGTAGATCTTTCAATAAACGTATAAAAGAACACATATCCTCGTATAATAAAAAAAAAACAAACTCCAATTACGCTAAACATTTGATAGAAGCAAATCATACATTTAAAAACGAATATAAAATTTTGCATAGGGCTAATAAAAGCTACAAATTGAACCATTTGGAAAGTTAAGAAATTAACAAGAGGAAAATCCGAAATATTTTATTGAATGACCAGTTGGACTTAAATGGTTCCCCTCTGTTAAATGTTTATACCTAAAGAATAGACGAGCTGGGTAAACACCGATATTGTTTTATTGACACCATTAAGATTTTTATATATATTTTTTTATATTTGGTACAGATTTTAGTGCCAGTTTTAAGTTAGCTTTTGACAAAGACATAGTGTGTCGAAACAGCTGTCAAGCAGAAATAAATAAGTGGAAATTAATAAACTAAACGTGTTTATTTTGTATACTAGTGTATAATGAATTTCCATCAAGTAACGGCTACATCGATAAAAAAACTTCTTTATCCTTTCCATTTGCAAAAGGTTCCACCTTTTTTATGATGGTGATGAGGTATTAGGTCTAAACATGTGTAATGCTATTTTACGTAAATATGAAAATGAGGAAGCTGGTTTTACACGCGATGGAATTAGTGAATTTACATAACCCACATCAGTGGGCTATTGAAAACCCACATGCTTATTTAGAAAGGGGACATCAGCGAAGATTCATATATGTTTGGGCAGGCATTATGGGCGATTGTCTCTTAGGACCTCACTTTTTTGATGCGACGTTGAATAGATATCTTTTAGATTTAAGTTTTTTACAAAATGATTTCCGTGGCATGTTATAAGATGTTCACCTTCGATTCGATTACAGCCTTAACATCAGTGAATATGTGAATGAGGTATTTCAGAATCTTTGGATAGGGAGAGGCGGAGCACTCCCTTGGGCACCCCGTTTCCCAGATCTTAACCCAATGGATTTTTTTATCTGGGGGTATTTAAAGACGTTGGTGTATAAAACTGCACTCAATAACCTTGACGATTTACGTCTTTGAATAATAAATGGCTGTGAACATACGAGAAACACACCCGGTGTTTTTCATCGTGTGCGGAGACATTTTCTAAAAGATGTTAGAAAATGTATCGAAGCTAATGGTGAACATTTTCAGAATTTATTATAAAGTGTGTTAGTTGTGTTACGCTGTTATTTGTATTGTTATAATTTAATTGAATAAAATTTAAATATCTATTTGCCGCTAAACGGTATGATTTCTCGATTTGAAGTAAGAGTACATTATTTGAACCACATTTCATTGCCTTAAAGATGGCAACTCAATTTTGACAATTTTTTCCAAAATAAAAAAGTTTTCACTGTGATGGCAACTTAAATAAACATGTTTACCTTTGGATAAGAGCGTCCATTACCTTAAACTTATGTGTCAAATATCAAGCCAATCCGTAAAGAGATAAATTAAATTTTCCCAAAATTAAAAATGCAACTTTGATCAGCGGCTAGAGATTTTGAAATTTTGACCTTTTGCTAAATGGCTTGCTACCATTATTTTTTCATGTAGATTCACAGCCTTAAGTTTCCTGACGTTAGTATAACATAACCTAGTAGTAGCTTAGTATAACATAACCTAGATAATTGTTTGTACTCACTGCAAAGGAGAACGCAATCATTATAGGAATCCAAGCCTCCAGAAGTTTTAAAATTTTTATGTACCTGACTCTTTAAAATTATCAAACTTCAATCGTTATTTCCGTTTCAAAAAGACTAGTTTTTGTAGCACTAACGTGTTGTACAGGGTATCCCGTTTTCGTTGTTTTTTATTTCTTATTAGTGAAGATAGAGTGTTCCGATTTTCGTGACATGGTGCTACTTTTTTGTCAAAGGAAAGATGACCCAAACAAAATTTTCATAGCCCTTTTCGTATTTAAGATACAGTGTGAAATTGAATATATTGCATTTTTGGGCTCCCTCGTATTTCGGTTGTTGCTTAACTTATCGAAAAGGTAAAAACTGAGATATAACACAAAGCTTCTTGAAAATACATAATTGCATATACTTTTCTATTCGAATCGCCCAGTCATTGGCATTTTTTAGAGATAGACTAAGTTTTTGATAATAGGCTGGGACTGCCTAAACAAAACAAAAGAAAATTGTTGTCATTTTAAATAAATTACTTGTCAAAAACCTCTGGTTGGTTTTGAAGCTAGATTAGATAACCGCAACAATTATTTTAAATTTTATAATAAAAAATGGCTAGAAACCAAACGTCTTCTAATGAAGAAAAATACGACGTATTGCTCTGCTTTGCACAATCTAACGAAGATGTTAACGAGGCTTCGGAACTATATTTATTAAGTATGCTTATCATTCGTCGTATTTTATAATAAATACATTTTTATGAAGCTGTTGGCGTTTTAAACATAGGTATCCAGAACGAAGACAACCCTGTGGTATTATATTTCTTCGAATGAAAAGAAATCTAGTTTATTTCGGATCTTTCATGCATGATGTAGATTAGCCATGTCAAACATCCGGCCCGCGGGCCGCATGCGTCCCAGTTAACATTTTTCTACAGCCCCAATCAGTTTTGAAAACAGCCAGATCATGCGGCCCGCGAAGAAGTTGAAAACCGTTTTTGAAAGCGCGCGCCGCTGCAACAACGATTGGTATAATAAAATGTACAATTGTACAGGGTGTTCCAGCGAGGACTGAACAGGGACCTATTTTCGACCTTCCTTGTATTTTGGAAAAATTCAAAATAGCCAATCGATGTATTTTTTCTTGTAGAATCCAAAAATGTCATCGAAAAAATATTTGAACCAGAAACAAAAGAGTTACGCTATGCATCAGGTGTTTTTTAAATGGAATGTATCGTTTTTTATACGATTTTTGGAAAGAGTGATTTTTTTTATGTCCGTTCTGATTAAAAGATTTGATTTTGCGATAGCTGTTTATATTACATTTTAATGTTTTACAAACTAAAATTTTAGCTTCACCTGTTTAAAATATACGATAGGTTGGTATAGGTGATCAAGGTAAAATGACGTTTGAATGTTTTGTCAATAAAAATTGACATTATTTTAATTATTGTCGAAGTCTTCACCTAAAAAATATATATTTGACTCTGATCGAAATGAAATACTCTTTGGACGAGAGACTACAGATTGTTATGCTATTTTACAAGTGCCAAGAAAATGAAAGAGAAGCAAGAAGAAGATTTATTGCAAATTTTCATAGAAATATATCCATCAATACAATTCTAAGGATAAAAAACCTATTTGAGGAAAATAAAACTTTACATGATAGAAAAAGAAATTCAATAAAAAATAATTATTAAATAATAAAATAAAACTACTAATAACATAAATTTTCAATGTGACCGCCGTTTTTCTCGAAACAACATCGATAACCCCTTTCTAAAGCCTTTCTAAACTTGCTGTTACAATATGATTTTCCTGGTTAAGGCGGTTTATTTCATCGACAATTTTTCCCATGATCTCTTGAATATTTTCGTTTCGTTATCTGTATACGACGTTCTTCAAATGGCCCCAAAGAAATGTATCCAAAACTGAGAGGTCGGGGCTATTGGGTGGCCAAGCATATGTTCCATTTCGCCCTATACATTCGTTATGGCGCCGATTTAAAAATTGAGCCACATCATGCACGGCATGAGGAGGCGCCCCATCATGTTGCCAAATTAAATTCTGATATTCTGCCAATGGTAAGTCTTCCGAAAAATTTTCAATTTCGTTTTCTAAAAACTCATAATATCTGTGCCCATTTAAAGTCCCGTTAAAAAATATTGGTCCCAAAATTTTATTGTTTTTTATCCCACACCAAACATGAATAGAATTCCTCCCTTGAAATTTAATAGTCTGGAACTTTTTTGGATTTTCAACGGCCCAGTGGTGGCTATTATGTCTGTTGAATACTCCCGATGTTGTGAAAGTAGCTTCGTCGGTCCACACAATATTTTTGAATAAATCAGGGTCTTCGTTTTCTTGCCGAATTACCATTTGAGAAACAAATTGGAAGCGAAGTTCTTTTTGTGCCGGTGTTAGGTGCTGAAGTGGAAGGATACGAAAAGGCCTAAATTTATGAATTTTCAGAGTCCTGTGAACAGTCCCTCGGGTAACTCTTCTGCGCCTTACACCGCCACCGTACTGAACCTCCCGAACTGCATCCGAAATAGATTTGGTTGGATTAACTTGAAAATAATTTATAATGGCCTGGTCTCGATTTCTTCTTTGTATATTTCTTTTTCTATCATGTAAAGTTTTATTTTCCTCAAATAGGTTTTTTATCCATAGAATTGTATTGATGGATATATTTCTATGAAAATTTGCAATAAATCTTCTTCTTGCTTCTCTTGCATTTTCTTGGCACTTGTAAAATAGCATAACAACCTGTAGTCTCTCGTCCAAAGAGTATTTCATTTCGATCAGAGTCAAATATATATTTTTTAGGTGAAGACTTCGACAATAATTAAAATAATGTCAATTTGTATTGACAAAGCATTCAAACTTCATTTTACCTTGATCACCTATACCAACCTATCGTATATTTTAAACAGGTGAAGCTAAAATTTTAGTTTGTAAAACATTAAAATGTAATATAAACAGCTATCGCAAAATCAAATCTTTTAATCAGAACGGACATAAAAAAATCACTCTTTCCAAAAATCGTATAAAAAAACGATACATTCCATTTAAAAAAACACCTGCTGCATAGCGTAACTCTTTTGTTTCTGGTTCAAATATTTTTTCGATGATATTTTTGGATTCTACAAGAAAAAATACATCGATTGGCTATTTTGAATTTTTCCAAAATACAAGGAAGGTCGAAAATAGGTCCCTGTTCAGTCCTCGCTGGAACACCCTGTACATAGTGCCATCTATGTTTAGGAGGATGAACTACACATACTCAACCTAAAACCTAAAGCCAAACGTTATCTGGCTTATTCCATGGCGCTATCTGAACATTCTGGAAAGAACTCGAGAAATCACGATCCGTATATAAGCCGTGTTCGATTGAGTTCATTCGTTCAATGTTTAGTCAGTTATGAGTCAGTTGCGATATAGTTTCGAGTTGAGTTGGGCACTTATTGTTACAATACTTAACAGTTCTTATTATAATTTATTTCGGATACAGTTTTTAACATGTCTCTTTCAAGAAAAGTGGGAATTAGAGTTGCTGTGAATTGAAAGAAAAAATTATTTGTTTGATGTGTAATAATACAGTCGGTGTCCCAAAATTATATAATATAACACGTCCCTATGATATTTATAAAACTATGTTTGACAAGTATACAGGCATGGTCAGAAACGAAAAGTTAAATAAGTTAAAATCACGGTTGAAAGATCAACAGCTTATGCTTACACGTCCAAAGCGAGAAAATGAATCTGTCCTTCAAGCGAGCTACGTACTATCGGAGTTGATCGCGAACCAATCAAAACCATTTGTTGAAGGCGAATTTATGAAAGAGTGCCTTGTAAAGGACGCGGAAATTGTAAGTCCCGGGGGCGTGAAGGCATTTCAAAATATATCCTTGTCCCGGAATACTGTTGCTGAAAGAGCTACTGAGCTGGCTGCCAATATAAGTGATCAGATAAAAACAAAATCAGTCTCTTTCATTGTATTTTCTATTGTCTGTAACGGAAGTACGGATGTGTGTGATGTGGCGCAACTCGCTGTTATTCTTCGTGCGGTTAATACAGATATCGATGTGTATGAAGAATTGCTGGAATTAGTACCATTACATGATGCAACAACTGGGAAGGATATTTTCAATGCTGTTTATGGACTTCTGCAAAAGTACGATTTAGATTTATCAAAACTGTGTTCCGTTGCAACAGACGGAGCTCCTTCAATGACTGGAGTAAAAAAAGGCTTCGTTAAAATATTAGAGACAAAGATCAGAGAAACGGGCAGTGACAAACCAGATTTTCATCATATTCATTGTATAATCCACCAAGAAGTTTTATGCTCAAAAATGATCAAGTTGGAAAGTGTTTTAAAGTCAGTGAAAAAAATTATAAATTTCATAAGGTCACGAAGCCTTAACATTTTTCTGCATTTTTACGTGGTTTAGAAAGTGAGTACACTGGTTTACCATATTATGCAGAGGTGCGATGGCTTTTGTGTTCTATGGTACTCGACCGGTTTTGGAAACTCAAAGAAGAAGTACGCGTTTTCATGGAAACAAAAGGAGAAGATGTCAGCTTATTTTGCGATGTACCTTTTTTACAAGATATTTCATTTATAGTAGATATCACAAAACACTTGTCGGATCACACGCATGATCATGTGAAAGCTCAAGTGTAAGATGATGTTGTGGGAAAAACAGTTAGCAGAGGATAATCTGTCACATTTTCTGACTTGTAAGGCATATTAGGAAAGCACAGGTGTCCCAATATCATACAAAATATATTCAGAGAAGATGAGAAGGCTTCTGTCAGATTTTGAGAAGCGTTTTCGGGATTTTAAGACCCAAGAAAGCAATTTTTCTCTATTTAATGGTCTTTTCACTATCGATATTGATAAAGTTCCCCCTCACTTGCAAATGGAAGTAATTGAGATTAAGTGTCAGACCCATTTAAAATAAAAATTTGATAGTGTTGGTACATTCGAATTTTATAAGTACTTGCCTGTTCAATACCAAGAAATGAGAAAATTTGTACCTATAAGTGTGAACAACAATTTTCTTTGATGAAAGGAAACAAATCTACCGCAAAATCGCGATTGACGGACACACACTTGGACGCAGTTTTAAAAGTTATTTCTGCCGATAAATTCGCGCTGCAAATAGACAAACAACTTAAATAAAGACAAAAGATATCAAATATCTGGCAAAAGAATTTAATGTTTGTAGTTTTTTGTAATGTCCTTTTTATTGGAAATTTAATAAACAGACTTGTCCTATAATAGTACTTTTTCTCAAGATTTTCTGTAGTTTGTCTTCTTTAAGATAAGGTTTTGCGGCCCACTTAGTCGATGGTCTTCATGCTTTTGGCCCACCAGTAACTTTGAGTTTGGCATACCAGTAACTTTGAGTTTGGCATGGCTGATGTAAATCCTTTAAGTTCTTGCAGAAAAATCCATCAGCATGTTGGGTTCCAAAAAGCCGGATACAGAAAAATTTAAGGAAACAAGGTTATAAACCATTTAAATTTAGATTGGTGCAACATTTACATCCGGTCTACGCGCAGCGTCGTAGTATGATTTTTTGTAACTGGTATCTAGAAAAATGGGATATTGACCCTGACTTTTAGAGTATATGATATATAAGTAATATGGTCCGATGAGGCATATATAAGCAGCGCGGGAGTATTAAATAGGCATAATTCTAGATACTGGTCGCAAGAAAACCAGCATCGAATATTTCCCCGCGAACGACAGGGTAACTTTGGGTTTAATATTTCTTGTTTCATATTGAGTTCAAAAATAATGTATAGCATATACCAGAGGAGCTTAGATACAGATGGGTATTTCCAAATACTGGAACTTATTCTACGAGAATTATTCGATGATCTATCTGCCTTTGGCCTATTTACGCGACATATATTTTCAGCAGGACGGAGTATCTGCTCATTCCGGTAGAATAAGGCAGTATTTAGAAAATAATTTTCTTGGAAAATGGAAAGGGACCAATGGTCCTGTAAGATGACCGGCGAGATCGCCAGATCTCTCGTTTTTGGATAACTTCCTGTGAGGTACTTTAGAAAACAAAATATATAGTAGAAGACATGACACCTTAGCCGATTTAATAAACGCTACAAGAAGGGCATTCAATGAAATGCAACAACTACCGGTTAGTATTATATTAGTTAGTATGCCTTAACCCTTTATCGATTCCCGTTATTTCAGCGCTTAACTCGGGATTTCGGAAAAACCTTCTAGCCGTATTGCCGTCATTTGTGGAGCCATATCCCGGTTTAGGTTTATCAACTATTAGACCCATTTTGCTTTTAAAATTTGCCTGAATTACCTTTTTCGTGTTTTCTACAATTTTTTTATTTTCGTCACCTGCAACTTGCCAGACACGAATTGGCAAACGGTATGCAATATGTAACAAACATTTAAAAAATCGTATCCAACAGTGCATTGTTGATATACCAAAACGATAATTTTGTAATATGAGAGGTTTATCTAACACTTTATCGCCAGTCATCTCCCTAGGGGTGGCTCTACAAATGATGCATTTTGCAGTAGAGTTTGTTTCTAACAAAATATTGGCGACACTTCATAAGAAATAATAATAGTTTTATCCTGGAAAAAGATCGTATATTCTTTAAACTCTTTTACTAACTTGTTTATTTTCTCATCTTCTTTAAGAACAAGCTCCCGATTTTCTTTTGCAAATATAAATTTAATCGGTCGGCAGTAAAATATAGAGGAGGATATTGGATTATTCCAAATTACATTATTTTGGCTGTCGAGTAATTGTAGTCGAAGCATTGCTGTCAAAAACATGTATTCGTCTGTATCTTTTGCAAACGTAAATTTTTGTTTATATAGACTATGCCCCGAGCTGCCATCGAAACCCCATTTACAAACAAGTTTAAAGTGGGAGTCTTGAACACTACTAAAATTTGAAATTTTTAAAATGCTATCAGTGTTTTTTTGCGATAGTTCTTGAAGGTCAACTTCAGCAGAGGTTTCCGTAACATTAATTTTATCTGGTAAATATTTATTTTTGACTAGTACAATTGAACGGTAGCTCGGAAAACAATCTGGATAAAGCGCGTTAACAACAGAACGTAAAATATTGTAATTTTGGACAGACGAGCCTATATCGTAGAAAAGTGCCAAAGCTTGTGAGGGTGTTAAGAAGAATACGAAAATTATGGAGGCTTTGTGTAAGGCAAAATGGACATCATTTCGAGCAATATCTTTACGGTATAGATTTAGTTTTCTGTTTATTTTAATGATCTTTAGTGGTAGGATTAGTTTTTGTTGTTGTTGTTGTTAGTTGCTGTTTAGAGGTATTAGAGGTAGAATTATTAACCTATTCATTTTAGTCAATTAATAATACTTTTCAAAATTGATGGATTCACGGGTTTAGCAGCGAAAAACGGGTTAATAATAATTCTTTTTATTATAAAACTGAGTTTTCAGTCCAATTTTGAACCTTCTTCAAGGCAACAGGCTAAAATTATAACAATGTAAGATAAATAATGCTATGATAGTTATTACAAATCTACGTACATTTTACATTATAATTATTGAATTATTAAATTTTTAAAATTTGTTTGTAAGCATTTCTTGTAAAATAGTATCAAACAAGGATATACAAGGTCATAATTTATTGTAGAATTTTTAAATAAAAACTATAAATAAAATATACCTGAAAAATTCATTTGTTTTGTAAGCAATCCCAGCCTACAACCAAAAACTGAGTTTATCTCTAAAAACATGCAAATTGCTGGACGATTTGATTAGAAAAGTATATACTATTATATATTTTCGAGAAGCTTATTGCGAACTGAATAAAATATACGGGGTATCCCATTTAAAAAATTATAAATTTGTGTTATATCTCAAAAACAACAGCTCACATAAAAAAATCTGACTACGCTACTGGATTCTACGTGAAAAACTGTATCAGAGGCAGTTTTTACCTTTTCGATAAGTTAAACAACGACCGAAATACTAGGGGGCCCAAAAAATGCAATATTTTCAATTTCACACTGTTGAAGAACAGAAAAGAAAAAAAACGAAAACAGGACACCCTGTCCGGATTTGGTTGCAAAAGCAGGGTATCTCGCTTATTTTTAAAGATATAACCTTGCGGTTTTCACGAACCTGAGCTAATTTTTTGTGAAACTCATGAAGCCGTAAACAAAATTTTCATAGCCTTCTTCGTTTATGAGATACAGGGCGAAATAGAAAATTTTTCATTTTGGGTGCCCCCTCGTATCTCGGTTATCCTTTAACTTAACGCAAAGGGAAAAAATTGCTGCTTTGCAGTTTTTTACGCTGGATCCAGTGGCGTAGTCATATTTTTCATTAGAGTTGTTATTTTTTAGATATGACCCAAAGTTGTGTTTTTTTAAATGGGACACCCTGTATATATGTCCAGAAATTGATTTGTCCTTTTAAAAGATTCTCAAAAATATATAATAGTATGGGTCTATTTTAATAAACAACAACAAAAATCCTAATTTTTATAATTATCATCCCAAATTTTGCAGTAGGCCATGCAAAACAATGCTGCCTTTTATTTAAAGTCGTTAACAATATCTACATCCTAACAATAAATCAAAATAAATATGTAATTAAATCTATTTATCAAGATATGTTTTGATAATTTCGCACCAAAAAAGTACCACCTACCTAGATTTATGTAACACTAACACAAGAACAAAACAGTAATAAATTATTATGTAACAAACCTTTCAGCAAAAATCAACTGTCGTATAAGAACTACAGTAACCAAGGAAATCAAAAGAACTGTTCAAACTGATTTCCATTTTGTTCTATGCATGCTTCGCACAATTTTCGTATTCGTTTTAGGGAATTAAGCAAAATAACGGGATGATTTTGTAAATAGCGAAAATTTTCTCTTATTGCATTTCCTACATCTTGGACATTATCATAGTGGTCTTTGTAAATTCTATTTTCCAGATATCCCCATAGAAAGAAATCTAAAATCGATAAATCTGGGAACCTAGGGGGCCATCTTATAGGTCCATTTGTTCCGATCCATTGATTGGAAAAATTATTGTCCAGAAATAATCTCGTCATTCCAGAATTGTGTGCAGGAGCACCGTCCTGTTGAAAATAAATTTCGTTAATTTGCGCTAGAGGAACATCGTCAAGTAATTCAGGTATAGCTGCCTCTAAAATTTCTATATAGCGATTGGCTGTTAGATTTCCCTCAAATATATAAAATTTTATATGTGTTCCTAATATGAAGCAGGACACATTTAGACCAAACCTGCCCTGCTGTCTTCTGGGAAATATTTGGTGTTGATTTTCCTGGGATCAGAATCTACTATTGTGCCTATTGAGTATACCAAAATTGCTGAAATGAGCTTCGTCTGACCATATAACCTTCCTTTTTTTCCTTTAACCATATCGCATCTTTCTCGAAACCAATTGCAGAAGACTACCCGACGCTCTGCATCCCCTGGCTGTAAGTGCTGCGAGAGCCTAAATTTGTATGGGTGGTATTTGTGCTTTTTTAGAATTTCTTCAACTCTAGTTTTTGGAATCCCTATGTTCTTTTCACTGGCCCTACAAGAGTTTGTAGGATAAGCTTCTGCATTAGCCAAAACCGTAATTTCCTCAGCCTCCCGATTTTCTTTATTATATGTTTTCGTACGAGGTTTGATAAATGATCCGTGATTAAGTAAATTTCTTTTTATCCGATAAAAAGTGGATATATTAGGTTGCCTCCTTTCTGGATATCTAAATAAAAATTAAGCAATAGTATTTTAACATACCTAAAAATTAACTATTTACCTGTTAGAATACATCTCAGAAGCCGCTTCAACATTTTCATTACTTAATATAAAACAAGCTAACATATCGTACTTTTCATAATGTTCGAAAGTTTGGTTTTCTTCCATAATAATACAAATACATTTTTATACAATAAATAAATACAAAAAACTAGCGCTATATTTTATATACGCCTACAAAATTGGAAAATGTCATTTGCTTCCAAGAAAACAAAAGAAAACGGCATCGTTTTGCATGTCCTACTGCAAAATTTGGGATGATAATTATAAAAATTAGGATTTTTGTTGTGGTTTATTAAAATAGACCCATACTATTATATATTTTTGAGAAGCTTTTAAAAGGACAAATCGATTTCTGGACAAATATACAGGGTGTCCCATTAAAAAAACACAACTTTGGGTCATATCTAAAAAATAACAACTCAAATGAAAAATATGACTACGCCACTGCATCCAGCGTAAAAAACTGCATACGCAGCAATTTTTCCCTTTGCGTTAAGTTAAAGGATAACCGAGATACGAGGGGTGTCCCAAATTGCAAAATTTTCTATTTCGCCCTGTATCTCATAAACGAAGAAGGCTATGAAAATTTTGTTTACGGCTTCATGAGTTTCACAAAAAATTAGGTCAGGTTCGTGAAAATCGCAAGGTTCTATCTTTAAAAATAAGCGAGATACCCTGCTTTTGCAACCAAATCCGGACACCCTGTACACCATGTTTTAGAAAGTTCTTTTTCTTATAGGAATGTTGAATGGAATGGGAACAATGATACCATTGAAAGGGACAAAAATAATAGCACAACTATTTGGGACAAGTACGTAAGAAAGCACATAATGATAATAATAATAATAAAAAATTATATATTACAATTATTTTATAAGTACAGTAGCATGACGGTCCCCAACGCCTAAACAGACTGTGCTAAATATGATTTATTTATTGTACATAATTTTAAATTAATATTATACTTAGTTTCCTAGAAGAAAAAACTGTAGAAACACTATATATAGAGCTTCCTAATTAGATTGCACATTATTGTTAATTTACTCAAGTTAATTTTTATTCATTTAGCAACGTTTCGGTAATATTTTACATCATCATCAGTTGGTTTTTTAATAAATATTAAATTAAAATATTTCATTTTGTATATAAGCTATTAATTTAGAGGGTATAAAATCCGTCATGCTGCTGTACCCTTCCGATATTCCTACGTTGACTTATCATTTTGTTATAGTATTTGCCAAATGGCTAGCCAAAACGAAGACCTCATACCGCACATAGTGGGAGGGCTCAATAACGACCTCTACGCCATTCCGGTGAAGAAGTTTAACAAAATCTCACCGCCCGAGAAATGCAATGAGATCATCAGTCCGGATCAGGAGTGGGATCGGGACAAGAACGTTTTGCCGCCGGGGTGGGAGAAACATGAAGGTAGGGATAAAATTAGAATTTTGAAAATATACAGGGTTTTATGATAATAACTATCTTCAAATTTATCTGGATCAACAACCTGAAATCGGTTATAACGAAACCAGCTTGTTTTGTGTCTTCTAGAAGCTTCTCTTAATAGTGGAAAATAAGAATTTTTCTGCGGAAATGCACAATTTTCATTTTTCACACTTTAGTATATCTGAAATTAGGTAAAGGGTTATTTTTTATAATTTGCTACCCCCTGAGGGGATTATTTTTTCAAGATACAAAGAAATGGTTCCTACGAAAGTTATAGGGAATTTGATAAAGATTTACATTGTGGCAATTTTAAAAACAAAAGACGATCGGACAATCACTAAATCACCATCAACTTTGTTATTTTAAATGGGACACCCTGTATTTTTTGACATTTTTCTCATTCTCTCTTTCCAAAAATATATAATTTGTCTATAGTCGGAACAACAGTTTTTGACTTATTCCACTTTAAAGTTACCACATATGACAATTTCACAGCTATCATGATATGCCGCCATACTCAAATCGCGGTACCCATGAAATGATAAGATCGCTTTACCGATTGAATATCACCAACAAAAACAAAACACTTTTATTCGTAAGTAAAATATTTTGTTAATTTTACGGAAAACAAAATAAAAATGTTAAAATGTTTCTGCGGAAATTTCTTATTTCTATTTTCCGAGGAAATTATATATAAAATAACATTATTGTTTTAAGTTCTACATTCAAAAGGCTTTATAGAAGTAAACTATAATAAAAATGCGAACTAGGTTAGGTCAGGTTTACTGTAGCACGTCAACAAAATTCTGAGTATATATTAAAACAATTATAGAAGCTAAAAAAATATTTGATGGATAGATGACATTTCAGCTAAAATTTACCAAATGTCCTCAGAAAATGGAAATGACGTATTTCTGCAGAAACACTTTTGCGTTTGTACAGGGTGATCAGTTAAGGGTAGCGAGCGGCCATATCTCATAAGATATTGGTCGTATAGATTTGAGAAAAAAAAATCATAATAAAAGTCGCCAAGAGAAATTGCTGAAAATTATTTTCGAGTTTGTCAAACGTCCGCTAGAGGGCGTAACAACCAACACCAAGTAGAAAAATGGGGTTTTTATAGAATTTTGCCTAATGAAAATATATCAATGATATCATTTTCATATTTAGTGACCATTTCCCTACACTTTTTGTCTAAAATGTTTTGTTCTATATATCAAAATAAAGCGGTGGGGGAAGTTCAATTGTTTTCTCAAACAAACCAAGATGTCTCCCGTTTCTTTTGACCGGTTTTAGCAAACTTAGGCTCTTATGAAAGAGCATAATTTGCACTACAAAACGCTTATTTGGTTTTAAATTTTTGACTTTTGCTGACCGTTGATATTGACCAAAATATTATTTTATTTTATTAAAAAATGGCACGCCACTGCTTTTTGTCAAAATAAAAATCATTTTCGTAAACACTTATTAGTTGCTAACAAAAAGAACCTCTTGACTTTTTTTCGTTAGACGAACGGTTTTGGATTGAAAAAATAAGATGTTTAACAATGAAAAATCTTAACAAAACTGTCCAACAACAGCAGGAGCAATAACACTAAAAACAAGAACATGGAACTTTAAAAATAAACGTTAAAAATAAATTAATAGTTTTGTCGTAAATGTTCAAAATGTTGTCCATTATTTTGAATGCACTGGTCCAATCTCTTCTGGGTGGAGTTGACAGCTGTCTCAATTTCCGCTCTTGGTATAATATTTATGGCGTTTTGAATTCGGACTATCATGTCTTCTCGAGTAGTTGGTCGAGTTTTATACACCAAATCCTTTATTCGGCCCCACAGATAAAAATCAAGGCAGGTTAAATCGGGGGACCGTGGTGGCCAGAAAAATAAACTGCCTCTACCAATCCAACGGTTAGGAAAATGCCTGTTCAAAAAATCTTGCACATTTCGTGAATAATGTGCCGGGCATCCGTCTTGTTGAAACCACATGTTTCTTCTTACTTGTAAAGGCACATTTTCTAAGAGTCCTGGTAAATCGTTAAATAAAAAGTTCAAATACATGTCACCGGTTAGATTGCCATTAAAGATGTGCGTACCGATAATAGCACCATTAATAACACCGCACCAGACGTTGACGCTCCATCGACCCTGCTGATAATCTTCACGTAACCAGTGTGGATTAGTGTCCGACCAGTAATGCACGTTATGAAGATTTACCCTGCCATTACTGCAAAACGATGCTTCGTCTGTCCACAATATTTGTGACAAAATATGATGGTTTTCCCTAATGAAGTCTCTAAGCCAGTAGCAGTAATCGAGCCTACGATCAAAGTCAGTGTCATTTAGGGCTTGATGAATCACGATGTGATATGGATGCATTTTAAAATCCATTAATATTTTTTGCACAGAGGCATAGGATGTTCCTAAATCTCTGGAGATCTCTCTTATGCTTAAATGGGGGTCTGCATGAATATAAGCCAACACATTTATAATGTTATCTTCTCTTCTTACTCTACGATTTCTTCTCAAAGTTGGAGTTGGTTGCACTTGGCCATGTTGCCTTAAACGTTAGGCTGAACGATGAAAAACCATTCTCGAATGGTGTCTTCGGAGGGGATAACGCAGTGCATACTGCCTAGAAGCAATCGCCGCATTCTCAAAACATTGAAAATAAATTCTCATCATATCAAAGGCTTCTTCATTCGTAATTAAATGTGCCATGTGTTCTTTAAAGCGAATGTTTATGGAAGGTTTAGTTTGCCCAATATATTTTAGATCGCAGTCATTACAGCTAATTTCATAGATGCCACTTCTCTCCTTCAAGTCGACTTTGTCTTTAGGGTTTCCAAGGAGATTTTTCAAACTGTTCTCCGTTTTGTAGGCTACTCTAAAACCTACGTTTTAAAATACTTTTTCTAGACCTCTCGTATATCTGTATAACTTATTGGGAGCCTCAGGTGCTTGAAGAGTAGTGGCATTTTTTTAAATTTTCTTATGCTTATGTCTATTTACTAATTTCCGTACAAAATTATCATTATATCCATTACGTTTAGCTATATTTTTAATCCTTCTTCTTCTTCTTTTACTTAGTTGAGATCCGGTGATCTGTCAATTCCGGGCCTGCCGTTGGATTAGTTCTTGTGATCTGGACTGCCAGCTGTCTCTCCATCTCTTTGGTGGTCTACCGGGCGGTCGGTTTCCTACTGGTACTCCTTCGAGTGTTATGCGTGGTAACCTATCTTCAGGCATCCTCTTGACATGTTTATACCATTCTCGTCTTCTCTGCCTGCCCCATCGTACTATGTCCTGTACTCCGCATTGTTCTCTAATATCAGTGTTCCTTACGTGGTCTCTTCTGGTTTTGCCGGCTATTGCTCTCAGCACCCTCATTTCTGCCGCGCGCAGCACGCCTTTGGTTTTATTCGTGTCTTCTCTTGTTTCTATCGCGGAAGTCATGATGGGTCTTACGCATGCTTTGTAGATTTTAATCTTACTGTCCTTCCGCATGTACTGATTGTTCCATACAATCTCTCTTAGGCAGCCTGATGTTACTGATGCTTTATTGACTTGGTCCCTTAGGTCTTTTATTGGGTCGTGGTTACTGGATATATTCATGCCGAGGTACCTAAACTGCATCACCTGCTCTATGGGCTTATCTTCAATTACAAGCTTGCATCGAAGTGGTTCTCTGCAAACTGTCATGCTCTTAGTTTTGTCGATGGATATGGTCATATTTAGTTGTCGGCTCACTTGGTAGAACTTGAATAGCTGCCTTTGCAAGTCGTTCTCGTTTTCTGCGAAAATTGCTGCGTCGTCCGCATAGCATACCATGCTGATACGTTTGTTATTCATTCTGTATCCTATATTTAAGGACGCCACCTCTTCTATAATTTTGTCCATAAGAAGATTAAATAAGAGTGGGCTGAGGCTGTCTCCCTGTCTGATTCCTCCTGGGGTCGAGATGCTCTTCGTGATATGCTGCCCTGATTTGACTTGAGTGGAGTTGGCGGTGTTGAGATTGCGTATCACCCTTACTGCGTTGGCTGGTGTTTCCTTTTCTATTAGGATGTTGATAACATCGCTCAATTGGACCTTGTCAAATGCTTTAGTTAGGTCGATAAAACAGATAAATGCCGGTGTGTTATATTCTATTGCCTTTTCCTTTATTTGTTTGGTGATGAATATGGCTTCAGTTGTCGATCTTCCCTTTCTAAATCCTTGTTGTTCTTCTCTATTGGTTATGTGGTTCTCCAGTTTATCCTTTATCAGACCTGTGATCAGTTTCATTGTTGTGCACAATAGGGTTATTCCTCTGTAGTTATCAGGTGATGTTTTTTGGCCTCTCTTGAAGATGGGGATTGTTATGCTCGTATGCCACTCATTCGGTATTTCCCCTGTGTTAAGGATTTTATTAAACAAAGTTGTCAGTTTTATTATGAGCTCAGGGCCACCGTGTTTTAAAAGTTCGTTCGGAATATTGTCCGTTCCTGGTGCTTTTCTGTTGTTGGCTTTCCCCAGTTTCTCTTTAACTTCCTCCTTTGAAATTATCACATTGGCTGCCGTTTGGTATTCCTGCATTTCGTGTGTTTCCTCGGCGCTGTACAGTCTTTCGAAGTACTCCTCCCACGCTTCTATGGGGACTCCTTTGCTTTGGACGAACTCATTTACCGGTTTCTTCCTATTTTTCAGCATCTTCCACACCTTTCTTTGGGCGCCATATATATCGTGGTCCATATCGCTCGTGAATTTAATCCAGTGTTCCCTTTTGATAGCTTTAATTCGTGAGTTGACTCTATTTCTTATTCTTATGTATTCCGCATATTGTTGTTGGGTTGGGGATCCTTTGTATGCTAGGTAGCTTCTTCTCTTCAGTTCTGCGAGTTCCTTCACTTCTTGACAAAACCAAGGTTTAGTACAATTGGTCGTAGTAGTGTTGACTTTCCTTTTTCCGATGGATTCTCCAGCGGCCTGGAGGATGGCTTTCTTGATCTCATTCCAGCAGGTTTCCACATCGCATTCATTGAGATCTAGCTCGTTTAATTTATATGTTAGTCTATTTTCATATAGTTTGCGTGTGCTCTCAGATTCAAGGGATTCTATGTTGTATTTTTCAATGAAGACGTGCGACCTCTTGATCCTGCTGGGTTGTCCAATTAGTAGCTTGCATAGTACGAGATTGTGGTCCGTTCCTATATTGGCTGAAGTTAGTGCCCTCACATCAAGTACCTGGGTCGGTTTGATAGTTCTGTTAGTAATAATGAAGTCAATCATTGATTTTTGACCTCTAGTGTTGTTGAATGTGTACTTGTGTTGCTCCCTCCTATTTTTAATCCGATTCATTTAATTGTTCAAACGTTCTTTACTTAATGAAAAATGAGTGAAACCTGTGAGTTAAGAAATGAAATGCTGCCATTTTGTGTTGACGGCAATGAAATTAGTATTAGTAAATTTCCTATAAATATCAAATTCTAATTTATCATTATTTCTAATAACTAACGTGTCGAGAAAAGGTAATTGCCCATTGTTCTCCTTTTCGTACGTAAAATTAATGGAAGGATATTTATTGTTTAATGTTTCTAAGAAAGTGTCCAAATTTTCTGCTTTAGTATCAAAAATAGCAAATATATCGTCTACGTATCTATACCACACCCTTGGGTTGGGAAATACTTGAGTTCTTTTTTGAACTGGGTTTCTAATCTACCCATAAACAACTTTGCAAGGAACGGAGATAAGCAATTGCCCATCGCAGTTCCCTCAAGTTGTTTATAATATTTATTGTTGAACTGAAAAAAATTTTGATTCATACATAATTTTGTGAGAAGCAAATATTCATCAATAATTTCTTTCTTCAAATTATTGATTTCAAGTAGTTCCTTTAGGTACTCTAGAGCTAGTGGTATTGGTACACTAGGAAACAATGAGCTTACATCAAAAGATATTAAAATTTCACCTTCTTTTAAGTGAACGTTCTTAACTTTATCTAAGAATTCTAACGAGTTAGTATCCTCAAAGTTATCGTACGAGATATTTAATTTGCTGAATTGTTCTACTAACCATTTTGAAATATTGTACGTTGGTGATCCAACAGCTGAAACAATAGGTCTCATGGACTTCCCAGGTTTATGGATTTTGGGAAGGCAATACAGTTTAGATAACTGTGGGTTACTATGTGTTAGTTTGAATTTAAATTTATCGGACCCAAGGTTTTTACACTGTTTTAAGGTACTTTTTACTTCTGTTATCATTTTTGATAACGGGTTTTTTCTCAATCAAATCGTAAGGACCATTTTGAATAAAATTGTGTACTCTTTCAAAATAATCTGTTTTGTCTAGTATAACAACCTTATTTCCTTTGTCAACTTTTAAATAAAAACATTCTGTTAGGACAATTGAGAAGTATTTATAATCTGTGTTTTATTACTTGCCTCCATTAAGTACTAGCCTATTATGTATGCATTGAGTAATAAATGTAATCTATTTCAGTAATTAAACCTCATTAGGTATGCAAAAGAACAGGGATTTAAAAGTATTTTTATTATTATTTCTATAAAGAAAGTTTACCTGCGCCTACGAACGATCTCGAAATTCAGCCAGACTGGACGTAATTCTCCATTTTATTACTCTATACATTTCTGAAACAGATTATAAAGTATTTGTAATAATTTCCCATTCACCTTGTGTTTGCTACCACCTAATCAATCATATCTCAAATATTGATTTTAAAATTGGAACTCAGTCAAAAAAGTCAGCTGAAAAGCTTTTAGACAGAAATCTATGGCCACATGGCGTAGTAATAAAACGGTCAGCTGTATCCGAACTTACATAAAAATCTACACCGAACTTCCCACCTCCCTCCACACCGAAAAAACTGCCCACCAACTCGAGCTCCGTCAGTTCACTGGTTGTCTCCTCTCCAATTTCTCAAAAGGGCACTATAATATCTTCTGACAAAGAGGCCATTGCTGCCTGCAAAGCAAATGTCTTGTTGAGCGACAACTGCTACAGTCTTTGCAAGAAACTTGACCAAGAACCTATTTTTGATCCAATGTCTCCCCCAACAGTGAAGCTTACGCGAACCGAAAAAAGTTCTGATAACCGTTTCCTCATGTTTAGACTAAGAGACCCAGCCATTTTAAAGGCCTTCAAGTTATATCTCGCCTTCCTGCACGACCAACCTGCGCCAATTCACTTTGAAGGGTTTACAAATACAAGCACCAGGCTGTTTTTGGCTTCTGAAGGCATTCCTATAGATTATAGAACCCTACATAAGATATATTTCGATTTTCATGCTGCTTACGGATTTAACGCAGCAGAAGTGGAAGCGGATCTTGCAGCCTATGGATCCTACATATCTTCGGAGAGATCGATCCATCTTCAGAGGACCAGAGAATGCCATAAAAACTATTTTACCAGCAATTCTCCCAAAAAAAATTTTTAGAAAACACGACGTGTTCTGAGGAACTAGATTCCTCAAAACTTCCTGTTGTTACTAGTCTTAATATGGTTCTAATTAATATTGCTTCTCTAAGAAATAAAACTGACGAGTTGTACCTATTTCTGGAAGAATTGGAGTTCCCCCAACTTGTTGCAATTACTGAGCACTGGCTGAATCTAAACGAACCCTTTTATATTGAGAGGTATACCACAATAGCTAGATATGACAGAAAAAACTCAGCTCATGGGGGAACACTGATTCTATCCCTAAATGGAGATTTCATGTCGGTATCTAAATATGATCATTTGTTAGCGGATAGCTCTTTTGAATTCTCTATGGTATATAATCAAAACCTTGATCTTTATGTAATTTGTATTTATAGATCACCAAACTCTGATGTACAATCATTTTTAAATAGCCTGGTAAGTTTGCTAGACAGTCTACCGATTAAAGGTAAAAAAATTCTATGCGGGGACTTTAATATTGACTATGCTACTGTTTGTGCCATCCAGAAATATCTAATTTCTATATTCGACTCTTTCGGTCTTTCAATGCATGTATCCTCGCCAACTAGAATTTCAAAAAACTCTTCTTCTATCATCGATTACATGGCGTCTGATTTTTCTCCATCAGAGGTGCAATCACAGGTCTATAACTCAGGTCTTTCCGATCACGTGGCGGTAATTTCCAGGTTTAGTTTACCTATTAGGCCCTTACCAAGATCTCGCCATCGGGGCAGAATTTTCTCGGCCGCAAATTTCTCAGTATTTCATAATATTTGCTTTAACACCAATTGGAATTTTGAATCTGATAATGTCAACACAAACTTCAGAACTTTTTTAAATAAAACTTTAAGTGCTTTTAACAAGGCCTTCCCGCTTAAGAATTTCAAACCTAAGCCGCATAAACCGTGGACCACGAAAGGAATACGAATTTCTGCTAAAAATATGCGCTCGCTCTCATATATAAAAAAATTCACCGACTCCTTTCTTATTCTCGACTATATCTCTAATTATAGGAGGATCTACACTACTCTTATTAAGTCAGCAAAAAAATTACACTACCGAAAACGTCTAACAAACTCTAATAACGTTTCAAAAGAAACCTGGTCCATCATCAATAACCTCAGAAACAAATCAAACCCTGTGACTCAGATCTTGCCAGGGGCTAATGATCTAAATGATTATTTTATTAATGTAAGCAAAAATGTTACCTCTAGTATCTCGCCAAGTTTGGACCCTCTTTCGTTTCTCCCTCCTTCAAAAAATTTAGCTGATAGCTTTTTCTTAAGTCCCGTTAGCAACACTGAACTATTGAAGGTAATAAATAATATCAAAAGTAAATCTTCGTGTAGCACTGATGGCCTATCAATTAAAATATTCCTGAACTTGCCACTCCCAGTCATAGAGGCCCTTACAACATTAATAAATGAGTCCTTTATAAAAGGTGTATTCCCTGATTGCCTTAAAACAGCTATAATTATTCCACTTCATAAAGGCGGCAAATAATCTAACTCTTGCAATTATCGCCCAATTGCACTACTACCAGTGCTATCAAAAATCATCGAAAGGCTACTGAAGAATCGTCTTATGCCATTTCTCCTGAAACATCAGATAATATCCCCGGAGCAGTTCGGATTTCTACCCAACAAGTGCACCAGTGACGCCATGTTCACGTTGCTTAGAGGCGTCTACTTATCTCTCAATAACAACCACCCAACTGCCTCAGTTTTTTGTGACTATGCGAAAGCCTTTGATTGTGTTAGTCATGAAATTCTGATAAACAAACTAAATTTTTATGGAATTCGTGGTACTTCTTTAAATTGGTTCAAATCTTATCTTGGGAAAAGGCAACAACTTGTAAGGGCTAATGGTTCCGATTCTGATTGTAAGTTGATTACAAGTGGAGTCCCTCAAGGTTCAGTCTTGGGACCTATTCTTTTTTTGTTATACATTAATGATATCACGAACCTTAAAATTAATGGAAGAATTTCCCTTTTTGCTGATGACACAAGCATAACATGGAGTGATTTTGATACAACGTCTTTACACTCTAGTATCTCCAAAGACTTGGTTATAATTAAGGCTTGGTCCGATTCCAATATGCTTTGTTTTAACGTCGATAAAACGGTGGCGTTATCTTATAAGGGAACTTTACAAGCACTTCAGGTACATAACAGCAATATTGAATACGTAGAGTCGGTTAAATTCCTGGGTTTAAATATAAATAACAACCTAAAATGGTCTAATCATATTGACACCTTAACTAAAAAACTTTCTACCGCCTGCTTCGCCATTCGATCAGTTTCAAAAGAACTAGACGTTCCTTCTGCCAGACTTACTTTCCCACCTCCGCTATGGCCTTCCCTTTTGGGGCTGCTGTACCATCGAGCAATTTCGTAGTATTTTTATGCTTCAAAAGAGAGCCATTCGTTATTTGTTTGGTCTAAATAACTGCCAATACTATTTCAAAAAACATGAAATATTAACACTTCCTGCATTATTTATTTTGGAAACGGTATGTTTGCTGAGAAAACATATAAACACCCTCCCAGAAAGGCCAAAACATGTATACCCTACCAGAAACTCTAGGCATGATATTTATCTTCCCATTCCTTCCACAGAATTAATAAAAAAATCAATTATTTACAACGCCATAAAACTTTACAACAATCTGCCAGTACATTTAAAATCTATCCCTATGCTTGCACAATTTCGAAAAAACACCAAAGCATACCTCATTGAGAGACCATTTTACAGCGTTAATGATTTTTTTTTTCAGTGAGTAAGTCTCTTTAAATTGTCACTAAACTCGCTTGTTTACTTAAATCTTTTGTGAGTCATGTCCTAACTCGTAGCATAGAATTTTGAAAATCATTATATAGGGAAAAGAACTGTCGAACATTCACTTAAAACTTAATTATTTTTGTTAGGTATTGGATTAAAAACAATTTAATTCTTTTTGTATACTACATTCTACACTAGTTCAATATACCTTCTGTTTAACATCACAATTATTTGTATAACTATAATAACATAGAGTTTAAGGTCGCATAGTTGCAATTTTGATTTCAATGTCATCGAAATTATTCACCTCGTACATGTGTGTTTGTTTACTTTTATAAGGTTATCATGATTCATTTACTGTTTGCAATGTTATGTTATATTCTAACGTGTGTTTTACGATTTGGTAAATTGATAATTTACATTTTTAAAAAAAGCACTGACCTGTCGAAATTATTTTCGATTAATGTTTTGATATGTCTTATTTTTAGGTATATTTTGCTTTGTCCATAAAATTGTAAAATTTTTCTGCGGCAATAAAGCATACTTTTGTTTGTTTGATTGTTTGTTTTGTGCATGTCAATATTCTAAAGTTATACAACATATACAGATAACGACGGTCCGTACTACTGGCACATCAAAAGCGGAACGATCCAAAGAGAAATGCCCGCTGTCGATTCGGAAAAGGAGAAAACCGATTCGAAACCGAGCTTCAAGGAGAGCGACTTCATATCATCTTTCGAGTCCAGCATGACGGTGACCAGGAGTAGCACCAGCTCTGCTCTTGACCTGGAAGTGGACGACCGGAAAAGGAAGGAAGAATTAGCTTTAAAGTAAGTTTTGATCCTATGATAAGTCCTATGAAAATGCATATATTCGCTTAGTATTCTTGCATTAAAAATTCTTCATATCTCACGATGTGACGTCAGACTGTGCGAAATAATATTGCTCACAGTTTATCGTGGCGCCACACTGTATCCAACAGCTCAACTAGTCACACAGCATGACTAGTTCAGCTGTTGGCTGCAGTGTGGCGCCTCGATGGACTGGACAATAATCTAGAGAATTTCATTTAGCTTTGTTTTACGTCAGATTACGTCTGCAACGATTTACTACTGTGATCTCCTGTTCTTTGTTCACGTCAATAAACTACGGCTGTCCTTGTCTGGCTAAAAGCACCGACCGACCCAGACATACGGCTGGTGTTAAACGGCTAAACGCAATGTAATTTTTTTTTATTTCGAAGCAGCTAGGCAGGACCGGCATTGCTGAGTACAAATCTTCTATTATGACAATTTTTTTGTTTTTTATAATTGTCAAAACTTTTTTTTAGTGGACCATGCAAATTTTTAATCAAAATCCAAAATTAAATATTTTCAAAATAAATTAGATTAGGTATTTAATGGCCAATTTTGAAATGTGTTTGCCGCACATGTATTATATTACCTGGTGAACAGGGCTACAAAGTTTTATAATAATTACATTCTCCAGGGTGCCCAGTTTTTGTTGACATTATTAGCAAATATACGGGGTTGGGGTTAAGGATATTTTTATTGAATTCATTGACATAGTTACCTTTTTACTTCCCTGGTAAAAGGAAAGTATTATCGTGAAAAAATCACTCTCCGAGATCTTTTCAGATCTTCACGTTTCATGGACCCTAGATGACGAAAAATGTGTTTTCTCAGTTCCGTCTCACAGTGGAGCGAGAGATAGGGACTTGCGGCCAAAAAGAGGAAAATTGTATTTTATTTTATCTTGGGGTTGGAATTGAATTATTTTCAAGTATATTGAGTAAAAATACAATTTTAATGATGTTTTGACTCTTTATATACAGAGTGTGTCCCACTTAAGATGAATACAATTCAATATCTCAGTTATTAATAATGTGATTTCGTTGAAATTTGGGTGGTGATTGTATGTTGGGAAAATAACATTTTTCACAGTAAAAATTTTTATTTGTCATTGGCGTGCAGTGTTAGGAGGTGAAGAGGGGTCGATTTTTAGGAAAAAATATATTGGGGTCAATTTCAGATTTAATTTTAAATTTTTAATAATACAAAACATTAAAGTGTAATAGTTATTATTACTTGAAAATGAAGGTTTTTCTTGAAGCAATTTCTTCTTCATTACTTAAGGTACAAAAGTGCTTTTTAGCTCTTAGCTGATATCTAAAAAACAAAACCATAATTAGATATTTCTTTTTCCAAAAACTTAATAAATTGACATAATTATTTCAATTAATGATTGCTTCAAAATGTATTTAGTATTGTGCAGAGTGGTGTGGTGATAAGCGATGTGAAATTAGACATTTGCTTGGGACTTGTAGAAGTGCATAGATCGTTTTTGTATCAATAGTTTAAAACCGAAATTCAGTTATGCAGAAAAAAAATATATTGCTTACCTTTCCAACACTACAGGATATTATTTATACAATTAAAAGTTCTTTGGCCTCTTGATATGTTTAATTTGTTTGAATTTGTAGCGCAAAGTTGCCAAATACGGATCAGACGAAATAAGAAGAGAGTGCAAAACATCTTCATTGGTTGCAGTTCTTGAACATTTCTACTACTGTCCTTTCTAAATATTTTGAAGTATTTATTTCTCGCTTCTGCAGCTTCTTCACTAAGCTGGCCGATTGGTAAACAAGCAGAAGGAATAATGGCAGCTCCGTGAATTAAAATTTTGTGTATAGATGAAGGCATATAATACAAATCGTATAAATCGACATAAATTTCAGCAGTTTCATAACAAAATTTTCTAAATTTTCTATCATCAACAGGATGTTCGCTAAGCAAACCTTGCAAAATGACTGACATTTTGTGAAGCAATTCCCGACTGACTCCAGTTACATCCGAAACAACGTCGATATTTCTAAAAAATCTTCTGGCAGTGTTGCCGTCGTTTGAGCTGCCAACCCCTTGCCGAGGTAAGTCAACTATGATGCCAAATTTTGCTTTAAGGTCTGTTTGGATTCGCTTTTTGGTATTTTTCATGAGCTCCTTTTCTTTTGAGCTACGAACACTCCATTTCTTGAAGGGCAATCTATACGCAATGTGTAAAATACATTCCATGAAGCGAATTTGAGCGTGCAAATTCGATAAACCGTATTGGTAAGCACTTTCATCCACAGGTCTTCTAACACTAAGGTTGTTCATTTCTGAAGGTTTAACTTTGCAAATGATACAGCACGATGCAGAAGATATTTCGGTAAGGACTTCGACTTTACCATCTATCATAGTCAACGACAAATTATCAGAAATATGGAGTTGTATATCAGTAGTTGAAGAAATGATGGTATTATTTAAATTTTGAATTTCATTTGTGTACTTACTGGCAATTAGTTTAGTATTTTCTGGTGTTTCTTTTGTAAACTCAAAAAAGATTGGCCTGCAATAATTTGGAGATGACGGGTGAGGGTTCTTCCACACAACAACGTTATTTTCTGTAGATACTAACTGAAGAGGAGCCAAAGATACAACAAAAACGCTTTCATCAGAAATTGTTAAATCAACGAAATTCTGTTTGTAGTTGCTATTTCCTGAAGATCCATCACATCCCCATTTAGAATATAACGTAAAAAATCGCGAACCACTTTCTATTGCTTTATTTCTAACTTTCTGTATTAAAAAATTCTTTCCGTTGTATGATTCATAACATTTTGTAAAGCCAATGAAGCTCCTCTTTCAGTAATAACAGCATTCAATGGATAACACTCCGCTTTAGCACTAGAAATTTGATAATAGCTTAGAAAAATAAGCGCATTTTTCCTTTGCACTTTGTTCTTAGACAATTGTACTGACATCTTGATAGTCTCAAATCTACGATTAATGCTAAAGCCTCATGTTTAGAGAAGCTATCACAAAAATTCATTTTTTTATAATTTTTTTATAATTGCCAATACTTTTGGATAAAATTTCATCAATGGCATTCGCCTCTTTCTTCCTGCCCTCTGCAATCAATTTTTTTAAGAAAATACATTTAATTTCGGCGATACTCATATCATCAGTGTTCTTTTTAATCTGGGCTAGTTTTCTTCGTTTGCTCCTATTCGAGCTGTTTTCGAATGTTTTTGATGGTCTTCCTTGCTTAGGAACATCAGAGAGATACTTGCTGTCAATAAGAAAGTCTTTATTAAGCCAAGACATATTTTTTTTATAAAACACTGCCTTAGTCCTTTGGGCTGCCTTTCATTTCTGCCGTAATTGAGGTAAGAAGATTTTCTGCAGGTTTCTTTTTATCATTTTAAAACCATCAGGGGTACAATTATGTTTGTTTTTAAGCGTGAAAAAAAAAGTTCCTCGTTTCCCACACACTCCAAGTACCTATCGGCAAGATATTTTCTACCCACATGAACCATTTTTTGAAATTAATTATAACTTAAGCCAAAAACAACAAAATACTCAACACTACAACTCAAAACAACGCTACAACTCAAAAATACCGAATTTTTAACTTGTTATGAACGGGTTGATATGGACATTAACTAATAAACAGACTATCTGTCAAATCAACAAAACAAACGAATAGGCAAATGAAGGCAGCCAACTTTGTTTTTGCTGACAAGTGCACATATCAGGGAACATAATTTTCACTGCAACAAGATTTAGCACCATTTAGCTCGTATGTTTTTTTTTTCTTATATTATGAAAATATACATAACAAATCCGCTTAATCAAATCGAAAAAATAACATTTTATAAAGACTACAGGAATGTTCTTATACGTATACCAGAAACAAGAATAATAAGATTTTGAAGACAAATATTTATAAGTAGCATATAAGTATTATTTTAAATTTATTTCACCATCATAAATGACATACTAACTATATTGTGGATAGGGATCACATTAAATGTATGTAATTATTTTTTTGGTAAACTATTATGAACTTTTTACTAACTGAAGTCTCTAGTTTTGAAAAATATGAAGTAACTCAAAAATGCTTTTACTTTTTAAAAATCACTTTTGACCGGAATTTAACATTAGACGCGCCAGTGTGCGTCTGTCTGTCTGTCTGTTCGCTGTGGCATGGGTATCAACTAGTAAAATAGTGGTACTAATTCAAGATGGCCGAACAAAATGGCGGTCAAATAAAATGTTTGTAATCCACATCTTTACATTTTAGCGTCCCTAGATGCCAAAAAATAAGTTTTATCAATTCCGTCCGACCCTCAATCGGTCTGTCTGTCAGTTCGCAGAATAGCGTAAAGACTACTTACCCAATTGACTTCAAATTTTGGTCAAAAATTAAGGGTCATACTGGTCAAAAATTAAGGGTCATATAGGAATGACCTGGTAACATTTTGATAAAATCCAATATGGCGAAACAAACTGGCGGCCTAGTGAAATGTTAAAAAAAAAATATTAAAAAACTACTCGTCCATTTTATCTCAAATTTTGCAAAAAACATCAAGTATTATGTTGGAACCAACTGGTAACATTTTGGTAAAAATCCAATTCAACCAATTCAGCTTGAGTAACTATGTCAATGAATGGTTCGTTTGCAAATTGTGTGTCCTAACTAATTGTGGTATAGGGATCAACTAGTAAAATTGTGGTCCTAATTCTAGATGGCCGAACAAAATGGCGGCCAAATAAAATGTTTGTAATCAAGAAAAACTCACCCTCTCAGGTTTTACACATCTTGATGCCAAAAAATATGTTTTATCAATTCCGTCGGTCCGTCTGTTTGTCTGACAATTCCCGGCATAGATTAAGGACTACTTACCCGATTGTCTTGAAATTTTGACCAAGAATTAAGAGTCATATAGGGATGGTCGGGTAATATTTTGGTCCAATGTGGTAAACAAAATGGCGGCCTAGAGAAATGTTAAAAAATTATTACGAAAAAACTTTATTTAATAGACTTTTTTTATTTTTACTGGATCCTAACCCCAAATAAGACACCACTCTAACAAAATAACAAGAGGATTATTAACGAAAATCATTTAGAAACTTAATATCTGGGAAGTATATGCAGACCAACGGAGTAGGTAAAGACTGATAATATGGGTTTCATGCCGGATATAAGATCTATATATGTGTCCTGAGGATGCAACAATTAAGTTGCAAAACGTCGACAATTTGAAAAAAGACACTCTAACAAAAGTTTTTGATCACTGTTCCGCCTTATTGGATTTTACTAAAAGATTACCAAGTGATCCCAATATGACCCTTAATTTTTGATCAAAATTTGAAGTCAATCGGGTAAGTAATGTTAAAGCTATGTCACGAACCGACAGACGGACTGACGGAATTGAAAAAACATGTTTTTTGGCACCTAGGGACGCTAAAACGTGAAGATATGTAAAACCAGAGAGGGTAATTTTTCACGATTACAAAAATTGATCCAGAATACCATCTTGAATTAGTAACACAGTTTTACTAGTTGAGCCCTATACCACAATTAGTTATGACACACAATTTGAAATCAATGCATTAAGTAGTTTTTTCAGTTTTTTTCACACCGCCATTTTGTTCCGCCATCTTGGATTCGTACCAAAATATTACCAGTTGATTCCAACATAATACTTGATGTTTTTTTGCAAAATTTGAGATAAATTGGATATTTTTTAAAAATTGTTTAACAATTCACAAGGCCGCCATTTTGTTTCGCCATACAGGATTTTTACCAAAATGTTACTAGGTCATTCCCATATGACCCTTAATTTTTGACCAAGGTTTTGAAGTCAATCAGGAAAGTAGTCTTTAAGCTATGCAACGAAGTGACAGACAGACAGACAGGCCGACAGACGGACCGACGGAATTTATAAGACATTATTTCTCGCATCTAGGGAAGCTAAAACGTAAAGATGTGTTAAATCTAAGAGGGTGATTTTTTCACGATTACAAACATTTTATTTGGCCGCCATTTTGTTTGGGCATCTTGAATTAGTAGCATTATTTTACTAGTTGTTCCCTATATCACAATTAGTTATGACACATAATTTGAAGTCAAACCATTAAGCAGTTTATTCAGGCTGAATTATTAAATATTTTATTAAGCCGCCATTTTGTTTCACCATCTTGGATTCGTACCAAAATGTTACTTGTTTATTCCAACATAATACTTGACATTTTGCCAAATTTGAGATAAACTGAATGAGAAGTTTTTTAAATTTTAAGTTATTCGGGTAAGTAGTGTTGAAGCTATGCCGCGAAATGGCAGACAGACAGACCGACACATTGTGGGCCACAAATACCCTAAACTATTTAAAAAGTCCAAAAATCATTTTCGTATTTTGCCTTTATTTATTATCACAAATTGGTTAAGTAGGCCATGAAGATTCGGAAACAAGTGTAACAAGTCGAGTGGTTGTCATAGTAATGACAGAAATAATTTTTTTTGTTTGTTGTCAGTAATATTCTTGTACTGTTATATGATATTTTAATAGTTTTGTCGGCTAAAAATCGAGCAGTTATTATAAGATAATTATCTTTTTACAAAAATTAAAATGCAAGAAACCATCGAAGGTGAGTTTTTATCCATTTTTGACGCTGATAAACTAATTCTTAAAGACAACCAGATCATAATCAGCATTCAGCTTATAAAAAAATATCACAATAAACTATTTTCTGACTTTATTAAGCAATATCTTAAAATGTTAGCATTTGTTAGGACTACCATTACTATTAAAAGTTCTACTAATATCTCATAATGTTTGCTGTATAATAAAATCCTGCTCCTAGCTGCTCCTTTTTCAAAAAAATATTTTTTTAGATAACTAAGTATATCATTTTAATTTTTATATTTTCTGAAAACACACAAGCACACAATATTCATATATGTAACTCTCCTAATAAATGACTGATTGCAGTGAAACAAAAAACATTTTATGAAAAATAGATTAAGTACTTACCCAATTACTAGAAATGACCGCCATTTTGAATACCAAGATGGCGGCCAAGTTCAAATACATCGCTAAGTGATTTTACACTTTCGTTGTACTTTTATTTCTCTATTTCTGAGTTAGATATTCTTTTTAACAAATTTGTAAAATATGGCGCTTTTTTTTTAGAAATTAGACATTCAATTCAGATAAAATCACTATATGAATCCCGTCATCAAGAACGTGCCATAGAAGATATCTTATCTAATATTTTATGTGCAAATTGTCGAGATCAGAACCAAAAACGGGTAAAATCTTTGGCACATAATTATTTCGTTCAATTCCGAAAAAAATGACAAGCGGCCAATAGAAACGCAAATAGGTTTTTGACAAGTCATGCGGCATGGCTGGAAACAAATATTACAATAACGTGCACCAAGCCAAAAAATTCTACTTTGGGTCGACCAAAGGTACCATTTAATAGTTTAAGTTATGGTGGAAAGTACAAGAGAACCGAGAAACTGCGAGAATGTGAAACCGATGAGCTCGTATTTGCTGCAGAAATGGGTCTGAGGGGTTCCGGCAAGCCAGCAGCTGCACGTCTATTGGCTATACATTTAAAAGTATTAAATAAAAACAATACAACAAGTTCACCGCTCCAGATGTCTCCAGAAAAAGCACTATCTTTGATAATAGATACAAATCTTTCCAAGCGTCAGTATCAACTCTTAAGAAACAATGCAAAAGAAAGTAATGTAAACTTGTATCCATCATACAATATTGTAAGAAAGGCTAAACAATCTTGCTATCCAACAGAAATCACTGCTACTGAACACTCTGTCTCTGTCACATTACAATCTTTACTGGATCATACGGTATCCAGATTGTTCTTGGCACTTGACCTCTCCTCCGATAATTTTCCTCAAAATACTAATACATTTACTTTGCTGAGTAAGTGGGGTTGTGATGGTAGCTCAGGGCAAAAAGAGTATAAGCAAGGTTTTCAGGGTGAGTTTTCTGATACTAATTTACTTTTGTCCTGTTTGGTTCCGTTAGAATTATATTATAAAAAATTAAAAAATGAGAAAGTTCTTGTATGGCAAGATCCGCGGCCTTCTTCCACTGTTTACTGCAGGCCTATAAAAATGCAGTTTTTAAAAGAATCAATTCAAGTATCTAAGACTGAAAAGTATAACATGGATACAGAAATACAAAAATTGGTCGAAACTCGGGTTGTACTGAGTGAGCATGTGTCTGTTAACATAAATCATAGTTTAATCATGTCAATGATTGATGGTAAAATGGTCAGTGCTTTGACAGATACATCTTCTCAAACGTGCTATATTTGTGGGGCCTCACTGTCACAAATGAATTCCATAGATGATATTTTAAAGAGACCGATTAAGGAACAATATTTAAATTTTGGTATGTCTTGAATGTCTCCTCAAAATAAGTTACAGGTTAAGTTTACAAAAATGGCAGGCTCGTGGAGAAGATAAAATAAAAATTAAAGAAGAAAAAGAGAGAATTCAGAAAGACTTTAGAAATCGTTTAGGTATAATTATAGATCAAACAAAACAAGGGGTGGGGACAAGTAATGACGGTAACACCGCTCGAAAATTTTTTCAAAATTTCAAAATTTCTGCCGAAATAACACGTTTAGATCAAAATTTATTATATCGTTTTTTTGTAATCCTACAAGTAATTGCCAGCGGACTTAACATTGATATAAACAGTTTTAAATCGTATTCCTTAGAAACCGTCAAACAATTTGTACATCTGTATCCATGGTATAAAATGCCTGTCACTATACATAAAATTCTTCTCCATGGAGCAGAAATCATCCAATCATGTCCTGTGCCCATTGGTCAATTATCGGAGGAGGCTCAAGAAGCTCGAAATAAAGAATATCGACAATACAGGGAACATCGTTCAAGAAAAATGAGCAGAGTGGAAACTAATATTGATGTCTTCCACAATTTGTTGATTTCTTCCGATCCTTTCATTACAAGTTTACGAAAACTTAAATTGCCGGTAAAGAAAAAACTCGTTCCAGAAGCATTAAATTTGTTAAAATCATTTAATCCAAATCCATCATCTTTAAACGACCGTGACAGTAGTGACAGTAGCAGTGATTCTGAATAACTGTCGATATTATTTGCTAACAAATGAGTTTTATTCTATTGTTAATAATATCGTTTTATTTGTTTGTTCTTAAATAAATATAGTTCAATTTTTATACCGTTCCCCCGTTTTGACCTTTGACAGCCTTTAATTGACAATTATTATGTCAAATTTTAATATAAATATGTCAATAATGTCATATTTTGTCATATGTCAAAAGGGGAACGTTAAAAAAATTGAACTATATAAGTTTATATAGTGTTACTGTTATAGGTATAATGATAAAGTTTAATTACTGATACTTCTTTGCCGTTACGTCATGAATGTCACCAAGCGTCATCTTATGGAATTCATCGGTTGCCATATTATGACGTAACAGCAAAGAATCAATAATTAAACCATAGTTAATATTTATTTGTTTTACTAGGAATAAAAGTCTATGAAAAATAAAAAAGTTTGTCAACTGTTAATCAAATTCTCACACACACTGTTACTACAGTTTATAAATATATAAATTATATAAAATTATATAAAATATAATTTAAAAATCGTTTCTGAATTTTGGTTATTCTTATCAAAATTATTTATCAATACATTGTTAACTTCAGTCAATTCAAATGACTGATCTGTTTTGTAATATAGATATTTTTGAGATTACCCTGTATAATAATAAGTTTTATGAATGTCAAATAAACTCAAAAAAATCAATTTTTCATTATTCAAATACTTATGAAATTTTTTTTTGTCATTTAAACATATTTCGAGTTTTTCAAGATCACAGGGTCCCTCTGGCCCACTGTGCGACAGACGGAACGATGGAGTTGATAAAACATATTTTTTTGGCATCTAGAGACCCTAAAATATAAGGATGTGTCAAACTTGAGAGGGTGATTTTTTCACGATTACAAACATTTTATTTGTCCCACAAAAAATACTATATTTTTCTATATTTAAAATATTAATTAATTTTTAAAACCAAATACTGTAACTATATAACCTTTAAAAGCTGGAAAGAAAAGACATACTATTTGACTTGCAAAACGTCACCAAATCTTTGAATCCACCCCTGCTCGCAAATGTTTTAACACAAATTCTGTGTACTCCCAATGCCGATATAATATATGCGGATTTCAAGAAACAAGGATAGCAGTACCAAAAGACTGAGATGCGTTATTGGCTGTTCAGAAAAGAAGATGGAATTATTTCACTTATAGGATCATTTTGTAGAAGAAATCCTGAGTTTATTTTTAACCAATTAGGAAATGGTTTTGGAAATCACCTAGAAAAGTGTTGATTATTGACGTGTGGTATATTTATAATTAAATATTAGTCATCTAAGTATTAAAAAAAGTGGATTAAAACATTTTTATGAAATTTTGACGTTCCTTTATTATTTCTAAATACGTTTTGTATCTTTCTTAAAAAGAAAAAATATAATAATTGACTTTTGACTGACCTTTAATGCGAGGCATAATTTTCTTATTAATTTAAATTTCGAATAAGTATAGTGTGAAACATATGCGAAAAGCACTTTCCATACTCGTATACTTTCTGCAGTCGCGTTCGGCTCGTGAAGTGGAAGCGGATCTTGCAGCCTATGGATCCTATATATCTTCGCAGAGAACGATCCATCTTCAGAGGACCAGAGAATGCCATAAAAACTATTTTACCAGCAATTCTCCCAAAAAAAATTTTTAGAAAACACGACGTGTCCTGAGGAACTAGATTCCTCAAAACTTCCTGTTGTTACTAGTCTTAATATGGTTCTAATTAATATTGCTTCTCTAAGAAATAAAACTGACGAGTTGTACCTATTTCTGGAAGAATTAGAGTTCCCCCAACTTGTTGCAATTACTGAGCACTGGCTGAATCTAAACGAAACCTTTTATATTGAGAGGTATACCACAATAGCTAGATATGACAGAATAAAACTCAGCTCATGGGGGAACACTGATTCTATCCCTAAATGGAGATTTCATGTCGGTATCTAAATATGAGCATTTGTTATCGGATAGCTCTTTTGAATTCTCTATGGTATATAATCAAAACCTTGATCTTTATGTAATTTGTAAACTCTGATGTACAATCATTTTTAAATAGCCTGGTAAGTTTGCTAGACAGTCTACCGATTAAAGGTAAAAAAATTCTATGCGGGGACTTTAATATTGACTATGTTACTATTTGTGCCATCCAAAAATATCTAATTTCTATATTCGACTCTTTCGGTCTTTCAATCCATGTATCCTCGCCAACTAGAATTTCAAAAAACTCTTCTTCTATCATCGATTACATGGCGTCTGATTTTTCTCCATCAGAGGTGCATTCACAGGTCTATAACTCAGGTCTTTTCGATCACGAGGCGGTAATTTCCAGGTTTAGTTTACCTATTAGGCTCTTACCAAGATCTCGCCATCGGGACAGAATTTTCTCGGCCGCAAATTTCTCAGTATTTCATAATATTTGCTTTAACACCGATTGGAATTTTGAATCTGATAATGTCAACACAAACTTCAGAACTTTTTTAAATAAAACTTTAAGTGCTTTTAACAAGGCCTTCCCGCTTAAGAATATCAAACCTAAGCGGCATAAACCGTGGACCACGAAAGGAATACGAATTTCTGCTAAAAATATGCGCTCGCTCTCATATATAAAAAAATTCACCGACTCCTTTCTTATTCTCGACTATATCTCTAACTATAGGAGGATCTACACTACTCTTATTAAGTCAGCAAAAAAATTACACTACCGAAAACGTCTAACAAACTCAAATAATGTTTCAAAAGAAACCTGGTCCATCATCAATAACCTCAGAAACAAATCAAACGCTGTGACTCAGATCTTGACAGGGGCTAATGATCTAAATGATTATTTTATTAATGTAAGCAAAAATGTTACCTCTAGTATCTCGCCAAGTTTGGACCCTCTTTCGTTTCTCCCTCCTTCAAAAAATTTAGCTGATAGCTTTTTCTTAAGTCCCGTTAGCAACACTGAACTATTGAAGGTAATAAATAATATCAAAAGTAAGTCTTCGTGTAGCACTGATGGCCTATCAATTAGAATATTCCTGAACTTGCCACTCCCAGTCATAGAGGCCCTTACAACATTAATAAATAAGTCCTTTATAAAAGGTGTATTCCCCGATTGCCTTAAAACTGCTATAATTACTCCACTTCATAAAGGCGGCGAAAAAACTAACCCTTGCAATTATCGCCCAATTGCACTACTACCAGTGCTATCAAAAATTATCGAAAGGCTACTGAAGAATCGTCTTATGCCATTTCTCCTGAAACATCAGATAATATCCCCGGAGCAGTTCGGATTTCTACCCAACAAGTGCACCAGCGACGCCATGTTCACGTTGCTTAGAGGCGTCTACTTATCTCTCAATAACAACCACCCAACTGCCTCAGTTTTTTGTGACTATGCGAAAGCCTTTGATTGTGTTAGTCATGAAATTCTGATAAACAAACTAAATTTTTATGGAATTCGTGGTACTTCTTTAAATTGGTTCAAATCATATCTTGGGAAAAGGCAACAACTTGTAAGGGCTAATGGTTCCGATTCTGATTGTAAGTTGATTACAAGTGGAGTCCCTCAAGGTTCAGTCTTGGGACCTGTTCTTTTTTTGTTATACATTAATGATATCACGAACCTTAAAATTAATGGAAGAATTTCCCTTTTTGCTGACGACACAAGCATAACTTGGAGTGATTTTGATACAACGTCTTTACACTCTAGTATCTCCAAAGACTTGGTTATAATTAAGGCTTGGTCCGATTCCAATATGCTTTGTTTTAATGTGGATAAAACTGTGGCGTTATCTTATAAGGGAACTTTACAACCACTTCAGGTACATAACAGCAATATTGAATACGTAGAGTCGGTTAAATTCCTGGGTTTAAATATAAATAACAACCTCAAATGGTCTAATCATATTGACTCCTTAACTAAAAAACTTTCTACCGCCTGCTTCGCCATTCGATCAGTTTCAAAAGAACTAGACGTTCCTTCTGCCAGACTTACTTATTTCTCTTTATTTGAATCCCACCTCCGCTATGGCCTTCCCTTTTGGGGCTGCTGTACCACCGAGGAATTTCGTAGTATTTTTATGCTTCAAAAGAGAGCCATTCGTTATTTGTTTGGTCTAAATAATAGGCTGCCAATACTATTTCAAAAAACATGAAATATTAACACTTCCTGCATTATTCATTTTGGAAACAGTATGTTTGCTGAGAAAACATATAAACACCCTCCCAGAAAGGCCACAACATGTATACCCTACCAGAAACTCTAGGCATGATATATATCTTCCCATTCCTTCCTCAGAATTAATAAAAAAATCAATTATTTACAACGCCATAAAACTTTACAACAATCTGCCAGTACAGTTAAAATCTATCCCTATGCTTGCACAATTTCGAAAAAACACCAAAGCATACCTCATTGAGAGACCATTTTACAGCGTTAATGATTTTTACAGCGAGTAAGTCTCTTTAAATTGTCACTAAATTCGCTTGTTTACTTAAATCTTTTGTGAGTCATGTCCTAACTCGTAACATAGAAGTTTGAAAATCATCATATAGAGAAAAGAACTGTCGAACATTCACTTTAAACTTAATTATTTTTGTTAGGTATTGGATTAAAAACAAAATTTAATTCTTTTTTGTATACTACATTCTACACTAGTTCATTATACCTTCTGTTTAACATCACAATTATTTGTATAACTATAATAACATAGAGTTTAAGGTCGCATAGTTGCAATTTTGATTTCAATGTCATTGAAATTATTCACTGTTTTCGTTATACATGTGTGTTTGTTTACTTTTATAAGGTTATTAGGATTCATTAACTGTTTTGCGGCAATGTTATGTTATATTCTAACGTGTGTTTTACGATTTGGTAAATTGATAATTTACATTTTTAAAAAGCATTGACCTATCGAAATTCTTTTCGATTAATGTTTTGATATGTCTTATTTTAGGTACGGGTCATATAGGGATAATATTTTGCTTTGTCCATAAAATTGTAAAATGTTTCTGCGGCAATAAAGCATACTTTTGTTTGTCGTTTGTTTAACACCAAACCTCCTCACTCGTAAAAAATGCGCGCGTTTCAGTACTTGTACAATATACTATATCAGTTGCACTGATCTGAATTAGAAGTTTCTCTCCTTGTGATTTGTAATCGAGAAATAATCACCATCCGAAATTTTTTTCAATCTTCGCGTTTCAGATTACCTAGATTAGGAAAAACATGTTTCTCTATTTTGTCGGTCTGTGTGTTTGGTTGTTCGCGGCATAGCTAAAAACTACTTATCCCTTTGAGTACAATTTTTGAACAAAATTTACGGGTCATATAGGGATAAAAACATTTTTGGTAAAAATCCAATATGTTATAATAATATCACTTAAAAAAATGCTTATCCAATTTACCTCAAATTTAACTTAGGAATGAACTATTCAAATTTTGGTACAATCCAGGATGGCAAAACAAAATGGCGGCCTAATAAAATGTTTAAATAAAAAATCAGTCTGAAAAACTACTCATTCAATTGATTACACAGTTTGCGCAATACTTTGATATAGAGATAAACTGGTAGAATTTTGGTACGATTTCAAGATGGCGAAACAAAATGGCGTTCATATAAAATGTTTAAAAAATTAGATGTGATATGGTATTCTTAGGTTTGTTCTGGTGTAAAAAAAAACAGATCTGTACAGAGTGACTTTCTAGATGTTTAGTACAGGGATCTCGGAGCTGTGTTTAAAACCTATTTTGGTTTTCCAAAATTTGACAGCTGTCAAGGAATATTAAAAAAACTGATTTTTGTCAAATTTTTAAATCATTCCTAGCTCGGTAACGAATAATTTTAGAAAAAAACTTTGAATCAAAAGGTTTACATGATTGTATTCTAAATAAAATGACGCAAAGTAATTTTATGTAGTCAACGGCTGACATATAACATAAACTTATGTTTTTTTTAAATGGAAACTATATCATATTTTTTTCCTGTCCAATAGAGAATTTTATTACGATTCTAACGATATACCACACTTCACATTTACGGGACGTTTCGAACTAAAAAAAACATCATGAATGCAAGTTTATGATGGTTGCAAAGAAACGAAACTTGGCATCAAAGAAAATCTAATTACGCCATCTTGTAGAGCAGAAGAAGTTGCAATATGTGAAATTTATTTTGATCCGTCTTTTTTATCAGAATCAGAAAAAAATCAATTGCAAACTACGAATTCTTGCAATAGCAAGTATTTAATTTTTTATTTTTTTGCAACTTAAGAATAAAAAACAATTAAACAAATAAACTATATAAGTGTTGGATATGATCACTATTATTTTCTATACATTTTCTATAATCGTCTTCCAATTTATTAATTGAATTTGAAATAAAATTAATATGATTAGTATTTAAATGCTTTCCACAATTTTTCCTCTTAAATCTTCCAACGTTCTGCTTCTTTCTCTATAGACCTCAACTTTTAAATATCCCCATAATAAATTATCTAACGGAGTTAGATCTGAGCTATTTCGTTTCGGCCAATCCACATATTATATCGGTTGTTTAAAAACTCCCTTACAGGGGCGACATTATGTGGCGGTGCCCCATCTTGCTGACATATAGGATTAAAATAACTTTGCAGGGATACGTTTTCCAAAAGATTCTCAATTTCATTTTGTAAAAACCTTAAGTATCTATTCCCTTTTAGAGCACGTTCAAAAATAATGGGACCAATCACCTTATTTCTCAGCATACCACCCCAAACATTAAGGGACTTACGACCTTGTCGTTTAATTTCAATTAAATTATGCACTCCGGTAGTTGTAAAGGTCGCCTTATCAATCCACAGGATTTTATTAGAAAAATCGTGATCCTCATTTTTGTAAAAAATCATTTCTTGGCAGAAGTTTAATAAGTTCATTTCTTCTGCTTCGTTTAATGCAACTGTTCGCTTCTTTCGTTGCAGGGATATTCTTTGCCGCATACTGCTTTCAACATTATAAAATGTAGCCCTAGTTGGAACTAGGGGTTCGCGAGACCGAGACCGAGACTGAATCAGACAGAATAAAACAAGGGATCACCACATAAAAGTTTTAAATGTGATTTGTTATATATTTGACATGTAACTTACAATTTAAATGTTTACTGTTTTTAACTGTTTGTGGTACTATATGGATTTACTTCCTGTGCACACTTGACTAAGTAAGTAGATCACTTATTGAATTATTATTACAGATTGCTTCTTAATACAAATTATCTTCATAATTACTCTTTTTTACATAGTTTCTTTGTCTTCATTCATTTTCACTTCTACATTAGTAACTCTCTTCATAAAATATTTATCGAAAACTAAAGAAAGTGATTTCCTTCCTTTCAGGTGGCACTGATGATGGCGAAAGCCGAAAGCGCTTTGCTACGTTTTTAATAAATTGATTTGCACGAAATACAAAGAAAAGATTTTCACAATTCATTTATCTCTACTTGCACGCAGCCCTTCCCCTTTCAAATATCTACTTGTTCAATTTTTTGCCTGAAAGATCAATCTATAGCCTTTTTGAGAAAATGTACAGGGACAAATATTATATTGTGCCTGCTGAATCACCAGTAATATCAAGTTCCTCAAGCGATGATAACTATGCCATCGATTATACAGCAAAAAAAGTGATTCCGAAAATTGGAGAAAAGAAATAATAGAATCTTTACATTTAAAGCACGCTCCAAAGAGTACAGATATTTTAGAATGGCGGAAAGCACACGATAAACAATTTCCAAATTTAGCCAAAATGGCAAAAGATCTTTTGTCTATACGGGAGACCTCCGTAGCAGTAGAGCGTTTCTTTTCACAAGCAGGGTTAATTAATACAAAACTAAGAAGCATGTTAAATGAAACTTCAAACAAATGCTTATTATGCATTCATTCATGGTATAAAAGTAACTTGAAAAATGAAATTATAAAATATTAGTTTAAATTTTCTGTATATTTTTAGGTTTATTATATAGGTTGAAATAAAATCTAAAAATATGCTTATCATGTATGTTTAAATTTTTGCTTTGTTATTAGAACAGTTCGTTATTTTTTAAGTGTTATAGTTGAATTAGCTTTATTGATCATCTATTTAAAATCCTAATCCAAATTCTACTTTGTGTTTTGTTTGTTGAAAATCTTGTCCGTATGTATATGTATTATTTATATTATACTACACATATAGTTAAAAATTTTATATCGCCCATTATTTGCATATACAAACAAATTCAATGCAAAAATATTGTTCTATAAAACACGTATCTTCTTTAATTAGCAAGCCATCGAAGCGATTAAAGAAATGAAAAGAAAATGTTAAGACACATTTTCACTGATTTTTTTTAACAATTTTTTGTTTATTTTGAGTCGGAAATTTTTTAAACAAAAATCACCACAATTACTTCGTCTGTTGGAGTCTTTACCGTATTTATACTATATAAGAATATGATATTGCGATGTTTTTATTGAACCAAAAAACTAAAAATTTTTGGATTTTGTTAAAAACAGTTGTGATAAAGGGTCTCTATTAGTTATTAATTATTGAATTTTTAAATTTGTGAAATTCTCTTTTTATGGTTATTTATATCGAAAAACTAAAAATAAGAATATATACAATGCTAGTATAATATAATTGATTATAGAAAAATTATTTTTTGAATCCATTAATTTGCCCCCAAACATATATTTTTTGAATTATGTTGTCAAAACAAATAATTTACGAACATTAATTATTTTGCTACTTCACTTTGAGATCGAGACCGAGAGTCTCGATTGGTAAGTCTCGGTCTACCCCTAGTTGAACTTGCATCCCAGGGTGGGGGTGCCGGTATTCGGCTTGCACATCCGAAACATTAATATTTTTATAAGATAATCGAATTATTTCTAATTTTTCTTCTTCATTATTGTAATATACTCGTAAAGTATACTAGATTTAATATTCGACCCGTAATTAATCTGAATTAGGGAGAGAATATATAAAATCACTAATCTGAGTGTTGGTTCATTTAATACTAAATAATAAGCATAAACGTACAATATACGGGAATCGAAGTTGGTACAAAACAACCTGTTTTTATATTCCTGAATATTAGGGAGTTCTCGCATTCAAAGAATGATAATCGTAATAACCGTATATTACATCTTCCCCCTTAATTTAATAATTAATATACAATAATGTAATCTAACAATAATTTCTCAAAAAAAAAACTTAACTAGGCTATATTAAATCGTGGTTTTAGCATACTACGACGTCTCAATACTCTAACATCTGAATTTGGTGTATCACTAATTATTGTTGTCACTTCACTCTCACAGTTTACGTTAGAGATTATATCTAAATTATTTTCTAAGTCAGAACGGGAAATTATGGGAACACCATCATCAGATTTCTTTGCATTATTATCCGAATAACAGGGTTTAAGTTGATCTGCATGGCGTTTCCATTTCATTCCGTCATTATCTGTTTTTGTTAAATAGGTTCTTTTTCCGAGTACTTCAAGGATATTGCCTTGACACCATGTTGGTTTAGATGCCCTAAAATCTTTTATCCACACCTTTTCCCCTTCATTAAAAATAATATTTTTTTTAGAAGAATAGTATTTTTTTTGTAAATTTTGCTTATCATTTACAATTTGTTTTGTAGAAGGTACCAATAGATCAAATTTAGTTCTAACATTGCGACCCATTAAAATCTTTGCTGGTGTTTCCCCAGTCGTAGTATGAGCAGTATTTCTATAATGAAATAAAAATCTATTAATAATTAAATTAATTGACATATTTGGATGAGCATGGCGAGATTTTAAAATAGCATTTTTCATGGTTTTTACGGCATTCTCCGCTAGCCCATTTGTAGCTGGATGATATGGAGCTCCTGTAAAATGTTTTACACCGCTTCTTTTTAAAAAGGTTTGAAATTCTTCTGATACAAAAGAAGTAGCATTATCGGTAGAAATTTGTAAGGGAAGCCCATATCTTGCAAAAAGATCTCTAAACATTTTTATGGTGGTATGTGATGTAATATTGTTTACTTCAAAACATTCAATCCACTTAGAAGTAGCATCAATTATTACAAGAAAGTTTTTATTGAAAATCAGTCCAAGCATCTTTTGGATATTCCCAAACTTCTAGAGATGGCTTATGCATATTACATGCGTAAATAGTACAAGGTTCACACTTTTTTGCGATATTTTCAATTTGCTGATCAATTAACGGCCACCAAACATAAGACCTAGCAAGTGCTTTCATTTTAACCATGCCCATATGGCTTGAGTGCAATTCTTTTAAAATATTACCTTGTAATTTTGAGGGAACAACTAATTTAAAACCCCATAAAATACAACCCTGTTCAATGTTCAGTTCATTTCTTTTATTAAAATATGATTTAAATTCCTCAGATTCGGCCAGCCAAAACGAATATAAAAAATAATTTTGCTTAGAAGTGGATCTTTACTTGTTTTAGTTTTTACCTGCAATAAATTTAAAGGAATTTCTGAATCTTTTAATAAATGTAAATATGATATATCAGTATTTATTTTTAAGAATAAAATGTCGCCTTCGAACTCACGTATTTAATAGAGAAAGTAAATGCTGATAAAATATGAGCCCACCTTTGTAACCGGTTAGCTGCAAAAACTGGTATACCTTTTTTTTTACCAAAAATACTTAGTAAAGGTTTGTGGTCGGTTACTAAGGTAAATTTCTGATTATAAATGTACTGAAAAAATTTCTTGACTCCAAATATTATAGCAAGTGCTTCTTTTTCTGTTTGTGAGTAAGAAATCTCGGCTTTATTTAAAAGTCGCGATGCAAATGCAATTGATTTTTCTACATTAAAATCAAATATATGACTTAAGGTAGCCCCTAATGCAAATTGAGAAGCATCTACAGTTAAAATAAATTTTTTTGACGCATCAAAATGTGCCAAAACTTTTGAAGACAGTAAAATATTTTTAGCTTCCTAAAAACTTTTTGTGCATTCTTTTGTCCACAGCCATGGGACATCTTTTTTTAGAAGGTTATATAAAGTCTTTAAAATTGCAGAAGCATTTTTGATAAATTTACAATAATAATTTATTATACCCAAAAAAGATTTGAGTTCTGTTATATTTTTAGGAGGTTGGCAATTTTTTATTGCCATGACTCTTTCTTCAGAAGTATGAAGACCATGTTTGTCAATTTTATGTCCAAGATAAGTGACACTGTCCTGAAATAGTGAACACTTTCCCTTCTTTACCTTTAACCCACATTCTTGAATGCGGCGAAAAACATTTTCCAAGCGCTCCATATGCAATTGGTCAGTTTCGGCAGTTACTAAAATGTCGTCCAAAAAGCAAGTCACCCCCGGCATCGTAAACATTTGTTCCATAATATTTTAAAAAATTGCCGGTGCACTTGATATTCCATATGGCAATCTAGTGTAAGAAAAAAGCCCTTTATGGGTAGATATTGTAACAAGTTTTCTAGATTCTTATGTAAGCATTATTTGTTGGTAAGCCTCTGATAGGTCTATTTTCAAAAACTTTTTCCCTCCCTGTAATTGAATAAATAAATATTCAATTCGTGGTAAGGGAAAATGACTTACTTCCAAATGGGGATTCAGACTTACTTTAAAGTCTCCGCATATGCGAATATTACCATTTGCTTTTAAAACAGGGACGATGGGAGTCGCCCATTCAGAAAATTCAGTTTTAATTAAAACACCAATTTCGACAAGTCACATTTATTCTAGAAATGTTATGTATATCACTATCTCTCAAACTTTCAATTTTTTTAGAACTATTATCTAACTTACAAAAACCTATATTAAGCATACTTAGTCCATTTCTACCTATAAGTGGAGGTCCACCATTTTTAATAACATAAGTTTTTAAAATGTAACTCTTTTTCTCAAAAGTTATATTTAATTGCAAATATCCTAGGGGTTTAAATGTTATTTCAACGTAATCAGTTAGGGACAAATCATTGATATTTAAAGGCAATTTTTTAAAATGTCTTAAATCTAACTTTTCAGAAATCGCTGAGTGCGCAAATCCTGAATCAACTTCAAAATTTAAGGGTAGTCCTTCGGCAACTAATTTAAGAAAAAATGGTTTCGAATATTAAAAATTGACTCTTCGCTTCCATTTAAATAATCTAAATTATTACCTTCGTCTAGAAAATGTTGACGATTAATTTTGCACTGGGGTGCTAAATGACCCTTTACTCCGCACTTAAATGTTATTTCAACGTAATCAGTTAGGGACAAATCATTGATATTTAAAGGCAATTTTTTAAAATGTCTTAAATATAACTTTTCAGAAATCGCTGAGTGCGCAAATCCTGAGTCAACTTCAAAATTTAAGGGTAGTCCTTCGGCAACTAATTTAAGAAAAAATGGTTTCGAATATTAAAAATTGACTCTTCGCTTCCATTTAAATAATCTAAATTATTACCTTCCTCTAGAAAATGTTGACGATTAATTTTGCACTGGGGTGCTAAATGACCCTTTACTCCGCACTTGTGACAATTACAATTTTTGTAAACACAGCTACTGGCTTTATGATTACTTCTGCCACAAACTAAACACTTTTGGAAATTTTTAACTTTACCACTACCACTAGGTCCAGCTTGCCCTGTTCTGTCATTCCCTGGTTGAGGAATTTGCTTGGAATTTGCAAATTTTTGGAAATTTCTTCCTTTATATTTTTGAAAAAAAAACAGGTTCTTGCTTCACACTAACGCCCAAGGATTCTCTCAAACTGTGATCCCGAAGAGCAGACTCTTTACTAAGAGCAATTTTCACCACTTTGTCAAAAGTGACCTTATTTACGTCTTCTTCGAAAAGTCGGTCCATGATCTTGTCATCGTTTATACCAACGACAAAAATATCACGCATCACCACTGAAAGCTCGTTGCCAAAATTACAATTAGAATCTAAGCTTTTTACCTTGGCTTGCCAATCAGCAATAGAATCAGAAGTCTGTCTTTTCGAATTGTAGAATTCGTTCCGCAAAATAGGACTTAACAGGAGAAAAGTGCGTAGTTAGAATATCCAGCAACTGGTCAAAACTTTTTGCTTCTGGCAATTCTGGAACACACAAGTTTCTAACTAACACATAGCAATCCTCCGAGAGTGTATTCAACAAAATTGCTCGTTTTCTATCACTGTCCGTAATGTTGTTTGCAACAAAAAACTGCTTAAGTCTCTCGCCAAATACTGAAAAATTTGATACCTTCGGATCAAAGTGGTAAGAGTACCTAAAAGTCCTACGTACTCGGTTTTTACTGCGGCACTGCTGCTGCTTCCAGTTTCCGTGGGCGGCGCCATTTTAAGAATTTTTCTTAAAAACAACTTATCACAATATTTAGGAAAATTTTTAATAACTTTACTGCGCGGGTAATTAATACACAACTCGTCGCCATTGTAATATACTCGTAAAGTATACTAGATTTAATATTCGACCCGTAATTAATCTGAATTAGGGAGAGAATATATAAAATCACTAATCTGAGTGTTGGTTCATTTAATACTAAATAATAAGCATAAATGTACAGGGTTATTGATTATAAATGTCCCCCCCCTTTAACTTTTTTGTTTGGCATTTTAGGAAAAAAAATTAAATATAAAGGTTGCTTGGAATAAGTTAAATTTTTAAAATATTATATTTCTAAATATACAGGGTGTGTCACAAATGTGCAGCAACTGCCAACTTTGTTATTTTCAATACGATACCATATTTTTTATTTCCTTTTTTGATTCTACATAAAATTCTAAGCATATTTGATGTAGCATACCCTATACCTAACTTCAACTGTCTCCAAACTATAAACAATTGAAAATTGGCACTTTTTGCACTTTGACTCATTATAGTGGCAAAACGGTTAAATATAAAGGAAAATAAATTTCACTTTCCCATCTTAAATTTTTAAGAGCTATGTGATGGTCGTAATTGATGGTACCAACGAAGGTACCAATTTTGGTACCAATGGTACCCACTTTATATTTATGTTATTAGATAGCTTTTAAAAAGTTAAGATAGGAATGTAAAATTTATTTTCTATCTTTAACCGTTTTGCCACTACTTATAATGAGTCAAAGTGCAAAAAGTGCCAATTTTCAATTGTTTGTAGTTTGGAAACAGTTCAAGTTAGGTATAGGATATGCCATATCAAATATGCTTAGAATTTTACGTAGAATCCAAAAATGAAATAAAAAATATGGTATTGTATTGAAAATAACAAAGTTGGCAGTTGCTGCACATTTGTGACACACCCTGTATATTTAGAAATATAATATTTTAAAAATTTAACTTATTCCAAGCAACTTTTATATTTAAATTTTTTTCCTAAAATGCCAAACAAAAAAGTTAAAGGGGGGGGACATTTATAATCAATAACCCTGTACCGGGTGGCCAACTAAGAATGGACGCCGGCCATAACTCGCTAACCGTTAATCATATAACTTGGGGGAAAAAAAATTATTAGCTAAATCGACTAAGAGAAATCGCTGGAAAATATTTTGAAGTTCCGCATATGGCCGCTAGGGGGCGCAACTGTTATGGTCAATCAGAAAAAGGGCTGTTTCTTAAAAAATATTCATGTAAAGGTATATTATAAATACTGCCATCGTAAAGAGTAGAAAAATTGTGATTTTTTTGTTAAGGATATTTTGCTCTATCTCGTAAAATGTAGTGGTGGGAGAAGGTCAAACATGTTTTTATTTAAATGTCAATAACTCCGTTATAAGTCAACGGAATTGAACAAACTAGGTCTCGTTTAAAAGAGCCCATCTTAACTAATAATCTGATGTAAAAAAAAAATCCGATTTGATTTCGCCGTGGTAACTAGAGGGCGCTGATTGACATCACAACAATTATTACGCATTATTTTGAAAATTTTAAATAGCACGCTATATCTCTTTTAACACAATTTAATAGAGGAGGAAATTCTCAATAAGTCAGTGCAAATTTCAGCTTCCTAACTTTTTTCAAACCGGAAATATAAATAAAACAAATATTAGGGCGCTGGGTACGCAACATCTCCCTAATCTGTATGGACATAGCCTACATCACAATAATTCAGTAATAATACCACAGATAATATTCAACGCAAATCGCTAAAAATTATACTAATGTTCTGAAATAACCACCAGGTGGCGCAGTAGGAGTCAATAAGTGCAATATTAAATTTTCATTATAATGGGAAATGAAAGCCATTTAAATGGAACGTGTGAAAGAAACGATAATAAAAATATAATTCAATTAATGCCGCCCTAAATGTTCAAATTGTCGGCCATCGTTTTCGATGCACTTATGCATCCTATCTCGCGTGGATAAAACTGCAGCCTCCAGTTCACCAACTGAAATAGTATTTATACAGTCTCTTATTCGCTGAATCATATTTTCCCGTGTAGTGGGTCTGGTGGCAAAAACTAAATCTTTCACTCGACCCCATAAATAAAAATCTAAACACGTTAGGTCGGGTGACCTAGCTGGCCATGGAAGGGTGCCGCCTCGCCCTATCCATCGGCCAGGATAGTGGGCATCTAAAAATTCCCGAACGTTGACGGCGAAGTGCGCTGGACAACCATCGTGCTGGTATACCAATCGTTATCGGACGTTCAGAGGTACGTCCTCCAACAAAATCGGCAATTCCTCCCTTAAAAATCTTAGATATCTCTCACCATTCAATGGATTATCGAAAAAAAATGGTCCGATAATTCGTCCGCCTAAAATCCCTGCCCAACAATTTACAGACCAACGGCCTTGGTGCTGGACTTCGCGCATCCAATGTGGATTTGTTCTGGACCAATAATGTGTATTGTGAAGATTGACACGTCCATCGCTCTGGAAGGTAGCCTCATCGGTCCACAATATTCGCCTCAGAAATTGCCGATCTTCCCTCATTACACCCAAAAGCCAGTGACAATGGTTTAGTCTGTGATCAAAATCTGCAGCAGTCAATTCCTGATGCAGCACTAAGTGATATGGATGTAACCTAAAACAAGATGAAGATATTTAATTGATGTTCCAGGAAATTATTGGTTTTCTAGGCTTAAAGACCTATGTGACATCAGAATCACGTGACTTTTGTTAAAAAATATGTCCAGTTTATATTTGCAATGTCGTTGCTTACCTGTGCTCTTTGAGTATATTTTAAACAGTGGTTCGCGTTACTCCTAGGTCTAGCGCAATAATTCGAGTACTTAGTTGAGGATTAAACTCGATATACGCTAGCACATTAATTACATTCTCTTCGGTGCGTCCTCTGCGTTGTCTGCGGTATACGGGAATATGCACGTTTCCAGTGGTTCGCAAACGTTGGATCACTCGAAGAAAAACCTTTTTACTTGGGTGGCGTCTCTGCGGATATTCCTGCGCATATACTCTTGCAGCAACCGTAGCATTTCTCAAACATTCAAAATAAACACCTATCATGTCGAATAGTTCTTGATTTGTATAAATCATTTTGTTCTTAACACAACGCAACACGAACAATAACAAATCTTGAACAAGAAAAATACGAACTACAACAATAACATGAACAACAGCAACTAGAAAAACTCAAAAAACACGAAAATCTCGGACAAAAACGCGAAATGATAGCAATACTATTAGGAAATTCAAGAACGATAAATAGCAACTAAAAGGCACTGACAAGAAACTATTGTTTATTTTTTGACGTATTACTTTCAATTTTGTTTTCACAGCCTACTATTTTTTTTGCTTGATGTAGCAGAAAATTGCTAAGGAATTATTATTTATCTATGTTTTTAGTTTATTGTTATTCTTGTGCATAAATGGTCGATTTTAAGAAAGACGGAGATTTGCAACGGTCGAATATATTAGGATTTTTCTTATTTATTACCTTATAATATCTAACTTACTGAAAATAGAGTAAACTACAAAAAAATATAGAGAAAAGTAAAATTGCGAGTAAAACTATGCTTATTAACGTCTACTGCGCCACCTGGTGGTTATTTCAGAACATTAGTATAATTTTTAGCGATTTGCGTTGAATATTATCTGTGGTATTATTACTGAATTATTGTGATGTAGGCTATGTCCATACAGATTAGGGAGATGTTGCGTACCCAGCGCCCTAATATTTGTTTTATTTATATTTCCGGTTTGAAAAAAGTTAGGAAGCTGAAATTTGCACTGACTTATTGAGAATTTCCTCCTCTATTAAATTGTGTTAAAAGAGACATAGCGTGCTATTTAAAATTTTCAAAATAATGCGTAATAATTGTTGTGATGTCAATCAGCGCCCTCTAGTTACCACGGCGAAATCAAATCGGATTTTTTTTTTACATCAGATTATTAGTTAAGATGGGCTCTTTTAAACGAGACCTAGTTTGTTCAATTCCGTTGACTTATAACGGAGTTATTGACATTTAAATAAAAACATGTTTGACCTTCCCCCACCACTACATTTTACGAGATAGAGCAAAATATCCTTAACAAAAAAATCACAATTTTTCTACTCTTTACGATGGCAGTATTTATAATATACCTTTACATGAATATTTTTTAAGAAACAGCCCTTTTTCTGATTGACCATAACAGTTGCGCCCCCTAGCGGCCATATGCGGAACTTCAAAATATTTTCCAGCGATTTCTCTTAGTCGATTTAGCTAATAATTTTTTTTCCCCCAAGTTATATGATTAACGGTTAGCGAGTTATGGCCGGCGTCCATTCTTAGTTGGCCACCCCGTACAATATACGGGAATCGAAGTTGGTACAAAAAAACCTGTTTTTATATTCCTGAATATTAGGGAGTTCTCGCATTCAATATAATGATAATCGTAATAACCGTATACCAACTATAAACTATGATGAACATATAATTTAATTTTGGACAAATGTTTTTATTTTTTATTTTTTCCATGGCTACCTAGATTAATAGTTATTGCTTTCGTAGTTTACAAAGTAAACGCAGCAACCTGTGATTTCGGCCCATGGCTGATAATGATTAAAAGTACATAAAATAAACCTTATTTCAGTATTTTTAAAATAGAGCGAAAACGGCTGAACCAAATATACACATTATACATTTTTGAAAAGTGGAAAATGATCTCTTTCCAAATATGAACAAAAATATAGGGTGATCTATTTAAAAAAATGAAGTTGGTGTCAGTACCGCATTGTTGGACCACCCTGTATGCGTATATATGTATCTGTTTAAATAAAAATAAGAAAAATTGTTTAATTATAAAAATACACCCTGTACCTACATATCAATTTTTAAACTTTGATGAAAAACGTTCTTGATGCACTTTTTATGACGAGCAGTTTAGAATATTGTTTTTAAAAAAAAATCCATTTTTGGAAAGCTCGTGTCTCCGAAAGCTAATGAAATATTTTATTGAAATTTGATAAGAGAGCAGTTCTTGATAATGTCGAATAACGATTTTAGATCAACATGAGCGTATCTTTTTAAAAAAGCTTCAGGTCTATCGTAGTTTATAGAAATGCTGTTTTTCTTTTCAGAAGGAGAAGTTTTCCCTCGAAACCGGACCAGGAAATAAAGGAAAGGCCGATCAGGTTCGCGGTTAGGTCTCTAGGCTGGGTGGAAATAGCGGAAGAAGATCTGACGCCTGAACGTAGTAGCAAAGCTGTAAATAAGTGTATAGTCGATTTATCGTTAGGCAAAAATGATCTGTTGGATGTCGTCGGCAGATGGGGTGATGTAAGTAAAAAAAGTGGTATAATATAGTTACAGGTTTTAGGGTTAACCATTTTTATCTTTTTAAAACAGTTATTTAATTTTCCTTAAGGATTTTTTTATAAACAGGGTGTAGTTTAATACATGTCCAAAACAAACGGTTCAAAGAATTCGTTTCAACGTTGTTTTGTTTACTTACACCTATGGAATGTAACGTGGGGAAAATTATACTCAACCACACATTTAAGAAACAATAATAATATTAAACAATATAATTCTTATTAATTATAACACAAAACAGAATCACTTGGAACACATAAAACCGCACTTGCAATCACTCACAACCACGAATGCTAAATAAATGCTATTACAACCTCACTACTATTTTGTTTACGTTATTCTTAACACGCATAGGCGGCGTTGTCAGATATCGCATATATAAATTCTCAGTTACGAGTTTCAACAAAGTAGATAGTTATTATTTGAAATATTATTGTTTTCCTATTTTCGTTTTTTGAGAAATAATACTATAGACGATAGTTATGCGATATTATATTTTGACAATGTATTTTTTAGCTATATACACTCAGTTCCAAAAAAAGTGACGCACTTGGTTTTTGTCCCAAGTTCAGTGTCACATCTTCCAAACCAGTGGATCGATTTTGAACAATTTTTTTTTCGTAAGTAGGTAATACCTTGTCTTTCAGCAAAAATGAAACAAATGAAATATGTCTCAAAGACTCTTGGATAATAATGTAAAAAAATGGAAGCTTCCACGGCCTTGGCCAATTATAAAATCATGGTTCTTGGGATTCGACTGTGTCAAATTAGAATTAATATCCGACGTTTCGCCTTCGATTGCACGAGGCATCTTCAGGGATCCTTACTACACGAGATCTGAACACTGAGCACGGAGAGATTCAGGTGTCAGTCAATTTCGATGTTTCCGATGTTAGAAATCTTGATCAGAAATCGAAATGGCTCTAAATACTAGTGAGTTAATAACCGATTTCTTTTGTGCTGGATGGGGGTGGGAATTTTCATTTAAGTATCTATTTGTATGTATGCGTCGATTTTCTGTACACAGAATATCCTACTGTACCATTTTCCTTCCTTTGAATATATACAGCGAGAAAGGGAATTGTTCCATTAGATTCAATTTCCATTGTGAACTTGATATATTATAATGTTGTTGATTGAGGTGAAGGTGAAGGAGAACCCAAATAGTTCCGTCCGACCTCTTCGGTTTCGTTATTTATTAAAAACCTAAAATTTTGAAGTTAATTATTAAGGGCGAGACTTACGTAAAGATTAGAGGGAAATATAAAAATATCTAACATAAATTATTCGAAAATAAATATTTAAATTCAATATCTATATAAAGATTTACTGAAATATTTACTGTATTCTGAGTTGCCTATCCTTAAAAAAATCGTTTATTTTTATCAAATCAACAAGGGGGAAAGAGACAAAATATAAGAACATTAAGATCAAGTTTTGCATAGAGCACTTCCAACGTGTTAGTTTTTTTAGCCAAATTCCTACCTTTTTTTTAAACATTTTTTCTTTGATAAACCTCTTGGCTAAAATCGTTTTGGAACGAGTTAATTCTATTTAGTTTTGACTGTGACCGTGAAAATTCAATTAAATGGCTGATCGTTTTCAAAGGTTGTTTTAAAATTTATCTTGACCGGTGATCGAATAACAGCCAGGTAATTAACAATTTTAATTTATTTTGGCAAGATTTATTTATTTTAATTTTTACAAATTTTACAATTAGGCTACAATGGATTTTTTGTCTTTTTTACAGCTCAGCGGTCATTTTACCACCTTGCATTTTACCACTTTGCATTTTACCACCTTGCATTTTACCACTTTGCATTTTACCACTTTACATTTTATCACTATTATATTTTCATTGAAATGTGAAAGCCTATATTTCACTTTTGTGGTAGTTTTGAACACAATAGTTGGCACATTCAGAACTTTTGGGTGAAGCCAAAATAAAAAAACAAAACTTTTTTGCCACCGCAAGGGTTGTGGTTCCGACAGGACCCGTTTAAAAGGTTTTTGAAAACTGCAGTAGTATTCTACTTACCGAACGTTGGCACAAACAAGATCCACTTTTACCGAAGAGGTTTTGAAGTATTTGGCCTGCAAGCCCAACAACCAGGCCCAAGTTTGAGTTATCACTTCCTGCTTACCTGCTACCTACTTGGTGAGATTTTTAACTTAAATTTATAAATTCGTCGTACCTTTTATTTTTAAATTTCATTTTCGAATTCTTATACTTATTTCTATCTATAAATATAATTTATCTCACATTCTTGCATTTCCTTTAAACACTGGTAAATATTCACAAGTATAATCTGAAATAAAGGGAAATAATAATTGTATATTGTGTTTTACTGTTTGTCTCAGCATTTTTACTAACACACGGGTAAAGGGTGTTCGAAGGACGTAATGTAGATTATCTTTTTTTACGTGGGTTGGCGCCCTTCCATTTTATATATATTTTTTGACTTTCCTTCTTCATACACTAAATTAAACGGACTGAAAAGTTTTGAACTCCCCCAAAGCCGAACTACCGTACAAGCTAGCTGATGGGTCGTATTTGCAAACTCTTGAAATTGCAGTTACGTAACAAATCTTTATAACGTGACTTATAACACCGGAGTTTACGTTATATAACATTCATGTAGCTTGGCAAAGTTTCAGCAAAAAAGCTGTAATTCGGCCAATTTTAGAGATAAGTCGATAAATAAAAAACAAAATGCTCACAAAAACAGAGTCTTTCATATAGGGTGTTAAAAGTTTCTATACGAATCCTCAACTAATACACAGGGCAAGTAAAAAAAATAGTAAAAAGCATGGTTCGAGCTTTTTCATTATTAACCAAGAATCTTTGAGAACATTTTCATTTGTTTCATTTCTGCTGGAAGACAAAGGTATTATCTACCTGCGAAAAAAAATTCTTCAAAATCGGTCCACTGGTTTAAAAGATATAAGACATTGAACTTGGGCCAAAAATTAAGGGCGTCATTTTTTTGGAACTGAAAATATTTTATTGCCATTTTAATATATTTTGGTCTTTAACATATTCATTTTAAACAGAACATTTTCTTTCCGCAGGGTAAAGATTTATTTATGGACCTAGATGAAGGTGCGCTAAAGCTATTCGATCCTGAGAATCTCACAGTTTTAAATACTCAACCGATCCATACTATTCGAGTGTGGGGTGTAGGCAGGGATAATGGCCGGTGAGTGAAACTATTTGTGCTGATCAGAGAGATTACTATTTGTATAACTAAATAATTGTTGAGTTAAAATGCAACAGCCAATTTTTTGGTAATTTTCAAGTTTTCATGATTTTTTTTTATTTATTAGATAGGTCATTTCTTTCAGAAACAAGATATGTTCTTTAATTTATTCAATATTTTTAAATTCAATATTTTGAGAGTGTGTAACGAAACTGATTTTTTTACTAAAACTTTCTTAAGTCTGAGAATTAGCAAATATACTTTACGATTGTGTCAGCCGATACTAGGTGGACGTCCATAATAAAATTATGTAAAATGTAAAAAAAAAACTATTTTTCACAAACATTTCCACTATATTTTTTGAAAAACGCGTAAATCAAATATATCGTTAAAATTTCAATGTTCAATACTTATTAAAAAAGAATTTCTTAAAGATTCTAAGTCAAATTCAGAAATTCAATGCGTAAAATTAAGTAAAAAAATGTTATTTTTACGAAAGCTGATCAAGGCAACACTGTAGTTGCTATTGATAAAGTAGACTACATTAATAAAACATTAGATTTCTGTAAAACAGACACATATCGGATTTTAAAAATTAATATTACAAATCTTTTTCAACAAAAAGTTAAAAATTGTAAGAGTTTGTTTGATGATAGAGTAGTCTCTTTCTTTTCAGCGTCATCCTATAAAATATCTAAAAAACTTATAAACATTGTTCAGTCTTATACAGAGTTTTCGGCAAAATATCAAATTACAAAATTCATTAGATTTAGTTAAAAATATTCATTTACCAAATAACGCGAAACTAATCTCGTTGGACGTCACTGATCGGTTTCCTAGTATTCCCGCTAAAGATACTATCAAATTAGTAGAAAATGTTTTAAACAAAAAACCAGTTAATTGTGTTAAAAAACAAGAAATTTTACACGTACTTACCGAATGTTTAGAACAAAACTGCTTCGAATTTAATAATAAACTTTATACTAGTACAGAAGGTTTAATTATGGAAAATCCTTTAAGCCCCTTGCTGAAATATTTTGGACACTCTAGAAAATCAAATCAACAAACATCCTTTTTTAAAAATTTTGTATACTGGCCTAGATATGTTGATGATGTTTTAGCATGTTTTATGGAAACTGAAACAATTAAATATTTTTCTCGAATATATTAATAACCTTCATCCTAATATAAAATTTACAATTGAATTAGAATCTAACAACAGTATAAATTTCTTAGATTTAACCATTAAAAGGTTAAATAATAAAGTGCGGGACACGAAAGAAAACCGGGCGGAGTCAATCGGTTTAGGAAGGTCGGCCAAGAAATCTCTTGTGCTGTCCCGTCGTTCTTTAAATAATATGGCACTCCTTTTTAACTATACACACCTTTATCTATATTTGCCTGTTTTCTTTCGTGTACCGCACTTCTATTTCGAATTTTAAAATGATTTAATTTTGATTTTTCTTCATCGATTTACCTATAAATATATTTTTTCTTGAGTTCTGTCATTAACGGTTCCCAAGCTACTGCCTACGTACACTATTATTGGAACACCCAGTATAGTGATACACGATTTACAAGTCCAGATTTTACAAGGGCAACCAGCATCAGATCCAGTGAACGAGATTTATCAAAATTTTCATTTATACAGTTCGACTTTGGGCTACTCGGGTATGCCAAAAGTGGCCGTCTGTTTCCATTTGTCATATTACTTTGTACAGGGGCCGTCATTGTGAAGTACTATACAGGGCGTTTCCTAATTACGTGCTGATGTTAAAGGGGGTGTTTTTATGTATTAAAAGTCTTAACTTTGAAATACAGGATGGTAAAGTTTAAAAAGAAAACATTTTTTTTCATCCCAATTCTGATGCTATTGTAGATAACTGCATGAATTTGGTACACGTCTTCTATGCATTAAGGAGAATACGGATTTACCCAGGTTAATTACATATGCACGCCACTGGTGGAAATTTCAAAAATTCATTGTTAATAAAAAACACCCTTTTAAAATAGAATTAGAATTAGCATTTTAAAAAAATGTTTTTTTAAAACCCTGTGTCTCCAAAGTTAAGACTTTTGGGTTCATATTAAACTTTTCTCTTAAAAAGGTCCAAGAATCACCCCCCTTTAACATTAGCATGCAATTAGGAAACGCCCTGTATAGTACTTCACAATGACGCCCCCCCGATGAAACTAAAGAGGCCGCAAACAGATTTGCCCTAACCATTTTAGTTTCCGTGCTACAGGGTGATTTTGAAAATTTGTCATTTTCGGACACCCCCTGTAACTCAGCTATCGTAAAATATATTTAAAATGTTTCAACTGGTATTTATAGATTTTTTCACGTAGAATTCAGATTTTTGCTGAGAGTCATAGTTTTTGACATATTGGCATAACCTACTATTTTTTAAATGGGACACCCTATATATTATTTTTTCATCTTATTCTTCGTGTCGAGAGCTTTTCAAAAACATACCATAAGTCATATTTATTTTCATAAATAACATGAAAAAATGCATTTTTCTTTAAACGGATTTATGGCATAGCAGATCAATCGAAATAAGAGAAGGTGGCTGTGGAGCCATGGAAAAAGTTAACAAATATTTATTAACGAAATAACAAAGTAACAGCATCAGAAAAAATTAGGAAGTAGGTAAAAGGTAATAATTATAATTTCATTAAAACTACAAATATTGTTCAAATTGTAGACCATTATGTGTCCTACAAGTGTGACAAACTTTAAAAATTCTTTTTAATGCATTTTCTATTGTAAATGACTGTCTTTGTAACTCTGCAAAAGCGTTTTCGGTGGCCATTCTTAGTTGTTCTAAGTTTTCGTATCGCCTTACATAAACCTTGTTTTCTAAATAACCCCACAAAAAGAAATCTAAAACTGAGAGGTCAGGGGATAGTGGTGGCCATCGAACAGGTCCGTGTGTTCCTATCCATCTTCCAGGAAAATGGTCGTTAAGCCAGTTTTGACTTATTCTGGCATTGTGGGCTGGAGCTCCGTCTTGCTGGAAATAAATCCTATTTAGTTGAGCCAAGGGAACATCATCCAAAATTCCTAATGCGTCTTCTAGGATTCGCACGTAACCAATCGAATTCAGATTTCCTTCATATATTTGGTAAACTATTTTTCGGTTGAAAATAAAACAGGAGACATTGAATCCAAATCTGCCCTGACGCTCCCTAGGAAAAATAACATGGTTGTTTTCTTGACTCCAAAATCGCGTGTTGTGTCTATTTAAAATCCCTGAACTAGTAAAATGTGCCTCGTCTGACCAAATAATCTTTTTTTCAAAATCGATATCTTCTGCCTTCATATTTATAAACCAATTGCAGAACTCCAATCTGCGCTCTGCATCACCAGGATGCAGATGATGCACAAGTTTGTATTTATAGGGTTTGAATTTGTGCTTTTTCAAAATTTTCTGCACTTTGGTTTTCGGTACACCCGCCTCTTCGTCTATTTTCCTGCAAGATGTTTCAGGAGCTGTCTGAACGAGGGCTAAAACGTTGACCTCAGATTCTTCGTTGTCTTTATTGTAAGTTCGCGATCGAGGCTTGTTAAAAGATCCATATTGGCAAAGATTATTTTTAATTTTTTGAAAAATTCTTTTTTCTGGTTGTCTTCTCTCGGGATATCTAAGATAAAATAAAGCGAACCAATAAAGTCAAAATGCAGGAAGATAAAAAAGAACTAACCTGTTCAGATAAAGCTCTGCCGCCTGATCTGCATCTTCATTAGACAATATAAAACACGCGTTCATATCATATTTCTCAAAATATTCAAATTTTTGATTCTGAGCCATATTAAAAACAATAATTATAATAGACGTCAAGAAAAATTTAAACGCAATAATGCCAAAAATGACAGCAGTAATGGCTGCCTGATCATATTTTTGTTGGCGTTGCCATGGCTACCACAGCCACCTTCTCTTATTTCGATTGATCTGCTATGCCATAAATCCGTTTAAAGAAAAATGCATTTTTTCATGTTATTTATGAAAATAAATATGACTTATGGTATGTTTTTGAAAAGCTCTCGACACGAAGAATAAGATGAAAAAATAATATATAGGGTGTCCCATTTAAAAAATAGTAGGTTATGCCAATATGTCAAAAACTATGACTCTCAGCAAAAATCTGAGTATGCCACTGAATTCTACGTGAAAAAATCTATAAATACCAGTTGAAACATTTTAAATATATTTTACGATAGCTGAGTTACAGGGGGTGTCCGAAAATGACAAATTTTCAAAATCACCCTGTAGCACGGAAACTAAAATGGTTAGGGCAAATCTGTTTGCGGCCTCTTTAGTTTCATCGAAAAGTAGCACGGTGTCGCGAAAACCGCATCTCTCTATCTCTACTCATAAGCTGGAAACCCCGTAAAACCTACGAAAATGGGACACCCTGTACAAAGTAATATAACAAACGGTCACTTTTGGCATACCCGAATAGCCCAGAGTCACTGGAATCAGTGCTGGCTCCCCTACTATAACTACATTGATGTGTTAATTTTGGAAAAATATAAGTTCTGTAGTTTTTCAAATATTAATTGCAATATTAGATATTTTTTGACACCCTGAACAGAAAATTAATTGTTTTGAAGCAGTTTATTGACAGCTACTTTATGAACAATTTTACAAAATATATGAAAAAAAACTAAGCCATTTTTGAGGTTGACCGCTGTGATTCTAATGGTTCGATTCCTTCTAAATCGTTGTCTTCCTCTGAAAATGATGAACTTTCATCGTCACGACTTGAAGATCCCAGTGTGATAACTAAATCGTCAATAACCGTTTCAATTTTGCCATCTACTTCCCAGTATTTATCTTCAATAGAACGAACATATTTAACATACAATTTCCAATTTTCACCCGATATTGAGTCGATCGTTTCTAATGTTATTTTATTTACATCTTTAATTGAAAATTCACCGGTGTTGCGTTCTCGAATATATTTTTTTACTCCTGCCCATGCAAGTTCAATAGTGTTGAGGTCGCACATGTATGGAGGCAGCCTTAAAGGTGTATGACCGAGGTTACGTAAAGGACAATCAATTTTATACTTTTTTTCTCTAGGCTTGTTGGCTGATATTACTTCATATAAATGATATTTTCTACATGTTGGATCACATACAAGATTATTCGATTTAAGCCACGATATCATATGAGCTTTTGTAGAGTATTTAGTTGGCACTTTATCTTCTACGTGAGAATGATAAGACGCATTATCCATTACCACGACTGATTTGGGAGGAATGTTAGGTAAAAGCTTCTCGAGCAACCACTTTTCAAAATTATCTCTATTCATCTGTCCATGATAGTATCCAGTTGTTAGTCCCGAGCGAAAAACTAAAGCAGCACCTGGAACAAATCCGGCTTCTACAGGAGCGGATTCCCTGAACAACACCTGTAACACTTTCACTTTGCCAGCATTTGTTCACTGTCATATCATTATCTACCCAGATTTCGTCTAGATACACAAAATTGCGTCCTTCGTGTCTATATTGCCTTACAGTTGATAGATATTTCACCCGCCACACTGTGGTCAATTTCGTCAAATTAACAGGAAGATATTTAAAAAACTGATGGGGCTAAGCGGCGTCAAAAACTGCATAAGTAGGCTTTGGAATAGTTGCTAAGAACATTTTGATAAACAAACATGTCAAAGGTCGTCGCGAATTTACTGTTATTTTTATCGAAAATGTAGTATAGTTGATAAATGAATTACATGATTTTGATAATTTAAATTTGTAAATTCCGTGCAAAGAGTTATTTGTCATTAATACTGTCTAAAATGGAAAGAGCAACTATTCTTGGTAAGTCTTTTGACATTAATGTTCTTCTGTATTAAATATGAGTAAATAATTTTGAGATGGTTAGATTTTTTTAAAACTATTAAAACATACATTTTCTTTAATGAACTAAGAGAAAAAAGTCTTATGAGGTTTCAGTTTTAAATAAAGTTAAGTTGGAAGGCAAACCATTAGATAATTTTACCAAACCTACAAATTTACCGTCCTAGCCCGTCTGTTAAGTCGAGGCCATTTTTTAGGACGTATTGCCCATATTAAACGCTCGGAGGTTGTTGAGTTCTTAAAAGCAAACAAGCTTATTTCAAAATCCACCAGTCCACCAGTAGTACAGAAAATATTTCAACGTATTAAAGAAGTAGTAGGAGACGATAGCGTAATAGAAGAAACAGAAACAGAAATGCTGAGCCATATAAAGCAGTTTTGCAGCAATTTACTGTCAAGATATAATGCGTGCTATCAAAATTATAACAAATTTGCAAAAAAGTACTCTTGTTGGTTACAAACAAACATGTTTAATCATTTAAGCGATTATCAGTACAAACCTGTTGGCCGTCCAATAAAATCTTTTCCTGAATGTAGTTTTAAGAGTCAAAAAAAAAAGGTTGCAAATTTGGTTGAATCGAACACTGCTCAAGAACTTGCGCTTGCTGCAGAAATTAGTTTTAGATCAGACGGAAAAAGAAGTATTGCTAGCCTTATAAAGTAGTGACCACTAATAGCTCGGATAAATTGAAAAAAGCCAAATCTCTTTTTGATCAATCGGTTGGTAAAGAAGCAATTCCTAAAGCCTATTCGCCGGATGAGGCATTAGCATTAATCGTGGATGCAAAGTTGACAAAGCACCAATATGTTTTAATGCAAAAAGGCGCACAAGAACGAAGTGCAAATCTTTATCCACCATATTATTTAGTTTTAAAATCTAAATCTCAATGTTATTCATTAAATATAAGCATTTCGGAAGATAGTGCTGTAGTAAAATTACAAGATTTGTTAGATCATACTAGTCAGCGTTTACTTAAAGTTCAAGATGAAGTATTAGTACAGATACTAAACCAAATGCCTGCAAATGATACAAACTTTATTCAGCTTGATTGTAAATGGGGCTTAGACGGGAGCGGTGGTCACTCACTATACAAACAAAAATTTACCCAAAACATCGACATTAACGATTCTAATATCTTGTTAACGTCATTAGTGCCTCTACGACTTCATTTTAGTAATAATTTTAATTCACTTCAAAAAATTATTTGGCAAAATCCAAGAAGTTCATCAACCAGATTTTGCAGACCCCTTCGTTTTGCATTTACAAAAGAGACAACCGAAATGGTGCAATTAGAAGTAAGTAGAGTAGAAAGTGAAATAGCAACCTTAACACCAACAAAGGTGCTGCTATCTTCAGGCCAAGAAATTTTTGTTAAATATTCTCTGTTCAAAACCATGGTTGATGGAAAAATTTGCAACAATTTAATGAAAAATTCGTCTTCTCAAAATTGTTATGTTTGTGCTGCACGTCCAAAAGATATGAACAACATTGATGAAATTCTAAAACGCCCAATAAATAATAATGCATATGAATTGGGACTTTCAACGTTACATGCTCACATACGGTTTTTTGAATGTATTCTTCATGTGTCATATAGATTGGACATTAAGAAATGGCAGGTGCGGGGTTCACAAAATGAAAAAGCTGCTTTTGAATTAAGAAAAAAAAGTATAATTAGTAAGTTTAAATCTGAATTGGGTCTTCTGGTTGATGTTGTAAAACAAGGTTATGGAAGCACTAATGACGGTAACACCGCTCGTAGATTTTTTGACAATTACAAAAAATCTAGCGAAATAACAGATATTGATGAAGAACTAATTTATAAATTTTCAATTTTACTTCAGGCATTATCCTCTGGTTTTGATATAGATGTTGATTCGTTTAGAACGTATGCTCTAGAAACAGCAAGGTATTTTGTCCAACTGTATCCTTGGTTTTTTATGCCAGCTTCCGTGCATAAAATATTAATCCACGGTGCTGATATCATAAAGTCTTTGTCTTTGCCAATTGGACAACTATCTGAGGATGTCCAAGAGGCGAGGCACAAGGAATATAGGCATTATCGTGAACACAACACTCGAAAAATATCTAGAGTAAAGACAAATGAAGACCTGTTTCACATGTTCTTGATATCTTCGGATCCCTTAATATCAAGTATTCGGAAGCTTCCATCTAAAAATGCTAGTGTGTTATCCCGCGAATTGCTTAGTCTGCTAAAAGAACCGGATGTACAAGAGACATTTTAAACTTATTAAACCTTATTTTTTAAAATTATTATTCTCTTTTTTAAAAGTATATGTGTGAAGCCATCATAACCGAAAAAAAAAACCTCAGTTAAAATGCATGACACTCCCCTTTCTTGTTCGTTACAATCTGTAGTGTCTTAATTTTTTTTGTGTAAAAAAAATTAAATAAAGTTTCAATTATAATCCCTGTATTCCAATTTCAAATACGTATAACAAATTAATGAAATACATCAAGATAATTAATTTAAAGTAATAAAGTATTCAAGTATAAGGATTTCAAACTTTAAATTGCTTTTTTGAAAATTAACGTTTTTGACATTCCCCTTTTTTTAGCTTGTACCCTTATTATAGTATAGTAGTATAAGATGTAGTATATAAGATCAGCTTATTGTTCAGGATTTAAGTTGTAATTAGGTAGGTAATCAAGCAATGATATTTAATGTCTTCTTCCGTTTAATAATATTTAAACACTATTGCCCCCAAATATTTTTTTATAATTTTAAACATGTCACAACAATCAGCAAAATCTGTAAGATACATAGTATTAGTCTTATAATACGATTATTTTTAAATACCTAACATATCATGCATATAATCGCGACCAAAACCTAATTAAAATAAAGAAATATTAGAAATACTACACCAAGTTTTTAATTATACACCCTGTATACGATCTCTGTTCTTATTATTTATATTATTAATACAATTTTAGGATACCTATAAAATCAGATATAGTTATCAATCAGAGTTAAGTAATTTTCACCAAAAATTTTTTCCGGTTAATTTGACGAAATTGACCACAGTGCGCCAGTGAAAAATATTTGGTCTCTCAATGAGCATTTTTCGTTTATTTTCGCACTTGCGCCAAACAAAACCATTTGATCGTAAAAGCCGATTTAAAGTTTTATACCAGTACTAAAAATCTATTTTGTTCTTTACAGTACGAAGTAGGGGTTTGCAGGTCGGAACCTTCTTCAAGTTTATACAAAAATCCTCTATTGTTCGTCAAATTACTTGAAAATCACCATCGTCAATTCTATCTTTGTATGATAATCGGGGTCTTTTTTTACCAGGAGGTTTTAAAGGTGAAGTAGAACATGAGCGATTATTATGTTCTCTTTGAATTTTTCTTACACTACTTTCCGAAACATCAGTGTAAAATGCAGCGCGTTCTCTTTGTTTTGAATTGGAATAGTCAAACTATTATTTTCAGCTTCTCTAGTACAGACCTTTATAACACTCGCAATAACTTCACGTGCACCGCTTCGAATTGTATTTCCTCTTTTGCTCGCCAACGTTACTTCGAAATAATAATTTAAATTCGACGCAACGCATATATATAGAAATGAAAACAAATGCTCGAAATGTATAGGCGCGACTGGAAATAGTCCTTAACCTTCTAGCGGCAAGTGCATGGAGACTCTAGGCACATCCCAATTACAAGTGGACCAGTGCGAAATTTACTAAATCCTCGATTAATTTTCCGTACCGCTTAGCTGGCGCACTTTATAGGTGAAGCGGCAAGCTATTACAACAAATAAAATAACATAAAATTTATTTGCGTACACAAATTTTACTTTTCCGCTTGCGTAAGACTATGAACCTTTATTTTAAGGACCGTCCGGTTTTCTTTCGTGTCCCGTACTTTAAACATGATTTTTCTGTGTATCATAAACCTTCACATACAGATACTACCATACACAATTCCTCATGTCATCAAATTCAACATAAACTAGCCGCTTTTCAGAGTATGATTCACAGACTAATCTACCTACCTCTAAGTAACACTAATTTTCAGACCGAGTTAAACATAATCAAACAGATTGCAATAAACAATGGATATTCAATTAATATAATTGATGAAATTCTACAAAAAAAAGTTATAAAAAAACTATTAATATGATTTACTCTAATATTAATGTAAATACAAAGTTATATCATATATAGGTAATTCTAGCTATAAAATAGGTAACTTTCTAAACGGTTTAGACATCAAACTCTAATTCTTTAAGTACATAAAAACAGTCACGTGTATACCAACTAAATTGTGGAGATTGTGACAAAACGATATAGTCCTAACACTGGAACCTGTGGTGGAGGATAGATCAAAATACAAGAATTCTAACTACACTACACAATAACTTGTTACATTCTGGACGCGCGTTTCGCTAACCAAGTTAGCATCATCAGCAGATGATATAAACTAAAGTAACTTATCCTAACCGAGACTATTTATAGGTAAGTGTGGTAACACTTGGTTGTGTAACAAAGCACTAAATAAAGACAGATGGCCTATTCCCTATAGTCCCCTCTATTGCTTACTTGACAACAGTTCTGTCGAGTACAACCAACTACCTATAAATAGTCTCGGTTAGGATAAGTTATTTGAGTTTATATCATCTGCTGATGATGCTAACTTGGTTAGCGAAACGCGCTTCCAGAACGTAACAAGTTGTGGTGTAGTGTGATTAGAACTCTTGTATTTTGAAAAACGTATATAGGGCAAACAGGCAGATATTTTATTAAAAGAATAGACGAGCACTATGAATGTTTTATCAAGGGAAAAACCGAGTCCTATTATACAAACGATTTAATTGAGACCGGTCATACCTGTGATACAAATTTTAAAATTTTACACAAAGAAAATAAGGGTCATAAATTGAATATGCTGAAATCTCTAGAAATAAATAAACTCAAACGTTCAAATTGTTTGTTAAACGATCAGGTAGAACTCAGTAATTCACCTCTGTTAAATATATTTTAATGATTTTAGGTAGTTTTAAGTTAATGCCTAGTTCTAAAATATTCTCAGACTTTTATATCTTTAAAATTTCAGAGTCGTTGTATTACACCTAGTTATATTAATTTTCTTTTGCTCGTTTATTCATTCGAGATGTAACGTCCGAAGAAACTACTGTGTAGCGAAACATGTTATGTGTTTTTTAAAAAATATAGTGGAATTGTTTGTGAAAAGTAGTTTTGTTTTTATTGGTACTATTTTAAAAAATACCATTTTTTTTTCGAAAAAAACAATTACGTGTTTTTTACTTCTTATAAATGCCCCGTTAAAAATCCATCATAATTTATTTTGAATCATATTTAGCCAATCTTGGAGGTCAAATACCTCGGTGTGGTTATGGATAGTAAACTGACATTGAAATCACACGTCGAAAAGGTAACCAATAAATCCACGGCAATAATGTGGCAACTACGCCGCGTGATGAGCCGGAGGTAGGGTTTATCCCTACAGGTCCTCCACTGGCTCTATGCTGCGGTCATCCTACCGAGGATCACTTACGAAGCAACCAGGGCCGGCGATGGAAAAGGTTACATATTGCCAAAAACAGGCCGTACTTCAAAGACTGGCCTGTTTAGAGATTACTGGACCAATGAGGACTACACCAGGCGCCGCACTCCAAAATTCTCCTGAGCTTCCCAAAGGTTCCTATATAGATCAAGAAGGAAGCCATGGCCTCGTGCGGAACTTGGTATAAAAATCCAGCAGGAACGGGCCACATGAAAATCGCCGCCATAATGCACCAGGAGATCCCCATCCTGTGCACGAGTGCGTTTCTTCCAGACAGTCGTCTTAGGCACACCAGGGCCTTTTGAAATTGGAATTCAAACAAGGCAAGTAGAATAGAACATCCCATCAAGCTGACATTCAATCGTGGTAATAAGACGGCTTGTGTATGGCCAGTTCCGGGTCAGCAGGGGCCGGAATATACCGGTTGAACATTGGTATTGGAGAGGCCTTTCCGCTAGGGAAACATACAGCTGTTTTTCAGGCTGAGATCTATACTATATTGCAGGTTGCAACAAAGGAGGATGTCAGGCTGGGAGCAGAGAATGAAATCTGCATTCATCAGACAGTCAGGAATGCAGAGATGCACTAAGGGAGTTAGCAACGACCAAGTTGGTGAGATTAAAATGGGTCCCTGGGCATAGTGGTGTCGAAGGCGAAGAGAAAGGGGATGAGCGGATCGACGCCCCGATTCACGGGCCCAGAAGCCTGCATGAGTATAAGTAAACAACACGGCTCTCAGGCCCTGAATATATAAGACTGGGAAAAGACAAAGGAGAATTGGCGGATATAAGGCAACTTGGTTGATGTCAGGTGATTGGGGACCTAATTGGCATTTTGACAGGACACCGGATACTAAACAGTCACATGCACCAGCTGGTGTTAGCGGACAACCCTTATTGTCCTAAAGATGATACCTATCATCTTGGTGGTACGTGTGAAAGGTGGGCAAGAGACTACGCTGGAAACCGTTCGGCGTTAAGTTCCTCGCGAAGGAAGAATTACAACATCTCGACTGGGGCGAGATGCTCGCTCTCCTTCTTTAGAAGCACGGGCCGCCTTCGTAGAGATGTAGGAGTGAGTTGGGTGGGACCGTTATTAGCGAAAAGGGCCTTTTAGGCCTAGTTGCTGGGCTTGTCTCCCTATCTTAGTACTATTACTACTAGCCAATCTTCAGGGGCGTATGTTTGTATATCTTGTATCTTAAAAGTGTCACTTACTTAGATTTGGATTTACCTTAGCCCTTTTAGTTTTTAAGATACAAGGCTAAATTGAAAATATTGCATTTTCAGGCATTCCTCGTGTCTCAAATATCAGATAACTTATCGAAAATGTAAAAACTGTTTCCGCCTTCGGAATTAGTATACAGGGTCAGGTCAAAAAGTTATCGGGTATATTTATAGACTATAAAATTTGTCTTTTTTTTACCTTTTCAAAAATATGTTATAGTATGCACTTTTTCACAGAAACACTCAAAAAAATGACAATTTTGTGAAATTAAATGCATAATTTAATAGTAAGCTATGACAAACATATATATATATATATATATATATATATATATATATATATATATATATATATATATATATATATATATATAGGCTATGGCTATTGTTTATGACAACAAACAAAAATAAATGTCAAATATTTATCATCGGTTTTTGGATCGAATTTTGGTTTATAAAACAGTTTATAAACGTTCTTTGGCTCCTTTTATGTAATTGATATTTATCAATTTCTTCGAATAATGACACCATATGAAAATTTTGGTATGTTTTATATAGAGTAATAAAAATTCTGAAGAAGCCTCGGAATTGTGTAGCACGTTTATTATATATATAGATGAGCGGATTTGTCTTCTAGAAACCAAAATAAACACTTTAGAAACCAATCTAAAAATTCAAAACCAAAAAGAAGAATTAGATTTAAGATCTAATCTAACCTAGAACCGCAATCTAAACGAAATCAACTGCGTTTCTACGGAATTCCCGAGGAAAACAGAGACTTAAAATCTAAAATTTCTGAAGTTTTGTAGACAAAACTTGGACTTTCGGATATCGAGTTGGAACATTGTTACCGAATTGGTAAGAAACAAAATAATGCAGCAAAACCTAGGGCAGTGTTGGTGAAGTTTTCATCTGTTAAGCAGCGCAATATGGCATTTTTAAACAAAACAAAGCTTAGAGGCACTAAGCCAGTTATTGTTGAAGAGCTTACACTACATCGTTACCAGTTGTTGATGTTGGCAAAAAATAAACTTGGTCGAGATACAACATGGTGTCAATGGACCGGAAGATATTTGCTAAGATGAATGGAAAGAAGTTTATGTTTAATTCAGAAGATGAGTTTTTGAAAAAAATTGAGCAGTCCGACCGGTCGCCTTATTTTTTCTAATTTTTTTTTAATCCGTGAAATTTAATACTCAAAAATTATATTTTTCTCCTACATTTTTTTTTTGACTGTATCTATCTGTCTATTTACAAGTTGCGACTAATTATTGTTTCTATTTTTTGTTTTTTAGAGGCATTTCAGATTTTGTTTTCTTTTTTGTGTTATTTCTTGCAGTTCTGCGGTGGAACAGAGAGAATGAAAAGTTTGCATTTTGGTTACTTGAATGTGCGTTCTTTAGTTCATCATTTCACTGAAATTAAAAATGTTTTATTACAAAATAACTACGATATTTTAGGTGTTTCGGAGACATGGCTTAATAATAATGTTGAGGAAAATCATATACAAATACCTAATTATACTTTTGTTAGGGCTGACAGAACATCTAGAGGTGGTGGAGTTGGTATGTATTTTAAAAATAATTTTAAATACGAAGTTATCATTTCAATTCATACAGAACACCTAGAGAAGCTGTGGATTAAATTTAAATTTAATAATGTTTTATATATTTTTGGCTCAATATACAGACCACCTAGAGGTCAGTTTCTTGAATTTTTAACTAGCTTTGAAGACTCTTTATCACATGTTTCGATAGAATGTAATATTTAGAGTATTGCGCTAATAACAGTAATAGTAAAATTTTGTGGCAAAGGCTAAAAAATTTAGATATTGTAAATAAAGCTAAAGTTGTATCTCTTCCTGTTTTTTTAGATAACCCTTCAGAAATAAATAAACATTTTCTACAATTTTCAAATAATATACAGTCTGATGACGTTAATCTACTAGATTATTATCCTAATATAACTTGCCTTAAACGAACTTCGGCCAATCAGTATTTTGCCCTGTCTTTCGAAAATATTAGAAAAAATAATGGATCAACAAATGAGACGATTTTTAGACAAAAATTCTATTTTACCTGTTAACCAATCGGGATTCAGGAAAGGGTATAGTTGTGCAACAACTTTACTGGGTCTGACGGATGACGTCATCAGGGCTACCGATGTGGGAAAGACATCAGTCTTGGTGCTTTTGGACTACTCGAAGGCTTTTGATATGATAAGTCATGATCTGTTATTGTCAATTTTAAATTACGTTGGATTTGCAAATAACGCAAAAGAATTTATTAAAAATTATCTCGAGAATAGACTACAGTATGTCGAAACTTCCACGAGTCACTCGTCAAGAGAATTGGTAGGTTGTGGAGTACCACAAGGCTCTATATTGGGGCCTTTACTGTTTACAATATATACAAATAACTTTAACTCTTGATCAATGGATCACGCAGACAAGTTGCTTTTTTCCTTTTCATCCGATGATTGGCAGGTGGCGGAGAGAACCATAAACAATAATTTGAATAACTTAATGATTTTTTCCCAACGTCATGGCTTGCATGATAGCCCTGAGAAGTCATGTGTTATGGCTTTCGGTAAGCATAAGAATCGCGCTGAGGTTGATCTCAACATACATATTTCAAGCAGGGGTTTGAAATTTAGCAAATGTGAAAGGAACTTGGGAATTAGAATCGACACAGATTTGCGTTTTAAACAGCAAGTCGTGATTAATCTACATGTCTTTGAAAATGTTATATCCACATCGTCACATTTTGAGCGAATCTCTTAAAATTAGATTGTCAGATTCTCTTGTACTTAGTCATTTTAATTATTGTGATGTTTTATATGGCCCTTGTTTAGATAACGAAGATATAAACAGAATTGAGAAATTACAAAAAAATTGTTTACGTTTTATTTATGGCATACGGAAATTTGAGCGAATATCACAAAAATTAAAAGATGCAAAATGGCTTAGTATGCAAAATCGACGTAGATTACATTCTCTGGTGTTGTTTCATAATATTATATTTAACAACTGTCCTCCATACTTAACAAATAAAATTATTAATAGAACAGATGTCCACAATTTAAATCTAAGATTTCGGGGTCTCATCTCTCCACCGCCTCACAGATCAGCACTTTTTAGAAGAAGTTTCTCCTATAACGTTTATAAGCTGTACAATACTGTACCTCCTGTCTCCTTAAAAGCACTTAAGCCTGAAATATTTTAAAAAACTGTAAGGAAAATGTTACTAAATGAATATATATTTATTGCTTGAATTTACTGTCTTTTTTGCCGAGTATTCTGCAGTCGAGGATGGATACCTTTGTTAACAATAATTGTAAATATGAAATAGTTTTTTTGCTGTGTGTGATCATTTTGCGAACATTTTGTTTTCGTTGTAAAATATGGTTTACAAAGGGGCTAAACTTTGAACAGTTTTTAATTGCATTTAGCTCCTTTTTTTCAAATAGTCAAATAATGTTTTTTCTTAAATGTACTATTTATTGTTATATTGTTATATTTGGAAAATAAATATTATTATTATTATTATCTAATTCGTCGTTAGAAATATGTAACTTTCAATTGTTTATTATTGTTATTCATGGCCTACTATTAAATTATGCATTTAATTTCAGAAAATTGTCATTTATTTGCGTTTTTTCTGAGAAAAAGTGCATACTATTATGTATTTTTGAAAAGTTAAAAAAAAATACAAATTTTATAGTCTATAACTATACAGGGTGTTTCATTTAAAAAATAAAGTAGGGTCCAATAACTTTTTGACTTGACCCTGTATACCAATTTTGAAGGCAGAATTGATTTCTGCGCGAAAAGTTATATAAAAAACAGTTTTCGCGTTTTCGATAAGTTATCTGATAGTTGAGCCTGAAAATGCAACATTTTCAATTTGGCCCTATATCTTAAAAACTAAAAGGGCTATGAAGATTTTGTTAACAGCATAAAAATAACGGAGATACCCCGCAAAAGTACCCAAAATGGGACACCCTGTACATCCCAATTTTAACAACATATCTCTTTTCTGAAAGAAATAGGCCATCTAATGAAAAAAACCCATTTCACTAACTTATTTTGTATTAACATAATTCTTTTATTTTCTTTTCACCCCCTGTTGCTTTCAAGGTTAGTAGAAATGCAGTGTAGTTTTGATTTTTACACACCATACTCTCCGATCGTTGTAAACACCACTCTCACTTCTAAAGGGTGGGGATGACGCGTCGCCAAAACCGATGTAGCATCAGTGTTGCCATCACAACTGGTGCTACATCGGTTTTGGCGACGCGTCATCCTCACCCTTTGGAAGTGGGAGTGGGGTACAAGAGTCGTAAACCACACAGGACATCGGCGATTTATTCCCGTCAGTTTAGACCTTTATATTTGGACATACAAAATTTTCTTATATTATATTCTTTTATCACAGGATGCCCCAAATCGTTAGATAGAAATAAGCACAATTCCGTAATTTAGGTATCTAAATGTGTTAATTTAGAAACCAAATAGTTAAAGTGATTCTCAAATAAGAAAGTTAGAAACATGATATTACTATTTTTTAATAATTGTTATTATTGTCATACATGTTTTTTTATTCAAAGTTGAAAATAATGTATTCTAGGGATTACAAAAGATACATAAATATAACCACTTTTACAACAACGAAAACGGAAACAAAAAAACACAATAACTACAGAGGCTTCTGATATTTAAGTATAAATAACTTTTAGATTAATTAACAAAGTTGAGATTTGCATTAATAATAAAAAAGCAACAATCCAGAGCAAAAATTAAAATTAAATATACCTGCTATATGTTAAAAGGCTGAGAAGGCCGGAGTACGTCACGCATTCGGTCATTGACCTTTGCGGTCGGAGAGAAACTGGCGAACGTTACGCCTACGAGAAGTAACTATCCGGTATGGTTTATTAGTATTATTCTTGAGTGGTGTCTACAACGATCGGAGAGTTTGATGTAAAAACCCAAACTGCACTGTATTTCAACTAACCTTATTTTGTATTGTTTACTTAATTTCATGTCGATGTGTGAACAATCACAATCGCAAGTAAATTGGGTTTTTATATTAATTTGGAAAAATAATTTACTACTAGAATAGTTATTTATGTTATACGGATCGCATTAATGATCATTATGAGACTAGACGGGAATATTATCAGAGGAGGCGTCAGCCGATGCTGGTAGCACAGCATGTCTCATAATGATTGTTTTCTATCTGAATAACATACGAAACTTTATCTTCTGGCGTCAGTTGAGTCAAACATTGTGCAAATTTTGTTAAAAAATATTCCCGATAGACAGTCGTTTTCCTAAGTTCGTTGTTTCAGGACTATAATGAATCTATTAAGGTCCTAGGACTATAATGAATCCATTATTCAGTCAGTCCGAAAAAAATGTGTCATTTTAACACTAAAAGTGACGGGCAAAATGATTGAGACGCCAGAAGATAAAAGTGTTTTATATTACAGTGTACTTAACTGTTTTTCGTTTCTATGCTGCTTGGTTAAAACAGTGAAAGGTATGATATAATCTAAGGTCTATAGTACAAATAATTTTTTTAAAAGGGAAGTGTAAATGTATTCTTATATAGCAGGGGTGCTCAAACTTGAATTGCTGGCGATCTACCTCAATATTTTTAGACTACTTACGATCGACTCTGAGAGGCTGCAAGTATGTGTGATGCAGGGTTGTCGTACATACACGATATATACACCCTACCTACCTACCTAGGTAGGGTGTACCGTAGTATATATAGATATTAGCTTTCCGCACAATATACATTATTTTAGTCAAAATTTGGGTTAGGTTTAGTTAGGTTCTTCTCTACAATATCAATGAAAAAACTCATAGTTATTCAAAATTGCGAGTTTATTGGTTGTTACAAAACAAAAGAGTTACATATGGTGTTAAACTTAACTAAGGAGTGACTTTGGATGTTGAAGCGTGGCACTGCATGTCCTCAGCATACTTTTCATAAGACGGTATGTAACCACTGAGTGCTAATCGCAAGCATGATGACATATGATCGTCAGTTAGTCGATTGCGATATTTTGACTAAATTATCTTCATTTCAGAAAATGCAGACTCGCACAAATAAGTTGACCCAAACATTGCTGTCAGTTGAAGGGCGATTTGCCTTAGATTCGGATATTTATCTTCAGATATAAAACACCAGAAATTTGTATCAGATGCTGTAGCTTTGAGATGTATATCTGATATAATCTGCACCAACTCATTTTCAACAGAACATGAGTTCATATTAAACTGACTTGCTATTTCAGTAGCTAATTCCTCAATGTTTTATATGAAAAAGGATAACTCATAAATGATGCTACATTTGCCAAGACGGAAAATGTTTCAGAGCCTTTCTTTTCAGTTGATCTATCATAAGTTGCAATTTACTTTTGAATGCGTTTACTGCGCTAATCATCTCAATAACAGTTTTTCCTTTACCTTGAAGCTCCAAGTTATTGGTGTTTAAGTGCATTGTGATGTCAGTCAAAAATGCCAAATCAGTCAGCCATTTTTCGTTTTTCAACATCTGAGTGTCATCACCTCTTTCGTCTAGAAAAGCTGTTATTTCGGGCAATAATTCTTGAAACCTTTCTAGGAATTTTCCGCGACTCAACCACCGTGTGAAGAACTGTAGTAGTTTTTTACAAAATTGAAGAAAACGTCATATATATCTTCGCCACGGGTCTTCCCCTTCAGAGGAATGATTGTCAAAAATTCTTCCTTAGCCAACATGTCATTGAATACCATCCGAATAAAAATACACAGCTGGGCAGTGTCTGTCATATCGGTGGATTCGTCGAACTGTAAAGAAAAGTATGTACATTCCATGATATCATTTTTTAGTTTATCTGCCATGTCCTGGCTCATGACTTCAATACGCCTTGTGACAGTCGGACGAGATAACTGAAGTTCTCTAATAGCAGACATGATTTCTGTTTTATTTTTAAAATCTCCAAATAAAGTCTCACCCGCTTCAATAAATGCTTCCTTCACAACCGATCCATCTTCGAATGGTTTCTTGTGTTTCACCAATATATGAGATGTCCACAATTTAAATCTAAGATTTCGGGGTCTCATCTCTCCACCGCCTCACAGATCAGCACTTTTTAGAAGAAGTTTCTTCTATAACGTTTATAAGCTGTACAATCCTGTGCCTGTCTCCTTAAAAGCACTTAAGCCTTAAATATTTAAAAAAACTGTAAGGATCCATCTTCGAATGGTTTCTTGTGTTTTGCCAATATATGAGATATTTTAAATAACGCGATCGTAGCAGCTTTTGATTGTTTGGCTGGTCTTGTGAACATGGTTTGTTCTTTTTTCAAACAAGATATCAAATCACGTACTTTTCGTTTTCTTAATTCACTCTGTGGCGGAAAATCTTTTTCATAGTTTTTATGAATCGCTTTATGATGCCTTTCTAAGTTACCACGCTTAGGTATTGCAACTGACGCACGACAAATAAGACAAATGCACTTATGCTTCACCATACAAAACAAAAATCGTTATTAAAATGATACGTTTTAGATTTTTTCGCTGCACTCATTTTGTACTATTTAATAATAAACTTTGTATCGACGTAGTATTGCCTTCAAGTTGCAATTCCTGCAGGCGCAATATTTATATCGGCGTTAACGAAAGTCTCCATCAAACGAGCCGCCCGAAATTTCTAGAAAAGCGGCAAGAATAAAAAACGCGGCTTTTCTTTGACAAGTACCGCGCGTTCCTTTGATAAAGCCGCCTTTTGCCGCTAGCAGAGTGTTATTTTATTACGTAATAAATTTTTGTAGTTTAGTTAAGTACCTACTTATTAAAAATGTTTTTCTTCTCGAGATCTACTCAAAAAGCACTCGCGATCGACTGGTCGATCGCGATCGACCGTTTGAGCACCTCTATTGTATAAGGTCCATTTGTGAGGTGTTAAACTTTTCAGAAAAAAATCTTTTTTTTTTGATAATATTTTTGGGATACCATTCTAGATATTTTCGTGAAATTTGGTACACATTTTCTTCGCATTAAGACACATTTTCTGATGTACAACATTTTTTTTTAATTTCTACCAGTGGTTTCTGTACGGGATTTGCATTTCATATTTTTGAAGACAAAAATGGTACGCCACTGACATTTTTTCATTTGGATATTTTTACATAAAAATTATCTCTTGCGTTTTTTCCCTCAAATGTACCGTTTCAAAGTTATTTAATAAAATGTCGGAATTTTTGGAGTTTTGTTAAGCAAAATTGGCTGGCACGAATGATCATTTTGCCACATAACTTCTAAACCGTGAAAAAGACTAAAAGTTAGAGAACAGAATAGGGATTGATGTTTCTTATTCAAAATAAAGAGCAGTTTCTTATAGGTGTTGGGTCAAAAGTCAACAATTTGGGAGATATTGAGGTGCAAAGATGGCGGAAAAATAATGTTTTTATTTTTTATCTTAAAACGAAAAGCGGTAGAATAATGAAAACACACTATCTGCATATTCAGTTTTTTAAAATGAGTGGAAGATGTTGGAATAGACTACCCTTATTATTCTTGTTAATTAAATTTAAAGAAAAGCTTACGCAACGGCTGGGAAAAAAATAATTGGATAGCTTGTTTTATTTATAAACTATTTTACCTCTTGTATTTTTTTCATAAACTTACTTAATAAAATGTAAAGCATTCTGGGACAATGAAATGTATTTTAGAAAAATAATCTAGTTAGCTGCTTTGATACACAGTTTTGTTTTCTATTAATGTTAAATTTTCTTCTGAAGAATCACATTTTAAAAATAATTGATTTACAAACTAGGCCGGCGCGGCGGCCGCCTGGCATTTGCGTTTACAAACCCAATATTAGGGTATAATTTATGGAGACCATTGCCATTCGATTCAGTATGTTTTTTCACATTAGAATTCAAAATGGACGACTTTGTCAGTTGGTCGAGATCGGCGTGATAGCAAAAAAATAGTAAAAAAAAACAATATTTTAATTTTAACATTCGACTGCGCATTACTTTAAAACCAGTTAAGATAAAAACATCTTTTTTTTGTAGAATTATAGAGCACTTATTTCTCTTTAATTCAATATATAATTCTTTGATAAAATGTAAGAGTTAACCCTCAAAAAATAACGTTACTTCCAAAATAAGACAAATATTAAAAAAATATATTATCTTTAACTGTTAATAACTTGCTTATAAAAACAGATACCTTAATGTATTTTTGCTCAAAAACTGGAAAATTTTATAGGCTTCGTTTTGTCTCGACTAATAATGGGTTTAGCTTTAAAAATAAAAAAGATACGTCACTTTAAAGACGCCGATGCACGGTACTGCGACTTACGGTGACAGAGCCGCGTGGCCTCCCTTCTCGCCCCGCCGACACTCTTTTCTCCCCGACGCTCGACGCCCGGCGTCCTAGATAATACGTTATTTAACTTTGGATTGATAATGAAAGGTAATTTATTAAAAGAATATATTTTTTAATGGCATTAATTTATAGATTTGTAGTTTCATATTTTCGGTTGAAAGGTACCTACCTATGTATAATAATTATTATTAAAAAACGACAATGTAAGTAAATATAAAATAACTTTATTAAAATAACAGTCTATTCTTGTAAATGATCTTCTTCCTCTTCTTCTAAAGAGTTGGTAATGTTTGAGTTGGGACAATTCATATTACACTTACAGTCAATTGAACAAATCATTCCCTCGTTTTTACAGGCACATTTATTATTGTTGCAATTTTTTTCGTTGCAAAAAAAGCTTATAAGTTTTCTAATTCCCTGTGGAATTGAAGCCTGGGTCATGAATTTGGGGACTAAAACATCGTTTTCGCAGATCCAACCATAGTTCGTGGGATTCTTCCACCATGCCAACATGATTCATTGTCCACAGGCGTACCTGATAATAACATCTACAACGTAAAAAATGTTTATAACATATAATAATAAAATTAATATTTCATATACCTTTGCACATGCAAATTAAATGAATCTTCAGTGGGAGGAATTTCTTTAGCTGATTTGTTTGTTTCCTTTGTTAATTTAAGTCTGACTTCATTTAAATCTTTGCATGTTTCGTTTCGATAAAAATGCAAAACCAGCTTTCTTGCAACATTTAGACTATCATCCATTGAACTTTTTCCAAAACAGTACAATTCCAGACTATGGTAGTTACGAAAATATATATGCCAGGCAGATATTTTTCCAATTTTAAAAAATGAATTTGTCGTATCGCAACCTGTTAAAGCGTAAAAACCTGGTAATCCATCACAAGCAGGTTTTCCCAAACTTTGCGCAATCACATGAACGGGCACAAACCGCTTTGTAGTTGTCGATGTTGTACTATGACCCTTTTCCATAAATATATAAGTTACATTTAATTTTTTGTTATTCCAATAAAAGTATATCAGTAGTACTAACACGTCCGTGTCATCTGATTTGACAATAATTTTTTTGGCTGTATCTGTTTCATTGATCATATGAAAAATTATTCGGGTGTCAGCTTCTTCATGGTTACACTGCAGTAATTCGTTTTCAGCTACTACTACTTTATTTAAACTAATACAAAAGTAACAAAAAAAATATATTTTACCTTTATAGTGCTATTTCCATCTTCAAGACCCCCAGCTATAACAAGTACTTTTCCTTCAGGCAGTTTTTGTGATGAATTGCTCAAATGTTGTGTTAAAAATCGTATTAAAGATATTCTGTTTGATGTAGATTTTAAAAAGTCTCCATACTTTGGTGCTTTTCTGGAACTGACAATAGAGTAGGTTCCTATTTTATGTTGTCCTCTTCTTTGCCTTTCAGCACTTTTAATAGAATTTTTAAAATCATATCTGTCAAATATTATTGAGATTTTATTACAAATTTTCTTTAAAAATGTATAATAGTTTTTTTAAAACAACGTCACCCAGATTTTCAAATGTTTTAAATGTTTTCTCATTTAGTTCTTGTATAAGCAGCATAACATCAATATAATAGGACTCAATTTGTTCTGGGTTCTCAGGAACTACATCGGCAAATGTCTCTAGAATATGTGCTAACTCAGATTTGGCTGTCTTTCTCATAGTACCATCTTCATAAAAAATCGATGCGGGAACAGGAGTTAGTTCAAAGCTCAGAATATTGGCAAAATCCAGATCATTAAATTGTGCAGCACTAATAATTCGAAACATGAACTCAGGATTGGTGTCTTTTCTTTTGTCATTTTTTTTGTAACCAATGTTGTCAAAAGCAAACGACTTTGTTTGATCTCGAAGTACAGTTTTCCAAAAACTTACTTCACTATTATACGCTAGTCTCTCTTGTATAAACTTATTAGTATTAATTGAAGTTTGTTCTTTAAAATTTGAGAGAGACTGCCTAACAGTTTCTGAAGCTATTTTTCCAGTAGCAATATGAACGAAGTCGTTTGAAAAATTGTGCGTGTCGAAAGGGTTGACCCAAGTAGACTCGATTAAATTTAACATTTTTTTTACATCTTCTTCATCTCTGATTTCTGAGGACATGCCGTAAGACTGCTTGGTTTTGTTCGAATTTAAAATTAAGCTCTCCACCTTACTTGAATATTCACCCATTAGGTGCCTTGTTATCAGCCACTTACTCAGAGTTTCTTCACTTCTCGTAAAACCTATTACACCCCCAGAACTTTTACAGTCCCTATTAATCCTTTGTTCTAAGGCCATGTCGGATGCCACGCAGTTAACCTTTTTGAATCAGTCCTTTTCACGACAAAATTTCCATCCTTGAGATATTTTTATGTGCTGGGGTTTTGATTTTTGAGATTTTCCATATCCAGTAAATAGACCGGAGTATATTTTGCGTAGTTGTTACGTCCACCAGCTCTAAGAAAAGGGAGAGTTTCACTGACTGCTTTTAAATGCATTTCAAAATCGGCATTCCGCTCAGATCTTAACAAAAGAAGTAGTATCTTTGCAGCCTCAATAAATAGAAACCAATACTTAGAAGTTGGTGAATTGCGACAACCATGCTCTATAAATTTGGACATTTTTTCTTTAAACTCGGTTGACTTTTCTAAAATGGCTTTTAGGCTATTCTTATACTCACTGGGATGCACAGTATTGCATAAATCTTCCAAATGGCTTAGTTCATTATGCATTTCATTACTGAGTACACTTAACCCATGATTATCTTCAAACCAGGATTCCATTGACTTGAAAAATAAACGAGTTAAAGTATCTGACACAACACCAAAAATGTTGCCAATACTAGCAACAAACGCCATCGTTAAATGCATGCCACCTAACTGCATGGTAACTTTATTAGCTAAGTGTGGAGGGTTGTTCCACAAACTTTCTTATGCTTTGCTATATATTGCTAAGTCAGCGGTTACAACTATATAGTTTTGGCCTAAGTGTTCTGCTATTTTTGTTTGCTGTACAAGTGCGGTGTAAATTGTGTCATACGATGCAGGTGGGGCATTAATAAATGGATCTTAGAAAACACTGGATATTGGTACATTATTTTCAGAATTAATATCATTAAAATGGTTCCATCCAATAAATGGATCTCCCTTTTTTTTGTACCTCATTAACTTCCATATTGTATTTGTTGATATTTCTAAATCTTTTTCAAAATGCAGACATTGATCGATTGTATTTTTCGGATATTTAGGTGGTTCTGGGCGTTGGAATGGCTTTTTATAGGACATTAGTTTTTGTTCCAAATCAAAATGTTTTCTCTCACTCAACGAACCCTCTGTTTGTCTTTGAAATATTGTTTCTTCAAAAAGTTCTGACTTCTTCTGAAAAATAACCATTGCCATTGAATGGGTTGTTGATTTTCCATCGAGGGTCTCTTCATTAAGGTCAAAATTGTCAATACTGGCATGTATAAAGTTGTTGTCTTGATTGTTTACTGGAACAAGTTCTTAGGGTATAAAAATTTCATTTTCGGTATTTTGGATTTGTTGGGCTGCTAGAGAAGTCAAAAATGTCCTTACTTCGTCGTACGAAACTCCGTACCCGAAGTTGTATAAATATCGCTTTTTATAAGCGAGTTATAGAGAGTGAAAGAAATTATAAAATTTTAAAAATTGCGTGACTTTTAAATACCGTTAATTTTTAACGGTAAATTTTTATACTTTTGCAACAAATCATACATGAAATTAAAGAATAATATTCTGCCTTTTAAACAAAAAATAAAACATGTCGCTATCTTTTTTGCTTAAAAAGTAATAGCTAGGTAAATTTTAAAATACATATTTGCGATTTTTTTTTAGCCTTTTGTCAATAAAATAAGCCACGACCACCATACAGAGTCGTCCAATTAATTTTGTGTGGACTAACTCAATAAACAAAGCTTTAAAGGCCTCATAAAATTATACCGCAATATTGGGTTTGACTTTAAAACGAGGACTCTTCAGGGGTCGACCGCTGCTCTAAACATCTAACCTAATCTAACCAATCCTCTATGTATTAATGCATGAACTATGAATAAAATCGTTCTTTAAAAAAATTATTTAAACATTGCAACTCAAATAAAAACTAAACGTCCTACACAGAAGCGAGTACATTTTTTTATAGCAAGTGTTGAAAATGCCCGCCTTACGATATAATACATCTATGAATCATTGAGCCTTTAATACCCTGAAATATGCTAAGATTATTTCTTATAACATCACATGATACAATTATGCGATTTCTCAGGTCTTCGATATCCTGTATTGGGGTAGTGTAAACTAATTCTTTCAGATATCCCCAGATACAATAATCCAAGGGATTTAAATCTGGGGATCGAGGCGGCCAAAGATGAGACCCACGTCTTTCTATCCAGCGGTTATCATAAGTAAGATTTAAATACCTTCGCACATTTAAGCTGTTAAGTGTACTGGGTCACCATCATGCATGTACTTTTGTTTCTGTAGTCTCATGTCTCTTCCAGTTCCCAGGGGTAAATATTCTAGTAGAGGAAGCAATTCTTCTTGTAAAAAATGAAAATATGACTCACCAGGTAATCTTAGAGGTAGAAAATGTGGCCCAATTAAATATTCATCGGAAAACTGATATTGATTTTTTTCTTCCTAATTGTTGACTTTTGATCCAACGTTTATAAAAAAACTGCCCTATATTTTGAACAAGGAATATGAAATTCAAATTCCCTATTCTGCTCCCTAACTTTTTTAATCTTTCTACGGTTCAGAATAACTTTTAAACGGTACATTCGACGAGAAAAACGCAAAAGATAATTTTTATGTAAAAATGTCTGGGCTATCCAAAAAAATATCTAAATGAAAAAAAGTCAGTGCCGAACCATTTTTTTCTTCAAAAATATGTAGTGCAAATCTCGTACGGACGCCACTGGTAAAAATTAAAAAAACTATTTTACACCGGAAAATGTGGCGCGTCGAATATGTGTACTAAATTGCACGAAAATATCTATAATAGTATCCCAAATATTCAAAAGATTTTGAAGTCTGAAGTCTATCACCCTGTATCTCAAAAGTTATGACGCTTAGGACATATGTTCATATGAAGTTTTTTTCTTAGAATGAACTCAAGAATTAAGTTTTTCGCATTTGTTTTGAAACATCCTGTATATGGACACTGGTTGATATAACTTTTTTTAAATGTTTATAAAGTAAATCATCTCTCAGAATCTTGTACATGAAATAGTTTACATCCTGTATATAAATTGCAGGGATTTCGCTTACGTGGCAAGGGATCGAACGACGCGCAAACACATGTGTCACGTGTTCCGGTGCGACATGCCCGCCCGCACGATCGCGAACACTCTGCGCGACATCTGCAAGAAGATCATGATCGAGCGCAGCCTGCAGCAGAACCTGGGGAAGGTGATCGTCGACCCGAATGGCAGGAGCATGGCGACGAGGCCCTGCAATTTGCCGACGGAGCACCGCCGACCCGCCAGGAATAGTCAGATTTTCGTTTGTAAGTATATTGGAGTGAATTTATGTTCTCGTATTCTACTGCTGCACATAAATCATATGTATCAGCGACGACAACCTCATTAGTCTAGTGAACGAGTCCTGAAATACGCGTCGTCGTTTAGTAAAAAAAAGGTTTTTGAACAAAAAAGTTATTTGTCTAGATTTTATAACAGGATATCGAAAAGTCTACAATTTTTCAATAAACAAAACGATAAACTTGTTTGAAAACGAAAAAAAAAGTAAAAATACTGACTTTTGGATACTTTAAACCAGGGTTCGAAAATATCACGATATATTTGAAAATATCATATCATATGATATATATCGGATATATATCCGATATATATCCGATATATATCCAATTTGTCTAAAGGAAAAATAAATTATTAAACACAAGAAAATGATGTATTTTATACAAACACATTAATACAAAGGAACACAAAACCATATTCTACATAAAAAAATACAGGAACACAACATAAACATTACATTTCATTAAAAAAAAAACAAGGAACAATTGAAAATATTTTAAAAATAAATATAAACACTGACAATCATTCTAAAAGTGTGGCCAGTGGCAGATCCTCATCTGATGAATCCTCGATGACGTTTACAAACTTATTGTTAGAGTCAGTTTCAGGATGCTCAGGTACTGGTTCGTCCCATGCCCAACCAAGATTGGATTGTTTTTTGTTGGTATCTTGATTCATAAACTTAAACATGAATACCAATTTACTGGCTTTTTCATTTCCCAAACGATTTCGTAAATCAGACTGAACCAAACCAAACAATGAAAAGGTTCGTTCAATTCCAGCTGTGGACGCCACTGCAGTGTGCAACTGTTTACATAAATCTAAAAATGCTTCTTTATCAGGCCAATCCGAGTCCGATACAGGAACCGATTTCCACCACGTTATTGGAGAAGTAAGTCTAAAGTGATCTCCAAAAAAGTATTTTGGAAATGGATTTTCTTTTGCCATGAGAGACATTACAAAGGGAACAAAAGAACTGTTGATGTTATTTAAAAACTCAAACGGTTGTCCTTTTTGAGTGGACGTAAGATGCCGCCCCAAGAACCGATGATCCATAATATTTGCCAGATAATGCATTGGTCCCAGTGCCATATTTTTTCTTTTTATGAAACATGTCTTTACTGGTTTAAGTGGTTGTTCAGACAAATCCATTTCTAATTTATGCCAAACCTCTACACATATTGATATGGTCGTGTGATCCCGTTGAACTCTATCCAGAGCTATAGCGATTGGATCCAGTCGGGCAATCAGGTCATTCGCATTTAATGAAGTTTGCGTATCGTTTACAATTTTAATGATGTCACTTTTTATTATGTCTTTATGGTCCTGACATAACTGAACCATAACACCCCTGTTTTCTAAAAAAGACTTCAGTGCATTATTCATTGTGCTCAATCGTATTTCCAATGGCATAACCAATTTTTTTCCACCGGCTTGATTGTACAATGCAGATGGTACATGTTTATTCCGAAAGTATTTAATGACACGAAGAATATTTGATGTGGCCCCGGGTATTTCCAGGTCTTTGGCGAGTAAGTTTAAGATATGTGCTGAACAGCCATATTGTATAATATCAGCTTCTTTCTCTAATTCTAAACGCATCTTCTTGACATTTCCTGTGTTGTCTGTTACAAAACTCCTTACTTTCACGTGGAATTGACTTTCAGTTTTCTTTATTGCCTCAAGTGCTGTTTTCTTTAGATACTCTGAAGTGTGTGACTCTGTTCCCGTTTCTGCGGTGTCAACCAAAAATGACTCACCATTTTGATTTACGATGCTGCAACATATCAGTGGCTCATTGCGCACATTACTCCACCCGTCCAGTGACATGCATACTATTGGCCCCTTTAAGTTATCTCTACACTCTTTTAAAAGTTTCTCATACACTTCGTTTAAAATCGGCCCTCCAATCTGATATGGAGAGGGGCCATTATATCCAGGTCTTAGTGCATTTATCATTTTCTTAAATTCAATGTGATTGGCATGCAAAAACAGTGTATTTGTTGCAAAGAAAAATCTTCTTATTTGAAGGTTGAGTTCTTTAGAGTATGATTCTGATGTGGCAATTACATCCGCATTTTTTGCCATCGTTAAGGAGTGCTGCTTCTTTTTGATAGGCTGGGAAATTGGACTCTCTGAATCCGAATACTCTGAAAATAAAACTAGGTATAGGTACAGCGTCATCCAAATAAAAGGTAAAGGTACATTTTTTCCATTTTCTTTTTATTTAGAGTAAAAATTAAAATAGTCATTTTACGTAATTTTTTTCCGTAGAATACGAAAATGACAACCAAAAAATAATTAAAATAAAAAAACACAAGAAATATGGCATAAACTTTGCTTTTTTTAAATGGAAATACTACTTTTTACTTCATATTTCAAAACTTTCTAATTTTAAATGTTTAAAACAATTATTTTCTTTTTACTACATTGATAAAAAATATTTTAATTTTTTAAAAAGTATTTTAATTTTTATTTATACCTGCAATAACCTGTCGTACGTTGTCACCTCTGATATTATTATTGGTATTAATAAAAAAGAAATATTTTAAAAAAATTAAATTATTTGTAATGAAATTACTAAAAAAAAATAAACCTTCAAAATTATAAAGTTTTTAAATATGAAGTAAAAATTAGTATGTTCCTTTTAAAAAAAGCAAAGTTTATGTCATATGTCTTCTGTTTTAATTTTAATTGTTTTTTTGGTTAGCATTTTTGTGTTCTACGGAAAAAATTACGTAAAATGGCTATTTTGATTTTTACTCTAACTAAATAAAAGGAAAATGGAAAAAATGGACCTTTCCTTTTATTTGGATGACCCTGTACAGTAACACATACAAATTAACATAAGAAACGACACATTTTAAAAGAATTTATAACCCTGGTATCTCTTCAATTTTGAAAGTGACTGTTCATTTATCTATACGAGTAAACAGGTTGTATTCTAATTTTTAATTACCTACCTGAAGTTCTTGACCCCTGCTTTGTAGTAAAACTAGAACTAGAAGAAGTAGAAGCAATTCCAAAACTAGTAGAACTGGAACTAGTTGAAGCGAAGACTTCAAGAACAGGCTCTTGTGTGTCAGCTGAAGCATTTTGTTTGTGTAACATAATATGTTTTTCCATTCGTGACGGTATACCCTGCATCTCTTTTGAACATTCTCTACATTTTGCCCATTTTCCAGTACTGTTGGCCTTCTTGGATATACATTCAAAATATCGCCAAACCCGATGTTTGGTTTTGGCATATTTATTTGATGATAATTAATATTAAATAAGTACAATCAAAATCACTAAACACCACTACACTGATTCAATAATAAAACAAAAACGTAGAATAAGTGGAGCTAGGAAACAAACAACTGGCCCTGGGAATTTCACCTACATCTACAAAACAACAAAACCGCGGTGATTTCCCGGTTACGGAGATTCCCTGATAACGGGGATTCCCCGGTAAGCGATCGATACCGAATCGAATGTAGCGCCGCCGTTCACTCTTGCTGTTCGTAGTTAATGCAGTTAACAGCTGAGGCGTCGGCGTCAGGCCGTGGGACTATTTTCCGGAGAAATTAAATTTTTTTGAAAATATCGGATATATATCAATGTATAAATATCATGATATATATCACGATATATATCACGATATATATCAATGGATATATATCCTTCGAACCCTGCTTTAAACGAAACAGCAACATACTTTTACTTCAGTCACACTGGTTTGACCTGGCCTGGAGGAACTGTAATACATGGAAATGTCATGGAATTTGAATTTCGATCTGTGTTTACCGGAGCGTGACTCGGTCTAACGATCGGTCTCCACGTATGATGAAGACTGAAGCCCGTATCTCTATTAAAATTGTTACGATGCTTATAAATTTCAATAGATTCTCTAATTTTGCGTTTTTAGAATCCCGAAATCGGTGCCAGAACTTTAATTTCTTTTACATTTATATTATGTCCAGTAGAATGTTGGTGTTCAGATACAGCAGATTGTACAATTTGTTTCTTTCTGATACATCGTTCATGTTTCTTAAGTCAAGTCGATATGGATCGTCCAGTTTCTCCAATATAGACATCACCACAGGAACAAGGAATTGCATATACTCCTTCCGTTTGGAAAGGAATAATGTTCTTTGGCGATCACAAACATTGTCCAATTTTCTTGTGTGTGTTGAAGATTGTACGTATGTTGGACCGGCGAAGTAACCTTGCAATCTTGTCTGTGGTTCCGTGTATAAATGGAAGAACTACACTTCCTATTGGTAATTCCTTATTAGTATCATTTCGTGTTTTCCTCTTAAAGCTTGAGTCAGTTTCTCTGTTTCCTATTGTAAAGAATCTTGGTCACAAATCGCGAGGACTCTGTAAAAAAATGAGTTAATAACTGATTGCTTTTGTGCTGGATGATGATGGGAATTTGCATATAAGTATCTGTTCGTATGCGTTAGTTTTCTATATACAGAATGTCCCAAGGAACCATCCTCTTTCCTTTGTACAAGAACATCTAGAAAGGGAATCGTGCCTTCTGCTGTTGATTCAGATGATCAAGAAACCCAGGGAGGTTTTCTGGACCATGTGGCCATATTACAAAAGTGTCGTCTACATATCTGAACCATGATTTTGGTTTTAATGGAGACGACTCTAAGACTTCCTCCTCAAAAGCTTCCATGAAAATATTGGCTACCACCGGTGACAGTGGAGATCCCATGGCTGCTCCTGAGGTTTGCTCATAGAAAGCTCCTTGAAAGACAAAATACGTTGATGTACGACATGCTTCAATTAGATCTAAAAGTGAATTGTCAATTTTATTATGGTGAAATAAGTCTGATATTATGGAAATTGAATCATTTATAGGCACTAACTAAGGTATCTTTGGGATCTAATTGGATTGATTTTAGTTTTTCTACAAACTGCGTAGAGTTTCTAATATATTAATGTCTTTTTCCTGTAAAATTATTAAGAATATTTGAAAGATATTTACTAATTTTGTGAGTAAGAGATCCTATTGCACTGACGATAGGTCGAAGTGGTACATTAACCTTGTGTATTTTAGGTAGTCCGTAGAATCGCGAAATTCTGGAGCTGCTTGGCCTTAACATCTTCTTCTCCTCTGCTGGTAGGTTGGATGCGTTTATAATTTTGTTGGTCGGGTCTGCTTGAATTACTCTGTAGATGCTGTCGTCCAAAAGTAGTTGTATTTTCTTTACGTAATCTGTTTTGTCCATGACGACAGTGGCATTTTCCTTGTCCGCTCAAAGGACCAAAATGTCTGTATCGTTGTTTAATGTTTTTATCGCCGTTCTTTCCACAGTTGATAGATTTGACTTCGGCGAGTTAGAATTTCTGATGATCTTCGCTGTTAGCTGACGTAATAAGGTATGAAATAATTGTCATAGAACGAAAGCAGACCCGACTAACAAAATTGAGAGACGGATAACCAACCTTATAAACGCATCCAACCTACCAGCAGAGGAGAAGATGTTAAGGCCAAGCAGCTCCAGGATCCCGCGGTTCTATGGACTACCTAAAACACACAAGGTTAATGTACCACTTCGACCTATCGTCAGTGCAATAGGATCTCCTACTTACAAAATTGGTAAATATCTTTCGAATATTCTTAATAATTTTACAGGAAAAACACATTCATATATTAGAAACTCTACGTAGTTTGTAGAAATACTAAAATCAATCCAATTAGATCCCAAAGATATCTTAGTCAGTTTCGATGTAGAATCGCTATATACGAATGTGCCTATAAATAATTCAATTTCCATAATATCAGACTTACTTCACCATAATAAAATAGACAATTCACTTTTAGATCTAATTCAAGCATGCCTTACATCAACGTATTTTGTCTTTCAAGGAACTTTCTATGAGCAAACCTCAGGAGCAGCCATGAGATCTCCACTGTCACCGGTGGTAGCCAATATTTTCATGGAAGGTTTTGAGGAGGAAGCCTTAGAGCCGTCTCCATTAAAAACAAAATCGTGGTTCAGATATGTAGACGACACTTTTGTAATATGGCCACATGGTCCAGAAAACCTCCCTGGGTTTCTTGATCATCTGAATCAACAGCAGAAGGCACGATTCCCTTTATAGATGTTCTTGTACAAAGGAAAGGGGATGGTTCCTTGGGACATTCTGTATATAGAAAACCAATGCATACGAACAGATACTTAAATACAAATTCCCATAATCATCCAGCACAAAAGCAATCAGTTATTAATTCATTGGTTTACAGAGCCCTCGCGATTTGTGACCAAAATTCTTTATGATCGGAAACAGAGAAACTGATTCAAGCTTTAAGAGGGAATGGATATTGCACTGATGATGTTAGACGATCAATTAGAAAATATAATAATCCTACTCCACGAAATGATACTAATAAGGAATTACCGATAGGAAATGTAGTTCTTCCATTTATACACAGAACCACAGACAAGATTGCAAGGTTACTTTGCCCGTCCAACATACGTACAATCTTCAACACACACAAGAAAATTTGACAATGTTTGCGATCGCCAAAGGGCATTATTCCTTTCCAAACGGAAGGAGTATATGCAATTCCTTATTCCTGTGGAAACTGGACGATCCATATCGAGAAGGATTAAGGAACATAACGATGTATCAAAAAGAAACAAATTGTAAAATCTGCTGTATCTGAACACCAACATTCTACTGGACATATTATAAATGTACACAGGTCGACTATAGATAGCCGGCCTGGTTCTCTCCGAGCTCATTCAGTGTTCCGATCTCGTGAAGTAAAGATCCCTGAAGATGACTCGTGCAATCGAAGGCGAAACGTCGGAAAGTGATTCCATTTTGACACGGTTTAATCCCAAGAACCATGATTTCTTAATTGAAATAATTGTCATTGAATTTGCTCATATTTAACAAAATCCTGGAAAATAAAGGTAGTAACCTGGAAAAACGTTCTTTGTGTTTATTTTTCATATAAAAATATCGAAATTTTGTCAATCCATTCAACCACCAGAGTCCGTAGTGTATTGCCAGTCTATGACAATATGAGATCATTCATAATTATGGATCGCAATGCCGATCGATTCCCGATCTCGGGTTTTCGGAATAGTTTCTCAGTGATCCCAGGATCAATCTCGAGGTTATTCTATTGAACTGTGAATAGTGATATGATAATAAAAGAAGATGACGATGTATAAAAGAAACCAAATACGTTTATTTATCCTAAAGTACTTTAAATAATAGAAAATGTAACAAATAAACAAACTGTCAAAATCAAAAATTTTAACACTACTCTTATGATCCCCGTTAGTGTCCTATCTGGCAGGTAAATTTCATATATTCGGATTCGATAGATTTTGTTATAACTATTATAAGAACCAAGATAGGTCAAGTACTGACTGACAACTAAAAAACTAAAGTAATCAATCAAAAATAATTTTTTTTTTTAGTTATTAAGACAGTAGGATCCTTCTCCTACCTTGGTTTTATCATTTACTGTTAAAAAATTAGGACAGAACAGTAGGATCCTTGTCATACCACACTTTTTAGTGTCCTCTCTGGCAGGTAAATTTCATATATTCGGATTCGATAGATTTTGTTATAACTATTATAAGAACCAAGATAGGTCAAGTACTGACTGACAACTAAAAAACTTAAGTAATCAATCAAAAATCATTTTTTTTTTAGTTATTAAGACAGTAGGATCCTTCTCCTACCTTGGTTTTATCATTTACTGTTAAAAAATTAGGATCCTTGTCATACCACACTTTTATTATTAATGAAGTAGCACCTAATAATAAATATTATTTTGTGTGTATCTTTTGATCCCTGTTAGCTCTGTCCTATCATATATTCGGATTCGTAACAGCAATTTTGATTAGTGCCATTTTATTGGTCTACCTAAAAATCATCTTTTTATACCTATTCCTTCTGTATATCTTAGGACCCCTGTTTTCTAGCTTCGCCTATTAGGATCTATGTTACAAAATATTCACCTCTTGTGCACGCAAGATATACAGGGTGGTCGAAATTGGTCTGTTTTAACAGAGAAAACCTATTTCCTGACTAGATAGAGCAAAACTGACTTAGGTGTCATCGATTTCTGAGAAATGTTTAATGGCAAAACCGCCTGCCGATATTTTCACTGCCAACTGAGATATAGGGCGTTTTTCAATTTTCGGCCATTTTGAAAATTGTCCATAACTTTTTTATTTTGCGGAATATTAACATTCTGCAAAGACATTCTAAAGGCACTTTTTTATGTGCAATCCAGTGGCATACTCAGATTTTTTCTATAGTTGTCCGTTTTATCATAAATAGGCAAAACTTTTTTTTTTTCAAATGGAAATCATAGTTGGCTATAAATTATAAAAAATGCTCGCGTTTAGCCCTTTTCAGTGATATAAAGTTGTAGGTACTTATTTTCAAAAATAACGAAAATATTAGGTGTTTTTGGTTTACATCGAAGTAGGCTTTGATTTGTGATGACAATATCTCAATTATGTATTGTTAAGATTTATAGTTTGTTAGCAACTTAAACACAACTTTAAATAACACTAGCTAACGTTATTTTAATTATTTATTATTAATTTTTTTTATTTTTTTTTGTTTACATAGCAAAGTTGAACAAAATTAACAAACTAAACTACTATTTACAGCTACAAGTGAAAATAAAAAATAATTATGAAAATCTAGGTATTTAGTTAGATAGGTTTCTGATAAATATATTTAGAGAAGTTGTTCAAATTGAGCCCCTCCCTGTTGAATACAAACTAAGCATCTTTTGCGTACCGAGTTGCAACTATTTATTAGTTCAACTGGGCTAATAGATGCAAAAGCTTGCCTAGTGGCCTCTTGCAATTCTTCTTTTGTGTGAAAGGTTCTTCCTTTAAATATCAAGTCCTTCAATCTTCCCCACAAAAAAAAATCTAAGGGAGTTAAGTCACAGGACCTAGCAGGCCAAGGTATGGGGCCCCACGTACCAATCCAATTTTCTCGAAATTCGAAGTTTAAAAGATCAGTTGTGATCCTTGCATTGTGCGGGGGACAACCATCTTGTTGATAGTAGATATTTCTGGCATCAGCTAAAGGTATGTCTTCCAACAAAGGGACAATATATGTGCGCAAAATATTTACATAATCATCTGCAGTTAAATTTCCATCGTAAAAATAAGGTCCCACAAATCTTCCTCGGAATATCCCCACCCATATATTGAATCCACACCGACCTTGCCGGTCTTGTTGCACAACTACGTGTGGATTTTCAGTGGACCAGTGATATGAATTATATCTATTAAATATACCAGAAGTATCTACTCTGGATTCATCACTCCAAATAATATTTAATGGAAAATTCTCATTCTCCATGAATTTTTGCTCATACCACTGACAAAATCTCAATCTTCTAGCGGCGTCCCCTTCACGGAGTTGATGAACTCTTCTCGTTCTGTACGGTTTGAATTTATGTTTTTTGAGTATTTTTAAAACGGTGGTCTTTGGAACATTATATTAGCCAATGTTCGAGAACAGGATGATCTAATACCTCACCAATTATATTTAGCTGCTGGATTTCCTTTTCTTCCTTTAGTTCATAATGTCTTGTTCTTAACTTTTTAAAACTTCCGTAATTTACTAAATTACTTTTTAATGTTTGATAAATTCGGTTATCCGGTTGACGTCGCTCGGGAAATGTATTAAAATATAATTCACTAGCTGCTTCAGGAACTTCGTTAGATAATATGTAACATTTTAACATATCATACTTTTCATAATTCTCAAACATATTTTGTCAGCAACTTAACACAACTTTATAAAGATAACACCAAAACGCAATAATTACACCAGACTACAGTAATCTGACAGCAATATATTCAAAATATTGAACGCGCGTCATTATTCCAAGGCCTACTTCGATGTAAACCAAAAACACCTAATATTTTCGTTATTTTTGAAAATAAGTACCTACAACTTTATATCACTGAAAAGGGCTAAACGCGAGCATTTTTTATAATTTATAGCCAACTATGATTTCCATTTGAAAAAAAAAAAGTTTTGCCTATTTATGATAAAACGGACAACTATAGAAAAAATCTGAGTATGCCACTGGATTGCACATAAAAAAGTGCCTTTAGAATGTCTTTGCAGAATGTTAATATTCCGCAAAATAAAAAAGTTATGGACAATTTTCAAAATGGCCGAAAATTGAAAAACGCCCTATATCTCAGTTGGCAGTGAAAATATCGGCAGGCGGTTTTTGCCATTAAACATTTCTCAGAAATCGAGCCCATGACACCTAAGTCAGTTTTGCTCTATCTAGTCAGGAAATAGGTTTTCTCTGTTAAAACAGACCAATTTCGACCACCCGGTACATCTCTTAATCTTGTCGTTAAATGTGTCTTCCATATTCAGGGTTTTTCTTTTTTTAAACTATACAATTAATGGAAGCAATTTAGACAAGTTTGCCCCGCTATAAGCCCCAAAGGTTAAGTTGCGTCTATGTAAAAACCTAACTTTATTTTCGATTTGAAAATACCTTAAAGGTCATAATTCTTGTTTTCAGCGATCTCGAGTGTAATGAGTGATAGCGTTGGTTGGGTTAGGTCAACAACGAAGTCATAAACTTTAAAGATGTAAATTAGTTTAATTCTCTACGTTTCGGTCTATATTAGACCATATTCAAGAGAAAAACAAGTGAGATCCTCTGTCTTATATTAATTTTAAAAACATAGAACATTATAGTAGTTAGTTAATTTCTCTATTTAGCATAAATGCTACAATTTACATTCTTAAGTATAAAATTCTGAATATTGTAGACTACTCTAAACTACCTTGAGAAACCATACTTTTATGTTCCTTATCAGCTTTTAAAATTGATTCGTAAATAAATAATCTATTAAGTTATTTTTAAAAATTGTCTAAGAATTCTGAGACTTTATAATGAATGGTAGTTTATTATACTGAATCTACCCTTTATGAAAAATTTACTTATAAGCAAACCCTTTAAAAACATAATTTAAATGTAAGTCTTTGTTTGGTCTTGTTTGATAATTATGTTCTTGACAGTTTTCATTTATAAATGTTCTTTTTCGGGTAATAAATTATTTTTTATTTTACAAATAAAAATTTTAACTAAATAAAAAATTAAATTACGAACATTTGACCATTCTAATTTTCTTAACATTAAAGTAATTTTTGTATATTTATCACAATTTGGTAAGATCGGCATGACTTTATTTTGTAAAATTTGTAATTTATCAAATATTTCTTCGTTTGCCAAATAGAACATTCTAGATCCATATAGAAAATGTGGATAGATAAAGGTATTATAAATAATTTTTTTGGAAAAAAAACTTAAATTTGGAGAATTTTTTTTTAAATATCCAATTTTACCAGCAATTTTAAGAATACTTTTTTCAAATTTAATTTAATATATCATCCATAATTATGCCTAAATATTTAAAGGATTTCGCTATTTCAAAATTTGACCCTTCTAATGAAATATACCCAAAACCATATATATCAAACAAACAAACAAACAAACAAAAGTATGCTTTATTGCCGCAGAAAAATTTTACAATTTTATGGACAAAGCAAAATATATCTAAAATAAGACATATCAAAACATTAATCGAAAAGAATTTCGATACGTCAATGCTTTTTAAAAATGTAAATTATCAATTTACCAAATCGTAAAACACACGTTCGAATATAACAGAACATTGCCGCAAAACAGTTAATGAATCCTAATAACCTTATAAAAGTAAACAAACACACACGTACGAGGTGAATAATTTCGATGACATTGAAATCAAAATTGCAACTATGCGACCTTAAACTCTATTGTTATTATAATTATACAAATAATTGTGATGTTAAACAGAAGGTATAATGAACTAGTGTAGAATGTAGTATACAAAAAAGAATTAAATTTTGTTTTTAATCCAATACCTAACAAAAATAATTAAGTTTTAAGTGAATGTTCGACAGTTCTTTTCTCTATATGATGATTTTCAAAATTCTATGCTACGAGTTAGGACATGACTCACAAAAGATTTAAGTAAACAAGCGAATTTAGTGACAATTTAAAGAGACTTACTCGCTGTAAAAATCATTAATGCTGTAAAATGGTCTCTCAATGAGGTATGCTTTGGTGTTTTTTCGAAATTGTGCAAGAATAGGGGTAGATTTTAAATGTACTGGCAGATTGTTGTAAAGTTTTATGGCGTTGTAAATAATTGATTTTTTTATTAATTCTGAGGAAGGAATGGGAAGATATATATCATGCCTAGAGTTTCTGGTAGGGTATATATGTTGTGGCCTTTCTGGGAGGGTGTTTATATGTTTTCTCAGCAAACATAGCGTTTCCAAAATAAATAATGCAGGAAGTGTTAATATTTCATGTTTTTTGAAATAGTATTGGCAGTGAGCTCTATTATTTAGACCAAACAAATAACGAATGGCTCTCTTTTAAAGCATAAAAATACTACGAAATTGCTCAGTGGTACAGCAGCCCCAAAAGGGAAGACCATAGCGGAGGTGGGATTCAAATAAAGAGAAATAAGTAAGTCTGGCAGCAGGAACGTCTAGTTCTTTTGAAACTGATCGAATGGCGAAGCAGGCGGTAGAAAGTTTTTTAGTTAAGGTGTCAATATGATTAGACCATTTTAGGTTGTTATTTATATTTAAACTCAGGTATTTAACCGACTGTACGTATTCAATATTGCTGTTATGTACCTGAAGTGGTTGTAAAGTTCCCTTATAAGATAACGCCACCGTTTTATCGACATTAAAACAAAGCATATTGGAATCGAACCAAGCCTTAATTATAACCAAGTCTTTGGAGACACTAGAGTGTAAAGACGTTGTATCAAAATCACTCCAAGTTATGCTTGTGTCGTCAGCAAAAAGGGAAATTCTTCCATTAATTTTAAGGTTCGTGATATCATTAATGTATAACAAAAAAAGAATAGGTCTCAAGACTGAACCTTGAGGGACTCCACTTGTAATCAACTTACAATCAGAATCGGAACCATTAGCCCTTACAAGTTGTTGCCTTTTCCCAAGATAAGATTTGAACTAATTTAAAGAAGTACCACGAATTCCATAAAAATTTAGTTTGTTTATCAGAATTTCATGACTAACACAATCAAAGGCTTTCGCATAGTCACAAAAAACTGAGAGCAGTAGCCTTTCGATGATTTTTGAACTGCACTGGCAGTAGAAATGGCATAAGACGATTCTTGGGCCTTTCGATGATAATTGCAAGAATTAGTTTTTTCGCCGCCTTTATGAAGTGGAATAATTATAGCTGTTTTAAGGCAATCAGGGAATACACCTTTTACAAAGGACTCATTTATTAATGTTGTAAGGGCCTCTATGACTGGGAGTGGCAAGTTCAGGAATATTCTAATTGATAGGCCATCAGTGCTACACGAAGATTTACTTTTGATATTATTTATTACCTTCAATAGTTCAGTGTTGCTAACGGGACTTAAGAAAAAGCTATCAGCTAAATTTTTTGAAGGAGGGAGATACGAAAGAGGGTCCAAACTTGGCGAGATACTAGAGGTAACATTTTTGCTTACATTAATTATCATTAATAAAATAAGGGTTTGATTTGTTTCTGAGGTTATTGATGATGGACCAGGTTTCTTTTGAAACGTTATTTGAGTTTCTTAGACGTTTTCGGTAGTGTAGTTTTTTTGCTGACTTAATAAGAGTAGTGTAGATCCTCCTATAGTTAGAGATATAGTCGAGAATAAGAAAGGAGTCGGTGAATTTTTTTATATATGAGAGCGAGCGCATATTTTTAGCAGAAATTCGTATTCCTTTCGTGGTCCACGATTTATGCCGCTTAGGTTTGATATTCTTAAGCGGGAAGGCCTTGTTAAAAGCACTTAAAGTTTTATTTAAAAAAGTTCTGAAGTTTGTGTTGACATTATCAGATTCAAAATTCCAATCGGTGTTAAAGCAAATATTATGAAATACTGAGAAATTTGCGGCCGAGAAAATTCTGCCCCGATGGCGAGATCTTGGTAAGGGCCTAATAGGTAAACTGAACCTGGAAATTACCGCCTCGTGATCGGAAAGACCTGAGTTATAGACCTGTGAATGCACCTCTGATGGAGAAAAATCAGACGATGATAGAAGAAGAGTTTTTTGAAATTCTAGTTGGCGAGAATACATTCATTGAAAGACCGAAAGAGTCGAATATAGAAATTAGATATTTTTGGATGGCACAAATAGTAGCATAGTCAATATTTAAGTCCCCGCATATATCTATTCTGTTATCTATATCTGCTGATATTCGGCATTTAATACCATACCAACATTAAAATCAAATGGGTTTGTCTGAAATAATTCCTGTCATGTTCCATAATGTTCTATGCTTTTAAAATTAATGTAAGACAGAGGATCTCACTTGTTTTTCTCCTGAAGATGGTCTAATATAGACCGAAACGTAGAGAATTAAACTGAGTCAGATCTTCAAAGTTAATGACTTTGTTGTTGACCTAACCCAACCAACCCTACCACTTCTTAAAAGTCGTATTCACTAATTCAACTCGCTTAAAAAACTTGCATTAGTTATGTTTTTAAATTACTAAACATTTATTTTAACACATTTAAGAAATTGTAAAAACCTTTGTAGTTAATTTACATTTATTCCAAACTTGAAAACAAAAAAGAAAACCCGATTCTGTTCATATTTTTACAGGTTCATAGACGTTTTCACGCAGCAAAACGTCGGCTATACTTTTTTGCGACTTCAGTTTACGTTGCCAAGTCTAAAGAAAGTCTAGAAATAAATTTCTTTTTTACGAACATTTTTTCTTATATTCTTGGCGAATTCTGTTTAAAGCTACTTTATATATTCCTTATTTATACCCTTAATTAATATTATAATAAGAGTTTGTTTTTTGTATAGCTCAGTCATTTCCCACTCCCATGGAGGAACCCAAAAAGGTTCTTCGGGCGCAGTACTTGGGATGCGTACAAGTCAATCAGGCCACCGGAATGGAAGTTCTGAACGACGCCATTGACAGACTGGTGGCGGGAGTGACGCCTGACAAGTGGCAGTCTGTAAACATATCTATCGCACCGTCTATGATATCAGTTCACCATCCTACGGTAAGAAATAATATCCTGTTCTTAGTCTTCTTATATTATTTTAAAGGAAGTGGAAAAGGGATTTTTTTTTGGGATGACCGCTACAGCAATGAAATTTGGCCATATATATATATATATATATATATATATATATATATATATATATATATATATATATATATATATATATATATATATATATATATATATATATATATATATATATATATATATATATATATATATATATATATATATATATATATATATATATATATATATATATATATATATATATATATATATATATATATATATATATATATATATATATATATATATATATATATATATATATATATATATATATATATATATATATATATATATATTATACCGTGTATATATATATATATATATACTCCGGCCTAATATAATTTAATGAATCTTGCCAAACAATTTGCACTTCATTTGATATAAGACAATCCTTCACGTGTTTTTCGTAATATGTTTTTGCCCCGGCCCATATTAATTCTATTGCGTTAAACTGGCAATGGTATAGCGGCAATCGTAAAACCTCATGTCCATTTTCCCGTAATATTTCATCTACGACATATGTTGTTGGTTTTTTAATAGATTTTACCATTAAAACGTGTTTTTCGTAATATATTTTTATATATATATACTATATATATATATATATATATATTTATCTATATATATATATATATATATATATATATATATATATATATATATATATATATATATATATATATATTATATATATATATATATATATATATATATATATATATATATATATATATATATATATATATATATATATATATATATATATATATATATATATATATATATATATATATATATATATATATATATATATATATATATATATATATATATATATATATATATATATATATATATATATATATATATATATATATATATATATTTTACATATATATATATATATATATATATATATATATATATATATATATATATATATATATATATATATATATATATATATATATATATATTGCAGACCAACATAGATATTTCACTTTTATAAACATATGTATTTTAATTTCCAGGATGACCGACTGTTAGCAGAATGTCGAGTAAGATATCTTTCATTTCTGGGTATAGGGAAAAATATTAAGCATTGCGCATTCGTAATGCATACGGCTCAGGATACTTTCATGGCTCACGTATTTTACTGCGAACCATCGTCTGGGGCATTGTGTAAAACGATAGAGGCTGCTTGCAAGGTATGTATTATTTTAGATGTACTACCTGGTATTTCCCAGTATTTCGTCACCCTCATTATTGCATTAAACTACTCTAGGATATATACTTTAAACCATATATGGGCAACCTACGGCCCTCCACTATCTCCAATCTGGCACGCGAGAGATTCAGAAATTTCAAATAACCCCCAAAAAAAATTCAAATTTAGCACACATAGTTTATTTGTAATTAGTGTCAACCAACCTAAAACTGTATTCTTCAAATCATAAAGGCTAAAATCGATAAATTATTTTATTAAGCGTACTCAGTGGTATGCCACAGACCGAGTCAGAAATAGTCGTTAGAAAGAAACAAACAGATAAAAATTCGGGAAGCTGCCCGATGACCTTGACGCGCTCTGAGCGATGCGTTATGAGTAACAGTCGGCCCTGAGCTCGCATCGCATATTCGATTGAGACTTGATTCGAGAGTATTGCAGTATTCTAGTTGCTTATTACGAGTAATATATAAACTGCTCAGCGCTCGTGTCAACTCATTACTTCTTAACAACTGATAAGAAAAGATGCGGGAAATATTCAAACAAATTCAGCTCAAAAGAAAAAAAATGTATCAAGAAGGTCTGGTCTTGAAGTGATTTTAATAATCTCGATATTATGTAATTTTAATCAAATAATAAACGCCATACATTATATTATATATATATATATATATATATATATATATATATATATATATATATATATATATATATATATATATATATATATATATATATATATATATATATATATATATATATATATATATATATATATATATATATATATATATATATATATATATATATATATATATATATATATATATATATATATATATATATATATATATATATATATATATATATATATATATATATATATATATATATATATATATATATATATATAAAAAAGTTCAAATACAAAAGTTGTAGAACAATACGGGCTACATGACCTAAAATTATTTTCATTTATACAGGGTGTCTCAAAAATCTGTAGCGATGCAAAGTTTTGTTTTTTCTTATGGGACATCCTGTATATTTTTGCATATTTAGATTCTGCTCGTGATTCTACACATTTTTTGTATAACATGTCCTATGTCTAAATCTGATAGTTTTTCTAAAATCCGCCATTTTGTAAAAAAATATGAATTGCAGTGCCTTTTTTCAAACGACGTGGGCCGTTGGCTTTTTGATATAGGATTATGATTTTTGACAGGAACATTAACAAAAGTATGGGTTGACTTTCAACGTGAACAAAATTTGTCGGCGTTGTAGAGGGGGCCCTAGATAAGTAGGAGAAATTAAAAAAATTGAAAACATATCTTCATTTTTTTAAATGGAATGTATAGTATTTTAATATTTTAGACTAGTCGTGACCCAAAACTCTATCTTTCGTTATAAATATGTCCTATACCTATTTGTCATAGTTTCCGAGATTTAGAGAAATGGATACGTCAACCGACATAATTTCCACTATTATAGTTCTGAAAACCCCAGATTCATTATCCCCTTGGATCGCCAGCATAGATGGTCTCTTAATGTATGGGCTGGTATAATCGGTAACCGTATCATTGGACCTTATTTTTTCGAAAATAGAGTTAATGGTGACACTTTCCTAAATTTACTGCAATACAATTTGCAGGAGTGGATTGACGAATTACCTTTGAATCTAGTGAGCCGGATGTGGTTCCAACTAGATGGCGCTCCGGCACATTTTAGCAGGCAGGTGAGGCAATTTTTAGACGCGAATTATGAAAATAAATGGATTGGTAGGGCAGGTCCAGTATTATGGCCGGCAAGGTCTCCGGACCTCACAAAACTAGATTTTTTCTTGTGGGGTTTTGTTAAAGAGCAAGTTTACCAAACGCCACCCTCTACCATAGAGAATATGAAAATGAGAAATAGAAATGCATGTACAAATATCAATGCCGCGATGCTGAATAGAGTTAACAATTCCTTTGTGAATCGGCTACAAGTGTGTGTTGAAAGAAATGGTGATCATATTGAACATTTAATCAAGTGATTGTAGGACTTCTTTTTCTGTTGTGTCTCTTTAATTAAAATATTTATTTGCCTTTTTACATAAAGAAAAATAGTAGACTGAATTTTTAATTTTGCATTTTTTACTGTGTATTAATGTACAGGGTGATTCACCGAGATTTGCCACCCCCCTTAATTCCTTTATTTTTAATGACAGAGAAAAAGTTGAAATACAAAGTGTCCCTCGGATATCAACTTTGTTATTTTAAATGGAACACCCTGTATATTATTACATTTTTGGATTCCTCGGAAAATTCTATAAATTCGATAATAAAGCAAATTCTAAGGCGATTGCCATTGAAAACCAGATAATAAATACAAAAATGTCAAAATCTCGGAAACTATGACAAATAGGTATAGGACATATTTATAATGAAAGATAGGGTTTTGGGTCACGAAATATTAAAATACTATACATTCCATTTAAAAAAAATGAAGATATGATGTTTTTAATTTTTTTAATTTCTCCTACTTATCTAGGGCCCCCTGTTCAACGCCGACAAATTTTGTTCACGTTGAAAGTCAACCCATACTTTTTAATGTTCCTGCCAAAAATCATAATCCTATATCAAAAACCCAACGGCCCACGTCGTTTGAAAAAAGGCACTGCAATTCATAATTTTTTACAAAATGGCAGATATTAGAAAAACTATCAGAATTAGACATAGGATATGTTATACAAAAAATGTGTAGAATCACGAGCAGAATCTAAATATGCAAAAATATACAGGGTGTCCCATAAGAAAAAACACAAATTTGCTTCGCTACAGATTTTCGGGACACCCTGTATAAATGAAAATAATTTTAGGTTATGTAGCCCGTATTCTACAACTTTTGCATTTGAACTTGGATTTATGTTTATTTAACATTTTTTTGTCTTAGTCTGCCAAGGAACCTCCCATTAAGCGATGGCGCATGTTTTTTGCCATGTTTATTTAACATTTTTTTTGTCTTAGTCTGCCAAGGAACCCCCCGTTAAGCGATGGCGCATGTTATTTGCCATACCCTGTATATAATATTTGTAATATTTTATTTATTATTTAATATTGTTGCTTTCTTTTTTCTAATTATTGTAGTTTACAAAATATTTTTTTTCTATTGCAGTTAAGGTACCAAAAGTGTTTGGACGCTCATCCACAGGGTTTAGGAAATAGTAGCGGCACTGTAAGTACGCCGGGCAGCAGCATCGGTGCCGCGCTCAAGTCTATCGTTGGCTCTCTGAGAGGAAGGAAGAGCAAAAGCGCCGAATCTTGAAATGAGGACGCGCCCACTCTACAGGTAAAAACATGTACACTTGCAAAAGCAATATGAAGCATAATATGACTACGAAAAAATAATTTTGACTAGATTAATATTATTTTTTGTTCTTTAATTTATTTTGTTATTTAATATTATGTTTAATTGTTTCCTTGTTATAACATTACTATTAGTATTCCCTTTAATGAACTTATTGGGTGCGAATATTGGGATAATCCAACGATTATCTTAGCTCTGAACTAAAGGGATTTAAAGTGGACTGTATACTTAACTGCATAATAAATAATGAATTTAAATTAATAAAACTGTCACACAACTAAAATTAAATCAAATAAAAAATATTTAAAGAGCACAATTTTGACAAATTCGTTTTTAAAGTTTAAATTTGAAATTTTAACCAAGTTGATCATGTATCTGACAAATAAACAGCAATACATACATGCCTGGTCCCTTATATTTTTATTGTATAAGTATTTCGGCAATCTGTGTTTGCGAGATAAAGATATTGCTTGAAATGCTATTTAATTATTTATTATCTCGGTGAAAAACGAAGAAAGTCCAGTTTTCAGTACCATTAATTGTTTTTTATTAGCAAAAAGATTACAAAAATAATGTTTTTAGGCTAGTAATTATTTATGTTAAAAGGAATTGCTGTGATGTTTTACTACATTAATACTTACTTCGACAATGTTTCGACATCAACATAACATAACAATAGAAATAATATACGTCTATAAAGGTGGTCTGGAAGCCTAAATTCTTCATTTTGATTAATGACATCGGTTTTCCAACAATATCTTGACATTGGGCATTGTATGTAACGCGATAAAATGCTAAACAGGGATGTTCTGCAACAAATTTTATTTGTTTTATTGGCCCTTCAGGCAAATGGGCATTTCTTTTTATAAAGTGGTCGTAGATGCTGTCCCCAACAACGAAAATATTGTTGATCGCCATCTTCTACATCAAACAACGCCGGTTTTACCCTAGAATTTTGTAGGACATTAATCCAATAGGATGGAATGGCCATGTATTGGAAACGTTATTTGAACGTGTTCCAATCTCTTTTCATAGTAAATAACATGATGTAAAAATCGAAAAACGGTATAGTTTTTGCTTTGCCCCTCACAAGAATCGCAAAATATCTGAAGGAAGGAGCGGGAAATAGTTGCAAAATGAAGTGATGTAAAAGGAAACAAACATTGTGTCTTCCTTTATTATTTTATTGTATGTATAAAAATACATTTTGTTGAGACATGAATGTTAAATTATATAGTAAAAGTGTAGTTACAGACTAGAATAGACATCATTGGTGCTGATGTTAGAAATAGGCAGATTTTTGGATTAATCCGTACAAATTCCTCCGAAATCGGTTTGCTGTCTTGCAGATTCCTTAAACGCTCGTTTCCGGGCATAAAGAGTAGCAGCTCTGGCAATGTGTCCTGTCTCAAGTTTCCTCAGTTCTCCTAAAATCCCACTCTTGTATTTGTCATTTACATTAGAAAGTTTATATTCGAGATTTTTTACATTTACTGTTATTTCGTCGCATTTGTAGCATACGTCTGACCTTGGGTAACCGAAGCTAAAGTTAAACTTTTCATTAAAAATCTCTCTATAACGATCGTATGATATTCTTGCCCCAGGATATTTAATCTTAAATAGGTCATACATTTAATGGCGGGGTGAGAAGTTTTTGTTTTCAGACAAATTAAATGTGAGTGAGAGGGGTACATACAGTGTGTCCCAGATTCGCTTCTCTATATAGGGATCTCGGCTCCTATTATACCTACAGCAAAGGTTAAATGGGGAACGTTTTAGAGGAAACTTATTGCATTCGATATCTGGTTTCAGATTTACAATCGATCAATAAGTTTGGGAAATATCGGCGAAAAACCGAAAATGGCGGATTTCGTTTTTCGCCAGTATATCCAGAACGGCAAATTTGACAGCTGTCAAAATGTGACATTATTCGGACACATTTTTAATACAAATAAGATGGCGTATACGACACGTCTTCATTGTTTTTTGTTAACCCGCAACCCGCCTCAACTTTCATTTTTCTTATGACCGCCATATTGGATCTTTCGATTTTTGGAAAGAGCCTAAAATTTCCAGTCTAGTGATATCTCACAAGTGCATTAAAGATTTTAGTGTCATCAAAATATCACACTTCGTAAATTAGGTTTCAATGTTTTTAAAGGAGGCCATGATTTATTTGTCACAAGATTACATTAATAAGTAAGTAATGTATTGAATGCATTAAATTTTCAATACAACATGAACGTAAATAACGACTTAAAAAATCTATAATTGAGCTTTAACTACTTTGTAAGTGGGTAACATTAATTTACAAATCTGCAAAATGACGTCTATTTGCATCGGGACATTTTTGACAATTGGTGAATTGGTTTTTCGTACAACCCTGGTAAGTGTATTTCGGTTAATATTTCTAAATGTGTCCAGAACTCTTTGTCTCAGGATTTCTATGGTCACGGGGGGATCAAATTCATAGATTTCATTCTTCGTGTGACCCCAGAGGTAGAAATCCAAGGGCGACAGGTCAGGGGATCTAGGAGGCCAAGATATTGGACCATTTAAAGAAATTATTCTTTCGTCAAACTGCTCTCTTAAGAAGTTCCTGACTTGAATGGTATTGTGAGCCGGACATCAGTCTTGTTGAAACTAAGTTCTTTTTAATTCATCTTTCGTTAGAATAGCTCGTAAGACTGGTACAACTTGGTTTCGCAAAAGCTCTAGGTACCTCTGCCCATTTAGGTTGTAGTCAAACGAAAATGGTCCAATAAGTCGATTTCCTGAAATGATTAATAATTTATAAATAGGTGCCCAACAGTCAAGGGCGGCAGGGTTGGCCGGGTGGTACTAGAAACAAATAATAATAAAACATAAAATATCAAAAGAACAAACCCCTTGCGCTTTAAAATTTAAATTATTCAGAAATACAGCTGAACGCTTGAAGTTAAGTCCGTGACTTGAAATTGTCTGCGACTTGCAGTTGAATTATCCCCTGACTTCTATAAATCATAATGAAAATCGAATCGAAAAATAATTCGACATTTGATTAATATGGTATTTTTTTCATAACGCAAGAACTAGGCTTCCCGGGTAATAATAAATCATTAAATTCAGACAATCAAAATAATTTTAGAGAATTAGTTAAACCTGCAGAAAATTTAGATAAAGTGTTAATAAATATATAGAACCCAATTCTATTTTTATAGGTTCTTCGAAACTACAATACAAAATGATTGAATAAAAATGTAATACAATATCAAAAAAGTAAGTTGACTAACTAGAGTAGAACGTTTTACTTTTTTTTATTAGATTATACTCTTTTAGTATCATTAAAGAACTAAACGACTGATCGGACCACAAGATATGATTTACAAAATCAGGATTTTCATTACATCTCCTAGTATACCACTCACAGAACTGTAGTCGTCTTGGAAAATTAGTTTCCTTAAGCCCTTGTACTATTATGGGTTTGTATGGATGGTACTTTTTAAAACTCTCTGTACTGTTGATTTTGGCACATTAGTTTCCTGTTCTACAGTTCTTACCGATGCACTAGGGTTTTCGTTGATAGCTTGTAAAATGTTTCTGTCTCGATTTTCATTGTTATTATTGTATCCGTTCTAGGTTGTTCGAAGGCTAATTAAATTAACTACGATTTTGCTGAATTGGGTTTTATGAGGGTGCCGTCGTTCGGGGTACATCTACAAATACCTTAATGAGGTAACGTCGGCGTTTCTGTCTGATTGAAAGGACATAGCTAACATGTCAACCTTTTCTTCATTTGAATACGGAATGCTGGTCATTTTCTATAGGTTTTCACAATTTATGTGCCAGATTTATGATTTTGTTGGGATAAAAGCGTACCTACTACTTATTAAAACACAGCTTTGATACTTTCAACTATTTAACTTAACGTCAAAGTCAAAATCTAATTTTGTTACAGATAAATCATGGCCTCCTTAGAAAAGCATTGAGAGCTAACATTACTTTAAATCATGGCCTCCTTAGAAAAAACTGAAACCTAACTTTACGAAGTGTAATATTTCGATGATACTAAAATCTTTAATGCACTTGTGAGATATCACTAGACTGGAAATTTTAGGCTCTTTCTAAAAATCGAAAAGTCCACTATGGCGGCCATAAGAAAAATGAAAGTTGCGGCGGGTTGCGGGTTAACAAAAAACGATGAAGACGTGTCGTATACGCCATCTTATTTGTCTTAAAAATGTGTCCGAATAATGTCACATTTTGGCAGGTGTCAAATTTACCGTTCTGGATATACTGGCCAAAAACGAAATCCGCCATTTTCGGTTTTTCCCCGATATTTCCAAAAACAATTGATCGATCGTAAATCTGAAGCCGGATATCGAATGCAATAAGTTTCCTCTAAAACTTTCCCCATTTAACCTTTGTTGTAGGTATAATAGGAGCCGAGATCCCTGTATAGAGAAGCGAATCTGGGACACACTGTATTTAGCATGACCAAGAGATATACGAGGGCCTTTCAACAAAGACTAGGACTAGTACTACCAAAACTTTATTTGTTAATCTTAAACAACAATATCCCAACGGTGCTGCCATTGTTCAAAGGCATGGCGGAAGCCATTCTTTGAGAGCTTCTTCAAAACCGGCTCAAAAGCCTTAACAGCATCCAATTCTGTTTGAAATCGTAAACCTTTGAGGTATTTTTTTGCTTGAGGAAACAGATAGAAATCGCATGGGGGCTATGTCAGGACTATATGGAGGATGCGGTACAGACCTCATATTTTTAGTGCTCAAAAACTCTGTCACTATAAGTTCTCACTTTCCAGTCAGCTCAGGTCGCTTTTTGGGGATGTGATCCTTCATCAACTGGAACAAAACTTGTTTATAATAACTGGCAGTTACTGTACTACCATGTGGGACCATGTGCGTATACACCATGCCTTTGTGATCAAAAAATGTTATGACCATAGTTTTAGCGGCAGATTTTTGCGCACGTACTTTTTTTGGAGGTGGTCCTCCTCGATGGTTTCCTCAGTTAGTGCCACAATAGGAGCACCTGGACCGCCTTGCAGCACACAACTTTTCCTCCCATTACTAAACTCTTTATGCCATCGAAAACAAGCAGATTTTGTGATAGACAATTCCCCAAAAGCCGTATTAATCATCGAAAAAGTTTCCGTTGCTGATTTTTCAAGACGAACACAAAATTTGATCGCATATTTTGTTTTTTCAATTCATCCATCACGATTCTTAGAGGCGCGGTAACAATGTCTCAACTTTAGAGCGGCGCCAAAATCAAATAAATAATTTATGACAACTGACATTTCACAAAATGAATGAAGCCTACTTGGATGATATTTTCTGATTTTTGGCGGGATGTAGCTCGTTGCACTGGGCCGTAAAAAATTCAGTCTTAGTTTTTGTTGAAAAGCCCTCGTATATTCCGAGATAAAACCTTTGTATTGGGATTGAAGGTCTTCAGACTTCTAAAGTTTTTCTTCGAAATTGAGGAAACGTCTTTTTGCATCAGTAAATGAATCACCTAATTTTTTCGTGTTCGTTAGGATTTTTGAGAGGTAAATTAATTTGAAATCTACCAGATGGTTCCCTTATTGTGGTAGATTGAAAGTAATCTTCAGCTTTTTGTTCTGAAGGCGAAAAGATGAATTTTGAATGAAAAGAGCATTCTTCTACTTCTCAAATTTTTTAAATAAGGTCAAGTTCCTTTGAAATTTTCAATAAAAAAAATAAAAATTTCAAGGTATTAGTTCGGTGGAATAATGTTTTCTGTTTCTCGTACGCATTGAAATCTCTCCCGAAAAAGTGTTGCAGCTTAAAATGCATTTTGTCACGCTTCACTGTAAAGAAATATATTCAACGGTGGTATTTATTTTGGAATACACACTGTATCACAACAGGTATTTAAATTAACACAAAGTAGGTAATTTTAGCTCATTAATGAGAAATTGTTATATGTTTACAGTATCACTTTGGAGAAAAACAATAGGAGCGATAGGTGGGTTTTCCCAGGGTGAAAACACTAGTCATCACTAATTTTTAACATTAATTTCAAATGCATATATTTTTGTAATTATTTAACCGATTTTAACTAACTTCTTTTTCCTGATAGGTCACTACTTCTACTTTCAGAAGCCGTAGGCAGAGTTGAAATTTTTTTTTGTATTGTACCGGGAAAACAAAATTACGTGATCTTATAAATAAACCAAAATTTAATATAAATTCTAAAAAGAGACGGGACATGCAGATTTTATGTTTTTTATGCTACGGATACGTAAAGGTTTACTGTACCACATCACCAAGTTTGGAATTTGAGTTTTTAATACAGGGTGAATACAAAGATATATACTTTATACCATAACTTAGACATATGGTAAATTAAAAATACATTTAGCCATTGAACATTTTTAAATACCTAAGGGTGTACTCCTAATATTAATTTTCTTGAACAGTGTTGCCAAGTTCGATTATTTACAAGATTATTTTTATTATTTTTTATTTTTATGCCTTCGTCAAGTAAAAAAGAAGTAAAGCTAATATTAGAGCTACTGTATGTCATCGCCAGGTTTGACACTTGGAGTCTTAATACAGGATAGATGAAATTCTATAAGGTCTAAATGGTGTACATTACATTTGGGGACACAGTTACAGATTTTTTCAGAGATGATGCTCTGATAAACAGTTAATATAAATAAGTTTTTATTACCAAACATACAAAAGAAATTGTACCAAAGCGACAACAAGGCGACAAAGAAGACTAAAAAAGAAATGCGAAAAAGTAAAACGAGAACGTAACACAAAAACTTAATAGTCTGTTGGCCCTCCACCAGCTCTAATGCATTGCTCAATTCTTCTTGGCATGCTTTCAATTAGGTTGTTTATATGATGGTGTGGAATTGTATTCCATACCCCCACAGCGGGTTCAATAAGGTTGGGAAAACCTGCTAAAAATGCATTTCTTTTCCTTACACGCCTTACCAATATATCCAAAGGATTTTCGACTGGATTTAAGTCCGGCGACCGCGGAGCCCAGTCCAAACTTGATATTCCTTCTACTTCTTTATATTCGATCACTGCTCTTGTTCTATGTCTAGTAGCATTATGATTCATGTATAAAAAGTTTGGACCTTCTAACATTTCTATTTTTAAGGTGGTAAATAAGTAAGATATGTTAGTCACCAGACGCAATACACACACCTAATATCGACCCAATATTATCTCTTAACGATGACTATTGCTAGCTCTAGTCGGGTTCTTCTTCAATACTCAATACTCAATTTATTCATGTTAATGCATATTAAGAGATGCTTACATATGTCAATAAATATCTTCAAATATTATTATATAAATATAAATAAACTAAATAAATTTAAAATCACTACATTACCACAAGACATATAATAAAATACAAGAATCACAACACATACAAATTAAAACAAATAAATTCATTGAAAGGATAAAATGCATTTTCTATTAAAATATCCCTAATCCTATTTTTGAAATGTTTAAGAGGTAAAAGTTTTATATTTCAGGTAGAACATTATAAAACTTTATAGCCCAGTACCCAGGGCCACTCTGAGACCTTTTTAACCTCCAGTAGGGAGTAATCAGATTTTGTTTATGTCTAGTGTTGTGGTTGTGCACCTCTCCATGGGTTCTGAAACAGCTCTCGTTCTGCTTCACATAAAGCAAATTCTCAAAGATATACTTGGATGGCACTGTCAAAATTTTTAGATCTATAAATGCTACTCTGCAATTATCCCTATATTCAAGACCAGCCAATACCGTTACTGCTCTACGTTGTAAAGCAAAGATGCGGCTAGTCCCAGCACAGTGTCCCCAGACAAGCAAAGCATACGAGATATGCGAATGAAAGAGGGCATGATAAGCAGTTCTCACAACCTTACTGGACACATTGTTTACAAGGTTGCGCAGAAGAAAGATGTTACTTCTTAGTTTTTTGCTTAAATTATCTATATGTGTGCCCCATTGTAGCTTTGTGTCCAGATGCACGCCTAAGAATTTAGCACTCTCCACTCCCTCATTCACACCTCCATCATCCCTTAAAGAAAACATTATATTGATCGTTTTTTCTTTATTGAGATGCAGCTTGTTCAGACTAAACCACTCTTCAGCCCTCTCCTGTGCCACCATTAAAGCCTTAAACGCCTCTTCGATATCATCAGATACACAACAGATTGTTGTATCGTCCGCGAATAAAGTGTACCTACCAGGTATTTCTTGGTCAGGTAAGTCATTAATATATATGAGGAAAAGAATGGGACCAAGAACCAAGCCCTGGGGGACTCCAATATTGATTAAACTTTCCTCTGATGACACTCCGCAAACTTTTAGCACCTGCCTCCTATTTAGTAGATATGATTTTATTAACTCTATGCTTTCGGGGCTAAAGTTATATTTTGTAAGTTTTCGCAAGAGTATTTCATGGTCTACACAATCAAATGCTTTACTTAGGTTGCACAGGAGAACTGCATCAAACTGTAACCCATGGAAAGAGTCTATAATGCAGGAAACCAAATCCAAAATACCCAAGACTGTGTTTTTGTCTTTTCTGAAACCATATTGGCACTGAGAGAACAAGTTGTTAGTTTCAAAATAATTGACAACCTGCACTGACATACATTTTTCATAAATTTTTGAAATAATTGGCAATAACGATATAGGTTTATAGTTCTACAGTTGTTCTGCATCCGCCTTTTTAAAAACTGGAGTTATAGTAGCACATTTTAACACTGAAGTTTTGTAAGAGGAATTATTATAAGATTTTTAATAGATTTGATTAGCTCTATATTTAGACCAAATATATCTTTACTTTTTTTATTTTTAAGACTATTTATAATATCTCTTACCTCATTAAAACTTGGTTGAGAAAAGTAGAATTTGTCTGTGGATGTAATATCCTTGACATTGTCTAGAGGGTTCCCGCTTAGGATCGGGATGGTATTTGCTATTTTTTGAGCTATTTGACTAAAATATTCATTAAAGGTTTCGGCAGAGATACTAGCCCTCTCATTGCTTTTTTTAATACATCTTTGATTATTTATAATATCCCACATGGTACGTGCTGGATTACTTGAGGATTGAATCAGTTGTCATTTGCTTCGTTTTTTAAAATCTTTATATATTTTAGATATATCTGCATGCCTGTATTGTCTACTAAGTTCCTCTAAAAATAACAATTGTTGCCTCATTTCCCTTAGATCTTCTGTGAACCAGCTGATTTTATGCGCTTGATCCGATCACGTTTTTCAGGGAAAGATTCCAAATATGCGGATTCAAGTATACTTATAAATCTAGCAACCTTACTTTCAACACACACATGGACTCTTTCATAAAATGCAAACTTACCCTTCTGAGTCTGCAGAGAAAACTATCATGAGTTATTTCAAAATCTCTCCCCATAACTGAAACATTAGCTATTTGGCCTCTGTGGTCAGAACAGCACAGTTCATGGACTTCTGCAGATATAAGTTCCATTTCAGAATCTACAAAGATGTTATCAAGGCAGTTTTGCCCTCTAGTTGGTTCATATATATTGTTTTGTGAAACTTTCAAGAATATCACAGACTTTAAGAACATTTTCATTAACTGCAAGAAAATTTAAATTAAAATCACCTACCACAATGATTGGTTTATTTATGGGTAAATGTTTTAAAACCCCATCCAAGGAAGCCAAAAAGGTGTCAAAGTTGCCTGAAGGGCAGCGGTATAAGAGTACTATATTTAAATTAAAATCTTTCGCATAAATACAACAATATTCAAAACATTTTTCAACATTAAAATCGGGACTAATGTTAATTAGATTAAATTTAAAACATTGTTTCATAAAAATGGCTACACCACCCCCAACAGAATCACATCTTGATGCACACTTTGCCAATGCGTATCCTTGGATCTGGGTGCTACGAATTTCTTCCTCTGTGAGCCAGTGTTCTGTTATACACGATATATCGATGTCCTTGTCTACGATGAATGCTTCGAGCTCACTAACTTTATTTCTAATCGATCGGATGTTAATATGTAGGATTTTTATATTGTTTCTGTTTTCCTGTTTAGGTGGGAATTTTGGAACCCTTTCCCTCGGCTTTGAATATTCAGAAAATGGTTCACTAGTGTTCCTTGTGGCCATAGGTCAGAACAGAGGTATTTCGGACGTTGTTCCATTGGTACTGTTAGCTTGAATGAACTGCAGTATTTTTCTTTCCTGGTTCGCATTTGCAGTAAAGATCTAAGTTGTTGGTAGCAAGATAGTCCATAATATTTTTATCTGTTGTTTCAGGCGCGAGCCCTGATAAAAACAAAAATGTCATCTTTCTTGCGGTCTTAAGAGTACAAGTATTATTTTCAATAAAGCCTTGTATGGGTTGTGGTCTGTTTAACTGAGTTTTTTCCTCCTTTCGCTTCCTTTTATATTTGCCACTTTTCCATTCGTTTTTATCGTTTTCCTTATTACTTTTTTCTGTTGGATCTTCAGCCAGTGTCAGCGGAGTACTTGGCATTTTTGCGCGAATATCGATTTCTTGCGTGGAATCGATATCGATATTAAGTCCAATCCTATTAGGACGTTGATTTTCGTTGGCGATTTTGGTTTTTACCTTGTCCCGATTCACTCCATTTGGCTCCGGTGTCGGTCGATTTATCGGTTCGGAACTGCTTGCCGTATTGTTTTTATTCTGAAGCGGTACGTCCGGCGGACGCGTTGACAGACTCGTTCTCGTTACTCTACCTATAGTTCCATATCACATCTCTTACTTTAGGTGTTTAAGTTGAGCGCTACCAAGTTTTAATTTAAGTTAAATAAAACTTGGAACAAAAAGTAGTTGCATTGAATCTAACTACTATCAATAGGTAAAGACTTATCTTGATGAATTGAAAACCAACTCGTTGGAATTAAATGACTTTTATTGTTAATTCACAATATTCGGTGACATCCTCAAGAAAAAAAATGTACTGAACAAAAAAAAAAGATTGTTAACTGAATTCCATCCACCAGGGAGCTTAATAGCATCCCAACAAGAAGTGAAGGAATTAAGTTTTCCCTAACAAGAGTTTAAATTTATTGTAAGGTTACACTAACTGAAATCCCACCTAAATTATTTGATTTGGGTACGTAAATACAAAACCCAGAAGCTTATTCCTTATCTATACCACTCCAGATTAATAACATTTGGGATTACACAATATAAGCAAGAATTAGATCAAATAATCAGTTTAGAATCCCAATAAGTTTCTTTCCTCCCCCTCCTTAAATGATTGAAACAAGAATTAGATCAAATAATCAGTTAAGAGTCCCAATAAGTCTCTTCCCCCCCCCCTTAAATGATTGAAGTTTAATTCTAGTTAAAACAATTATGTTACAAACGATAAAGGTTAGGGTTAAGTATTAAAAAAAAAATTGATTAGGCATAAGCTGAGTGGCAGCACAATAAATATCTATAAAATGTCTATTACATAGATTTGAATGTCTTTATATTAATATGCATAAACAGTTTAATTAACAGAAATAGTAATATGTAAAGTACATATTTAAGACTATATTTGTTCCTTCAGAGTACCAAAAAATGAGTTTGTCGACTATAAACTAGTAAACGTTAAACTGGTTGATGTGAATAACACTAGGTAGGGTATGACCCTTCCAGAACAAATATTAATCCTAAGAGAAGTACAATCTCTGTGTTAAGTTTCCAAATATTATACTACCACTTAGCTGAATACTCTAGTCACTAATGTAGACTGTAAATGGTGGTAAGGCAGGTAATATCCAAGGGTTCCTCAGTGATCACTATGTCCTACAGCTCCACTACGTAGACCGTATCCAAGACATCATGTCTATTCCATCAAAAGAAAAGTTCCAAATTCCATAAATAACTAGCAGTTAGGAAACCATACCAAAACCTTGCTAATGGTTTGTCTTTAAAGTTCCAAAATAATCCCAAATGAACTTCAAAGGTTCAACCTTATACAAAAACCCTGAAACAAGAATTGCCCCATGTAGAGAAATCTCTACAGCAAAGTTTGGAATATAATTCCAGACAGGCAAAACAGCACACAATATATACGAGAATATAATACAAAATTCTTACCTCATTGTAGGTACAAAGGTAAAGTTGAAACCCAATATTTACTAAACCATAATATTCAACTTCACTTCATCAAATCGGATCCTTCTAATCTCCCATTTGGGATGGAATTTAGTTAACAATCAAAAAAAAATTCAGAACATCCGACACTTCTGTCGTTGATGAGACTTGGTGCTAAAAAGAAAGATCTTTTCCTTAGCCCTTCTCACATACACAAAATGGCTTCCATCACACAATATTACCAAACACGGTAAATCTACATATCCTATACTACATTCCAAAACATTATTTGAAAAAAACAACTTTTCTTAGTACCAACAAAATAATGTTGGTACAATAAATCCCCTAAACTAAACATTAACTGTCAAATTCCAGTTTGGTTTATAACAAAAATAGCCTTTATATCCATGAGTATTGGAAAGAGATGAAAATATATTATTACTCCTCAACTAATCCAAGCTACCTTGTATTTTGTCCAACCAAAGAATAACCATCTAAATTAGCAATATTAGCTCGCCGATACGTCAAATCAAGGACTTATAATAAGAAAGAAAAAGAGAGAGGGACAACACTTCCACTTCTATGCTTATTTCGACTGCATTATTCTATCGATTGAAAGCATGTGGTTTTGAACTGACCTATCATAACCCCGTGTAAAAATCTGACAACTGATAAACAATAACAAAGCAAATCTTTGTAGATTTCAAAATATGTTTTAATGAACAAATTTACCTTACTAATTAATGCAAAATAGTAAACCAAGTTAAAGCATTATTTCTGTAACTTAGGTATCAATGTTAAATATAAGACTGAATATAGTATAAAAGTGTGTTTTTAAATATAAATTAGATTAAAATGATATCACAAATGATATAATACTAAAAAAATGAAAAAGTGTAAAGCGACGATTTATTTTACTGAATTATACTGCCATATATAACTGTAACAACCTACAACACCTCGCCACATGCGAACAACCGAGTTCGGGATATATTCTTTGTAAATGTATGTTAAAACCAGTCATCGTTCTGGGTATAGCAGTGGCGGCTCGTGAGTATATTGCAGGGTGAGGCTACATGAGGTTAATTTTGTTTAAATGTGAATAAATTTCTACGTCACCCATGAGGTATTATTCTGCGACGCGTTGACCTTTTTTTTTTAATGGAGGTCATTGCCAATAGCCCTACTAAACCATTAAAAACTAAAAAAATAAACTCTAAAAAAAGTAAATAAAAAGTAAACAAAACAAGTAAAATATGTACACCTATCACTAAAATATAGCGGTGATTGCGATAATAAAAACACAATTTAGTTTATTAAAACTTAAAATAAATAGTTGTATGAAATAAGATAAAAAAAACTACTTTTTGTACATTAAATCTATACGTCTGTCTTTTAAGGTTGCAAATTTATCTATAATTTGGTCGTAAAAGTTTTGGTCTTCACTAAGTTCTGATAGTAATTCCTGCTCTATTGACATCATTGCTAAACCCGAAAGCCGTTCTTGTGTCATTGTGTTTCGTAGGTAGGTTTTGATCCGTTTAAGACATGAAAAATTTCGTTCGGCCGATACACTTGTTGCGGGAATAGTTAAAACTAAATTAAAAAGCTTATATGCTTCCGCAAAAATTGCTTTAAAATCTTTAAATAACAAAGCTAGACTTTTTTTGACATCTAAATTTGAAAATTGTTCATCCCTATACAATACAGAAAGCTCATTCTTTAATCTATCTCTGTCAAAAATGTTTGGATAATTTTTTAATAAATTATTTAATAAGTCGTCTGGAAAGCATTTAACATATTCCGCATATTTTGTGCAATCGACTAAAGCAAAGAAATTTAAATTATTTAAATTTTCAAACCGCGTCCCTAATTGAAGAATTATACAATCTATTATTTCGAAATATAATATTTTATATTTAGTAAAAATATCAAAGTCGCTAGAACATTGCCCTCGACGTGTGTTAGTTGGCAGAATAGTGGCCTTTTTAGCAATATTGAAAAGTTCTTTGAAATGGTCCTCGTTTCTAAATTCAATAATTCGTTGCTTGGCAATGTTTATTTGCGAAATGCAGTAATTTATATCTAAATGCTTTAACTGTAATATTTGAAACAGTACATCAGTGCAACTAAAAATTTGTTTATAAATATGCGTTAAAAGGCAAAATTCGAAATCATTAAAATGCTTTAGAAATCCTTTTGCACCATTAATAGATTCTGTTCCAGAACTTAAGTCATTAATAATAGTTTCAAATACTATAATTAAATTGTCCTATTCATTAGCCACTAAGTTTAAAATTTTAGACCGTATATACCATCGCGTTTCTACAGCTCGCGGAATTCTTTTACCTACTATCTGATTAAGCACAAAAGACCGTTTTGGTGATTGGTGGAAATAATTTGGTATTCCTAATAAAGTGGCAAAAAATATACGACTTTGGGTAATCAGTTTCGTTCCCTGTTGTAAAACTAGATTTAATCTGTGGGCGCAACAATGAGTAAACATAGCTAAAGGAGCAATAGATCTAACTTTTGTTTGAAGCCCATTTATTTCACCTGCCATAACACTAGCCCCATCGTAACACTGCGCGACCAATTTATTTTTAAAGTCATAAGGCTCTAAGCTGTTTTGTATTAAATGAAAAAGGCTCTCTGCTGTTCTATTATCGCTAACGTCAAAAAATCCTAAAAATCTTTCTTTTAAAGATCCGTTGGTCACATACCTAACTGTTATCGAACACTGTGATTTTTCTGTTATATCAGTACTATCATCCGCAATTACGCCAAAAAAACAACAATCGGTGTCATTGATTTCTTTTTTTATATATTCTTGAATATAGTCATGTATGCAACCAATTAGTTCATTTTGTATAGTCTTAGATTGTCCCGTAAAAATATTACTAAATTTAGCACAATGTTCAGTAAGTTCGGCATTTTTTTTTATTAAGCATGCAAATATTTCCTTAAAATTGCCACGGTTAAAAGAATCTGTTGTTTCATTATGACCTCGAAATGCCAAGTCCTGTTTACCCAAAGTAATAGTAACATCAATTAAATAATTTAATAATAAACGGTTTTTTCGAACATTTTCATTATAAATAATTTTATTAAGACTTGCATTTTCTTGTAGTGCATCCGCAATAGTCGCCCTATTTTGCTCCAGTCTTGTAAGTACTACCGAATTTTTAATATGCTCTCTTGAACTTTCATGCGATTTTACTGCTCGTGAAAAATTTTTTAAATCCGAATATCCGCCCCCTGAACTCCAATTATTTTTGACGCAACCTAATAAAATACAAGGCCAACAATATAAGCTTTCTTTATAAATACTTCCGCATAGCCACCTATAAGTTTCGTACCAAGATATTTGAAAAGTTCTTGAATATTTTTTACCTTGCCTCTTATCGTTAAATATTGCTAAAATTTTCGGCGTCGGACGGCTACCTAATATCTGTTTCTTTTCGGTTTCGCTTCTTCTTAAAAAAGGCGTTTCAATTAATGAAGCAATAATGTCGTGAATAGGATTCATTTCAAAAGCAAAAAGAAAATACAAAAAATGGAACGGTCCAACTTACCAAATCAAAACAAAACAAAAACTTACTCACGCGTATGTATTCACCTTAAAAGACAGAACGCCCTCAATCAGCGATTATCGCAATCTATTTCCTATTTCTTTCTCAGCCGCACGCACCACGTAAAAAGAAGCCGTTGGAATATTTCACTAGTCATGTGATTTAAATAACCAATAAAAGCATATCCAAGCTACAGATTTATCGCCTCAAGAATGCAATAGAAAACGCATGCATCGGCAATCGCCATCCCGCTCTGTCGTAATCAGGTGACTCGCCGGCATCGGCACCGGCCGTTGATAAATAGGTCAGAAGTCGAAACTTTCCAAGCTAAAATTATTTCGCCTCATTCGAGAGCACTTTCTTTAGGAATGGGTTTGCACGAATTGCACGGTCGGTTTTTTGATGTGGTCAGAATTTATTTTCTAAAATATTTATTATGGGATTATATTTTGTTTTTTTTTTAATGTTATTATGTTGTAAAACTGTTAAAAAGTATATTTCTAATTGGTAATAGATAAAAAGTTATATAAAAAAATTCTCTTTTCCTTTATTTTGGGGGTGAGGCGCGGCCTCAGAGGCCTACCCTGACGAGCCGCCACTGGGGTATAGATATCAATGGCTATTTATTATACTACATTATCCCACCCCAAAATATGGGTGTACCGCATTGATATGGTAGCACTTCTCTATAGTTGGCAGCCCTGGCTTCTCGTCCTGGAACTCGCCAAGCATGAATCCATCGGACATTAAACCAATTCTGGTTTCATCGGAAAACATTACATTTTTCAATTGATTGATGTTCCAATGGCGATTTTCGATACACCAATTTAACCTTGTCCGTTTCTGCAATTATTTTAGTTTGAGAACTCACAGTGGTCTTCTGTTTCTCAGGCCTATGCCATGTAGCCATCTTCGAATTGTTTGAGTTGATACCTCGATGTCGTGTGCTGCCCGGATTTGTTCCATTATAACTGTTGATGTTATTGGATTCCTTCTTGCCTAGGGGTTCGCGAGAACGAGATTTCAAAAAGTATTTCGAGACCGAGACTTGGTGTTCGAGACCGAGACCGATACCGAGACTTACCTATCGATCGATCTCAAAGTGAAGTAGCAAAATAACTAATGTTCGTAAATTATTTGTTTTGACAAAATAATTCAAAAAATATATGTTTGGGGGCAAATTAATTGATGCAAAAAATAATTTTTCTATAATCAATTATATTATACTAGCATTGTATATGTTCTTATAACAATGATACTAGTGAAATAGTCATTTAAAAAACGATATAAATAACCATAAAAAGAGAATTTCCCCGATTTAGAAATTCTAGTAGCGAAATTTTACTTCATATGTCGAAAACCGTAAATTGCTACCCTGTTCTTAAAGAGAGACACTTTATCACAACTATACTATATAGGATTTTGATATTGTGATCTTTATAAATTTATAATAGGTTTTTATGTTTAATTATTGATAGTAACTAAAATCCAAAAATTTTTAATTTTTTGTTTCAATAATTAATAACTAATAGACTGTAACAACTAAAAACATCGCAATATCATATTCTTATATAGTATAGACACGGTAAAGTCTCCCACAGACGAAGCAATTGTGGTGATTTTTGTTTAAAAATTTTCCGACTTAAAATAAACAAAAAATTGCTAAAAAATCAAAAATGTTTCTTGACATTTTCTGCTTTAATCGCTTCGATGGCTTGCTAATTAAAAAAGGTACGTGTTTTATAGAACAATATTTTTGTATCGATTTTGTTTGTATTTGAAAATAATGGACGATATAAAAATTTTAACTATTTGTGTATAATAAAAATAATACATATACATACGGACAAGATTTTCAACAAACAAAACACAAAGTAGAATTTGGCTTAGGATTTTAAATAGATGATCAATAAAGCTAATTCAACTATTACGCTTAAAAATAACGAACTGTTCTAATAACAAAGCAAAAATTTAAATTTCTAAACATACATTATAAGCATATTTTTAGATTTAATTTCAACCTATATAAAAAACCTAAAAATATTGCAGAAAATTTAAACTGATATTTTATAATTTCATTTTTCAAGTTACTTTTATACCATGAATGAATACATAATAAGCATTTGTTTGAAGTTTCATTTAACACGCTTCTTAATTTTGTATTAATTAACCCTGCTTGTGAAAATAAACGTTCTACTGCTACGGAGGTCGCCTGTATAGACAAAAGACCTTTTGCCATTTTGGCTAAATTTGGAAAGTGTTTATCGTGTGCTTTCCACCATTCTAAAATATCTGTACCCTTTGGAGCGCGCTTTAATTGCAAATATTCTATTATTTCTTTCTCCAATTTTCGGAATCACTTTTTTTTTTAAATAGTGATGTATAATCGATGTCATAGTTATCATCGCTTGAGGAACTTGATATTATTGGGGATTCGGCAGGCACAATATAATATTTACCCCTGTACATTTTCTCAAAAAAGACTATAGATTGATCTTTCAGGCGAAAAATTGAACAAGTAGATACTTGTTTAATAAATAAATTTACTTTTATAATCTACTCCACTTTTAAAATTTATAGTTAATTTACCAAAGAACAAAAATAGTTGATTCACAAGTAGTATTATGAACCATAGCCGCCTTTGTGCAAAAACAACGTGCAGACCCCTAAGAACGGTCCTGGTTAAGAAAGTAAATACGCATCAAAGTAATACAAGTTTGGTTCAAAATAGCAAAGTTTACAGAATACCCAAGGGTGCGTTACTTGGCCATCGATCGTTTTGTACCTATTGAATTATAACGTCTGTCCCTAGAATGCCCGGCGCGTTGTTTGCCTGAGTTCGGCAGCATTATACAGTGTGTCCTTATTTTGTGTTTAATATATCTTATTCGATATGTATATCTTTCGAAATGTCAAATAATTATTGTTCTGTAGATGGTTGTTTAAGTAACTTTAGTGATGTGTGGCCTTTCTGTTGATGTCCAAAGAACAAGGGATATGTGATATTTATTTTGATACACCGACTATTGTCCGTATATCTTCATTTACTGATTCCATCTGTTGGCAACATCATTTCGAATTATAGATTTTTGGAATAATTTTTTATATAAATATACCTACATTTTTTTCTACTTTACTGAAATGTTCAAACATTGGGTTTTTTTACATTAAATTTTTAAGATTGGAAAAACTCTGGGTTTCGAACGTAGGCTTCTATGTACTTTTGTCTAAATAACATCTCGGCGAACAATTATTATTTTTAAAATTTTGTTTTCAAGACCACCGAGACTAAGTAGGTCTCGGTCTCGAAGCATCGAGACCTAGACCGTAAACATTTTCCGAGACCGAGACTGATTCGGTCTCGGTTTTGCGAACCCCTATTCTTGCCACTATTCTAATAAATCGATCTTGATTTGCTCTGGTCTTGCGATTTCGATGCAAATACGATGGAATAAATTCGAGAGACATCACTCTGGTTAACCCCTGTCATTTCGGCCACATTCCTCTGACTTCTACCCATTTCCACTAAACCTATGATACGGCCTCGGTTTAAAGCACAAATTTTAGGCATTTTGAACGTTTCGTAGTTAAGTGGACAATGACAAAAAATTCGCCTTACAGGTCGATTAGGTTGTTTGTTGTTATACGAGTAGTTGTTTATTGACTTTTTAGATGGGCAAACGTTGATTTCATTCGAAAACCGTATGGGCAAATGTGGACATCATCATTTCATCCTCTCTGTATCAAAACTGTAAATGTTTAAACATGTTGTTGATGGTATATAGTAGTTGAAATTAGCGTCTATTTACTTGATACCTATACCAAGTAATAGAAATAAATAATATAAATACATTATTAAATTCAGCAATACTATTTAGGGAAGGTAAAATTAGGAGCACATATCTAGGTATTCAAAAATGTTCAATGCCTAAGTCTATTTTTAATTAACCATATTTCTAAGTTATGGTTTAAAGTGTATATCTTTTTATTCACCCTGTATTAAAAATTTAAGTTTCAAACTTGGTAATGTGATACAGTAAAACTATACGTATCTATCTCTTTTTGGCAGTCATATTAAATTTTGGTTTATATAGAAGCTCACGTAATTTTAGCTTTCCCGGTACAATACAGGGTGTCCGGATTTGGTTGCAAAAGCAGGGTATCTCGCTTATTTTTAAAGATAGAACCTTGCGGTTTTCACGAACCTGAGCTATTTTTTTGTGAAACTCATGAAGCCGTAAACAAAATTTTCATAGCCTTCTTCGTTTATGAGATACAGGGCGAAATAGAAAATTTTGCATTTTGGGACCCCCTCGTATCTCGGTTATCCTTTAACTTAACGCAAAGGGAAAAATTGCTGCTTATGCAGTTTTTTACGCTGGATCCAGTAGCGTAGTCATATTTTTCATTTGAGTTGTTATTTTTTAGATATGACCCAAAGTTGTGTTTTTTAAATGGGACACCCTGTATATTTATCCAGAAATTGATTTGCCTTTTAAAAGCTTCTCAAAAATATATAATAGTATGGATCTATTTTAATAAACAACAACAAAAATCCTAATTTTTATAATTATCATCCCAAATTTTGCAGTAGGCCATGCAAAACAATGCTGCCTTTTATTTAAAGTCGTTAACAATATCTACATTCTAACAATAAATCAAAATAAATATGTAATTAAATCTATTTATCAAAATATGTATTGATAATTTCGGACCAAAAAAGTACCACCTACCTAGATTTATGTAACACAACAACAAAACAGTAATAATAACAAACCTTTCAGCAAAAATCAACTGTCGTTTAAGAACTACAGTAACCAAGGAAATCAAAAGAACTGTTCAAACTGATTTCCATTTTGTTCTATGCATGCTTCGCACAATTTTCGTATTCGTTTTAGGGAATTAAGCAAAATAACGGGATGATTTTGTAAATAGCGAAAATTTTCTCCTATTGCATTTCCTAAATCTTGGACATTATCATAGTGGTCTATGTAAATTCTATTTTCCAGATAACCCCATACAAAGAAATCTAAAATCGACAAATCTGGGGACCTAGGGGGCCATCTTATAGGTCCATTTGTTCCGATCCATTGATTGGTAAAATTATTGTCCAGAAATAATCTCGTCATTCTAGAATTGTGTGCAGGAGCACCGTCCTGTTGAAAATAAATATCGTTAATTTGCGCTAGAGGAACATCGTCAAGTAATTCAGGTATAGCTGCCTCTAAAATTTCTATATAGCGATTAGCTGTTAGATTTCCCTCAAATATATAAAATTTTATATGTGTTCCTAATATGAAGCAGGACACATTTAGATCAAACCTGCCCTGCTGTCTTCTGGGAAATATTTGGTGTTGATGTTCCTGGGACCAGAATCTACTATTGTGCCTATTGAGTATACCAGAATTACTGAAATGTGCTTCGTCTGACCATATAACCTTCCTTTCAAAATCTCTAACCATATCGCATTTTTCTCGAAACCAATTGCAGAAGACTACCCGACGCTCTGCATCCCCTGGCTGTAAGTACTGCAGGAGCCTAAATTTGTATGGGTGGTATTTGTGCTTTTTTAGAATTTCTTGAACTCTAGTTTTTGGAATCCCTATGCTCTTTTCACTGGCCCTACAAGAGTTTGTAGGGTAAACTTCTGCATTAGCCAAAACCGTAATTTCCTCAGCCTCCCGATTTTCTTTATTATATGTTTTCGTACGAGGTTTAATAAATGATCCGTGATTAAGTAAATTCTTTTTTATCCGATAGAAAGTGGATATATTAGGTTGCCTCCTTTCTGGATATCTAAATAAAAATTAAGTAATAGTATTTCAACATACCTAAAAATTAACTATTTACCTGTTAAAATACATCTCAGAAGCCGGTTCAACATTTTCGTTACTTAATATAAAACAAGCTAACATATCGTACTTTTCATAATGTTCGAAAGTTTGGTTTTCTTTTCCATAATAATACAAATATATTTTTACACAATAAATAAATACAAAAAACTAGCGCTATATTTTATATACGCGTACAAAATTGGGAAATGTCATTTGCTTCCAAGAAAACAAAAGAAAACGGCATCGTTTTGCATGGTCTACTGCAAAATTTGGGATGATAATTATAAAAATTAGGATTTTTGTTGTTGTTTATTAAAATAGACCCATACTATTATATATTTTTGAGAAGCTTTAAAAAGGACAAATCAATTTCTGGACAAATATACAGGGCGTCCCATTTTAAAAAACACAACTTTGGGTCATATCTAAAAAATAACAACTCAAATGAAAAATATGACTACGCCATTGGATCCAGCGTAAAAAACTGCATAAGCAGCAATTTTTTTCCTTTGCGTTAAGTTAAAGGATAACCGAGATACGAGGGGGTCCCAAAATGCAAAATTTTCTATTTCGTCCTGTATCTCACAAACGAAGAAAACTATGAAAATTTTGTTTACGGCTTCATGAGTTTCACAAGAAATTTGCTCAGGTTCGTGAAAACCGCAAGGTTCTATCTTTAAAAATAAGCGAGATACCCTGCTTTTGCAACCAAATCCGGACACCCTGTACAACAAAATTTTCAATTCTGCCTAGGGTTTCAGAAAGTGGAAGGACTGACAGGAAAAAACTTTGTTAAAATCGGTTGAATAACATAAATATATTCATTTGAAATTAACGTTAAAAATCAGTGATGCATTATAAGTGTTGACTAGTATATATTACCTTATTATACCTACAATAATAACCGTTTTCAACATTAGATTAGTACTATTTTAAATATTCTTTCAGCCACTAAAGGGGATAAAAGTTTCCGCCCAAAGGAAAGTGAGTCTCCTGTAGGGCGAGAGGTATCATCATCAGTCGTGAGCACCTCCCAGTCACCGTTGACTCTCCATCAGGGGTCAGAATTAAAGACAAGAGTGGACTTAGCGGGCACCGGCTACACCCTATTAGCTTAGGAATTAACTTTGGGAGCAGTTTAAGTATACTTAAATTAAAAAATTACGTTGAGAGGTTTTGTGCTCCAAATGAGGATAAAATTTCTAATAATGTCACCGTCCCGAAAAATGAATAGTGCTCAGTGTAATAAACTGATGATCAAAATCCAATTTTTCTCCTCAAAATTAAAATGCTTGTAATTCCCAAAGGATCCCGCATATTTCTTATGAAAATTGACTTTCAGTCAATTTCTCTAAGAATTTAATATGTTATAATTTTCGATCTCCTGATCAAAAGCTCCCATGGCCACAACTTAATCCTGCCTCTAGTTTTTTATATACCGGGAGTAAAAGTATGATTTTTTTTTGTTATTTTAATTAATTAATAGGCATTTAAGTAGCATATTTTTGACAGAAGCTAAGGTCTATATTAGTAATAATAAAGTTATACAAGGTGTAGGTGTATTTAAGAATTCGGACATTTTGGTTTCATATTCGGCTGCATTTACAACACTAAAATTCCAATTTTTATTAAAAGCTTCATTACACTCAAAAAAACAGTCACATTTTGGTGAATTTTTGACATGTTTATCAAAATTAAATGGAAATTAAATAATTGTAACGAAAGTTTTTGTATTTTTAATAAACAAATTTTGTATCGGATTATATTAACAGAAAATCAGGATCATCACTTTATAGTTGAAATTTATTTATTTCACTTCATGCCAAAAGATCTAAATAGATATGACAATGTCAAGGGTAAAAGTAAATGATAACATAAGACATTTTTGAAACAATATTAACATCGGACTAACTAACAGAAAACATTTATGCATAATTGAAAAGTAATTTCTAACATTATAATAACTTGTTTCGAGAAGATAACTCTTTGTACTTTTCTTAAAAGTTTTATAAGGAGTTATTTCTCTTAGGCTTGCTGGTAGTTGGTTGTACACTGTGTCCCAGATTGCTTGTAATCACAGGGTTTCTCGGTAACAAGCAGAGATAGAACTTTGCGGTTTTCGCGACTCTGTGTCAATTTTTCGAGAAACTTTGAATGCCGCAAACAGAATTGTGCCAGATTGTTTCGTTCCCGAGATACAGAGTGAAATAGAAATTTTGCGCTTTTGGGGGTGGTATTATATTTCGGACACCCTGTCAGATAAAGAAAAGGTAAAAACTGCTATGGATAGATATTTTTACGTAGAGTCCAGTGCTGCGAAATTTTTTTTAGACAAACCGTTTTTGAGATATAGCCTAAACTTAGTATTTTTTAAATGGGACACCCTGTATTTTTTGGTTCCAAAAAATTTGCCTTTTTTTTCTCATTAAAATGATGTTTCACACTATGCACTTTTGACGTAAACTAAGCCTTATAAACGCAATATTAAAAGAAAAACGTAAGTTGGCCATGGAAACAAAAATCAAAACTATTTGATTCTTAAATATATCAAATATTGCCGTGTTTATCCTCTTAACATACGAGTTACCAATAATTCTAACAGGTAAATTAATAGATATTAAGAAGAAATGAATAATTTTGAAAATAGTCATAAGTATGATATGATGGTTTGTTTTATTGAATGTCATGAAAACAGTGATCAAGCATCTGATTTATATTTTAACAGGTAAGCACCAAGCGCTTAAATTATTATGAACCTCCTTTCAAAATGTTTTTTCAATTCCACTTTGAGTTATGGACTATTTCCAAAAGCTTTTTTTATATCGTAGATATCCAGAAAGGCCTCAGCCACACAAGGCAATTTTTCGCCGAATTAAATTAAATTTAATTAATGATGGATCATTTTCAAAGCACAGGGCTAAAACATATAATAAACGAAATCACGAGAACAATGAGATTGTTGTATTAGCAAGTATTCAGGCCAATCACGCGAATTCATGTAGGCATATTCAGGAAACAGTGGGGGTGTCAAAATCACAAACGCAAAGGATATTAAGAAAACATAAATATAATCCTTATAAAGTAAATGTAGTACAACAATTGCATCCTGGAGATGCAGAAAGGCGTCTAAATTTTTGTAACTGGTATCTTTAAAAAACCCAAAATGTAGGTAGCAAGGTTATATGGTCCGACGAAGCCTATATAAGTTGTAGTATTTTTAACAGGCATAATAATAGGCACTGGTATACGGAAAACCAATTTTTAACAAGAGAACGTCAGCAGCAAGGAAGGTTTGGGTTTAGCGTCGCTTACTTTATATTGGGAACAAAGATTACATTCCATATTTACAATAATAATTTAACAGTAGATAGATATCTAGCAATTTTAAATCAAATACTACCGGATTTATTGGATAACTTGCCGCTAGCAAATCTGCACAATATTTACTTTCAGCAGGACGGTGCTCCTGCCCACAATGCGCAAATTATAAGGCCATTTCTATTTGAAAATTTTCACGATCGCTAGATTGGTACAAATGGACCAGTAAGGTGGCCTCAATATTAGATTTTTTCGTTTCGTCTTACTTAAAAAACAAAATTTACCTGAATCCAGTCAATACGATGGAGCAGCTGCAAAATGCAACAATTCAGGCATTTAGATCATTGGAAGATAGACCTATAATAATGATGAATGCTCTAAGAAGAATTCGCACTGTGTGCCAATTATGTGTTCGTGAGGGGGGCGGCCATTTTGAACAGTTTTTCTAGTTATGTAGAATTTGTTTAGTATTGTGATTAAGTATATCAACATTATTAAGTTTATTTATTTCATAGTAAAAAAATGGTTATTAATTTTTTATGTTGTTTAATTTTGCTTCTGGACACTTTTAATATCTACCCATATTTCCATGGCCAACTTACGTTTTTCTTTTAATATAGCGTTTATAAGGTTTAGTTTACGTCAAAAGTGCATAGTGTCATACATCATTTTAAAGAGAAAAAAAATGCGAATTTTTTTGAATAAAAAAATACAGGGTGTCCCATTTAAAAAATACTAAGTTTGGGCTATATCTCAAAAACGGATTGTCTAAAAATTTGTGCGACTACAACACTGGATTCTACGTAAAAATATCTATCCATAGCAGTTTTTACCTTTTCTCTATCTGATAGGGTGTCCGAAATATGATACCACCCCCAAAAACGCAAAATCTCTATTTCACCCTGTATCTCGGGAACGAAACGATGTGGCACAATTCTGTTTGCGGCATTCAAAGTTTCTCGAAAAAGTGACACAGGGTCGCGAAAACCGCAAAGTTATATCTCTGCTGGTTTCCGAGAAACCCTGTGATTACAAGCAATCTGGGACACAGTGTACATATTCCCACAAAAACAGTAAGGACTTTTTTGGAAAGTGCTAGTCCTATAGGGAGGTATATAAATGTTTGTGGCGTTTCTTGTGCCATAATTATGTAGTTCTAGATGACGAGAAAATCTAGTGAATGGTTTTTTAACGAATAATACCGAGTGTAAAATTAGAATACATGGAAGAGGAAGAATTTTATGATGTTTGAAGTAGGATTTACATGAGTCTAATGAACTCTTTTTTGTAATATAAAAATTCTGTTTAAATCTGTTGATTGGCCCCAGTAAATAATACCAAGCTTTGATGGCTATATGCTAGTGCGTAATAGGTATTTAAAAGTGGTTTTATTTCTAGTTTTTTTTTAGATTGCTCACTTTTTTATTAGGTATTTAACTTACTTGGTACGTGGTTCATGTGGTTGCACTATGTTATGTGTGGATCTAGATGTAATACTAAAAATTTAAAATTTTCAATCCTATTTACATGTTTGCAGTTTAATGACAAATATCTTTTCTTATACAAAATGTCAAAGCCGGTTTCGAATTCGTTGACAATAAGGCAATTTTTCTCACACCAGAAAGCAAATTTTTCCAAAATTATATTGGAATTATTCTTCAATTTCTCGAAATTATTATCAGAAATTGCTATAGTGCAGTCATTTGCGTAAATATTTGGCAGTGAAATAATGCTTCCCTGAGGTACACCAAAGTTTACATTATGACCAGTAGAGATAACATCTCCAACCATAACCTTTATCTTACATTCCTCTAAATTAGACACTAACCATTTGTTGATATCTCCCCTTATCCTCAATGCATATAATTTCTTTTGTATTTAAGCTGTCAAAAGATGGCAAGAACGAAGTTTGAGGTGTCTAAACCCTTATAAACAGAATTTAATAGCTCAAAAGCAGAAGTAGAACTGGAGCAATCTTTTCTAAAACCGTGTTGTTTGTTACTCATTAATTTTTCCCCATTTAAGAAGTTTTCTATAGTGCATTGAACTACTTTTTAGAAAAGGTTGACAGACCCGTAATACATCGATAGTTTTCGATTTTTTCCCTGTTACCCATTCTATAAAGCGGAAGGACTTCCCCACTTTCAACTCACGAGGGAATATACCTTTTTCGAGGGATAAATTAAAGATATAGCATAATGGGTGTTTAATATAATCCCATATTTTTTCTAATGCCATGACTGGGATGTCGTTTTTACCAGAGCAGGCTGTTTTGTTTTTTAACAGTTTTAAAGCTGAATGAAGATCGTGCACATTTAGTGGTGTTAAAAAATTTTACCTGACATGAAATTCACTGGTTGTACAATTTGAAAAATATTATGTTTCCCCAAGGTTGTTGATATTGGGTTTTCTGCGCTTGTTGCAAAATATGTGCATAATTCCTCACACATTTCAGAAATATTTGATATGTAATTATTGTTAGATACTAATTTTGTGGGATTGAACACTTTTTTACTCTTCCTAAGTTAGTATTTATTTCTCTAGAGCCAGCTGTTCGTGAAACAGTTTTTTTCACTGAGTGTATAAGTCTTTTGACTACGGTGTGTTGCAAGATCTGCACAACCAATACAATTTTTTTAAATTTTCGCTCTGTTTAATTAGGTCTGGGTTCATCTATTCTTTATTTGGAAGAGCAATCTTTATAATTACTTTTTTTTAGGGGACGGGCTATATCTAAACATTGTAGAAAATTGTGCCAAAAATAAGTCCATGATTTATTAACATCTAATATTATACAGATGACTAAGGTCTGTTCTAGGTAAGTGATAATTAAGTTGAAAGATATTTTGAGAATCAAAGAACCTTTTAGAAAAATATAAACTGGAAAATGAGGGTTCATTCAGAGAATTGAAATGAAATAAAGTACAATGTTTAAATACTCACTAAAATTGACACATTTTAGTTATCGGACAAATATTCTCATCAAATGCAGCTTTAATAAGTTAATTAAGAATAAAATAATACAGGGGTTCTAGACTAACTAGGCTGTTATAGTTATGTCATATTTTTTAGGTTTTGAAACATTTACGAATGGTCCCCATTTTTAATTGTGTAATGTTGTTGCAAAGTTCTTTCAAAAGATGCTACTCGACCCCTTTTTCTATTATTTTTTTTTGAAGATGGCGGCCAGCCGCCTTTTTAAAATGTTTAATCACGAAACACATGCTTCACACAGGAGCATTAGTCTAGTATTAAAGTTTGCTGCAAATTTTAATTTTTTATCTTGAGCAGTTCAAATAATAAAAAGAGACCCATTCAAGTGACACACTGTATATGTATTAACTAAATATAAGAATAGTAATAATAGGTTATAGATGTAAGCATCTATCTTTTAATTTTTGCGATACAATCCACATTTATTTTACAGTTTTCTTTATTGTAAATGACGTAATAAATATATTATATAATCGATATTATTGAAATTATTAGAACAAAAAAAGGGAACTATTTATGAAACACCTTCTGTATTCGTATTATATTAAAGAAATTGTATCGGTCTTTAAAGAATTATGAAAAATCAGGTGAATCTGACATAACAGTAATCACATAGCTTTTCTAGAATTTCATTAAACACCCTGTATAATTTTATTTTCAATTATACTATTAAATCTGTATCTTTTGACGATATGCATTCGATAATAATTAGAATGTGTCAATTTAACTGGCTATTTTTACTAGCTATAACAGATTAGATCTAGATTTTCAGATAATGCAAAAGGTTATAAAACTTGTATATTAAAATTCATGACCACTGTAAAGTCAGCTATTTACCCAAATGTCCGATAAAATCCTTTAATTAAATGTAATTTCATTTTGATAAAAATATCACAAATCTAGCAAAATGTTTTAGTGTAATAAAGCTGTTAGTAAAAATTGAAATTTTAATATTTTAGTTTTAGGTACAAAACTTGGGGTTTTTCGCCACAATCAGAACCCCATCACAAAAAAAAGACAATTACCTGATTTTTATAATAGGCGGTCTTAAGCTCTGGGTCCACTATGAAGGTACCTGAGGAACGACACTGAAAAATATCTATTTTTTAACCAGAATGGTCAATCTCCGACAGAATGTCAATTTAAAGGTGTTATTTTTATTTGTTAAAATGAGGTGAGAAAATATGTGTACCTAGAGTATGTTCATTTTAATTTATTGTATTTTGAGGTGTTCTTTTTTACTTCAGTATTTACCAAATTTAACCATGTGCTATTAAAATTAACGTAACAAGATGCTACACAATTAACTTTATTTAACAATATTAACACACTTTCTTTTATTTTACGCTTTTTACATTACCTATGTGTTGTTCGTGTATTTTTTTATATGACTATGAAAGTCAAATCCTTAAAATTGTCCTGAAGATGCGATAATAAATTGCGAAACGTAGACTTTTTTGAATATTCGACTTTTCTTTTTGGATCCCCACCCCAAATTAAAAAACACAGCGAAGAATGAATTTTATGATTGTTATCTAGTGCATGTTGGTAAATGTATGATTTTTGAAATTCCCTATTTTTTATGTATTTTTGTTGTTCTTTAATTCTTTTGGCTAATGGCCTAAAGGTTTCACCTATGTAAAATTTATTGCATTGACACGGAATTTTATAAAAAACAATTTTTGGATTTTCTTGTTCATTGTTGAGTTTTGTTTTTGTAAGTTTACCTATTCGTTTTATTTTATCTGATAAGTTAGGTATGTATGGTATAAAGAGGTTTGTAATTGGTCTATTTTGGATTTGTTTGACCTTTGGATTCTCACATACCTATCATTAAGACCAATAGTAAGTAGCGTAAACTCACCGACACATCCTTTAGCTAGGTTTCTTTTAAATATATTTAAACCGCTAGTATGTAACACTGATGCATACATAAAAAAATTCACAACACTTCCTAGAGAAATTGTCTAATATTCAAATAAATATAAATAATACACTAGTAAGTTTTGATATCGTTAGTCTTTCTACAAATGTAACTGTAGATAAAAGTTTAAACATAGTAAGAAATAAACTTGAGAATGATAACAATCTTAGTGAACGTACATCATTAAACATTAATACTATTTTTATATTCAATGTAAAAACAAATATTACCAACAAAATTTTGGCATGGCGTGGGCTCACCTTTATCTCCTTGACTAAGTAGTATTTTTATAGAAAACTTTGGGTTAAATTATGTTCAAAATTACGATCATAAACCACTTATTTGGTGTAGATACATTTTTTACATCTATGAATATGACGATCAACATTTATATGATTTAAATAATACCATGGAACCGACAATTAAATTTATTATTGAAAAAAAAACAGACCAACAACTTTTAAGACATACTATAAAAATGATTTGCAAAGATCAAAATTTTGTTGAAGAAAAAATGTTTATAAAAGGTGTTTTAAGTTAAAACAATTATCCTAATGATTTCATTGAACAATTCAGATAAATTAAAACGAATAGGAGAACATTTTAATATAATAACGATCTTTAAGACACAAAATACGCTTAGAAGCAAGCTTACAAAAACAAAACCTAACAATGAACAAGAAAATACAAAAAAATGTTATTTATAAAATTCCTTGTCAATGCAATAAATTTTACATAGGTGAAGCCTTTAGGCCATTAGCCAAAAGAATTAAAGAACACCAAACATACATAAAATATAGGGAATTTAAAAAATCAAACATTTGCCAACATGCACTACATAAAAAAATACACGAACATACATACATACATTACCTATGTGTTGTTCGTATATTTTTTTTATGACTATGAAAGTCAAATCCTTAAAATTATCCTGAAGATGCAATAATAAATTGCGAAACGTAGACTTTTTTGAATATTCGACTTTTCTTTTTGGATTCCTACCCCGAATTAAAAAACACAGCGAAGAACGAATTTTATGATTGTTATCCAGTGCATGTTGGCAAATGTTTGATTTTTGATATTCCCTATTTTTTATGTATGTTTGGTGTTCTTTAATTCTTTTGGCTAATGGCCTAGAGGTTTCACCTATGCAAAATTTATTGCATTGACACGGAATTTGATAAAAACAATTTTGGATTTTCTTGTTCATTGTTAGGTTTTGTTTTTGTAAGTTTGCTTCTAAGCGTATTTTGTGTCTTAAAGATCGTTCTTATGTTAAAACGTTTACCTATTGGTTTTATTTTATGTGATAAGTTAGGTATGTATGGTATAAAGAGGTTTGTAATTGGTCTATTTTGGATTTGTTTGACCTTTGGATTCTCACATACATACCATTAAGACCAATAGTAAGTAGCGTAAACTCACCGACCCTTTAGCTAGGTTTCTTTTAAATATTTTAAAACCGCTAGTATGTAACACTGATGCATACATAAAAAAATTCACAACACTTTCTAGAGAAATTGTCTAATATTCAAATAAATATAAATACTACACTGGTAAGTTTTGATATCGTTAGTCTTTTTACAAATGTACCTGTAGATAAAACTTTAAACATAGTAAGAAATAAACTTGAATCTTAGTGAACGTACATCATTAAACCTTGATACTATTTTTATTTTTTATTTTCAATATAAAAACGAATATTACCAACAAAATTTTGGCATGGCGTGGGGTCACGTTTATCTCCTTGACTAAGTAGTATTTTTATAGAAAACTTTGAGTTAAATTATGTTCAAAATTACGATCATAAACCACTTATTTGGTGTAGATACATTTTTTGCATCTATGAATATGACGATCAACATTTATATGATTTAAATAATACCATGGAACCGACAATTAAATTTATTATTGAAAAAAAAACAGACCAACAACTTCCATTTTTAGACATACTATAAAAATAATTTGCAAAGATCAAAATTTTGTTGAAGAAAAAATGTTTATAAAAGGTGTTTTAAATTAAAACAATTATCCTAATGATTTCATTGAACAATTCAGATAAATTAAAACGAATAGGAGAACATTTTAATATAATAACGATCTTTAAGACACAAAATACGCTTAGAAGCAAGCTTACAAAAACAAAACTTAACAATGAACAAGAAAATACAAAAAATGTTATTTATAAAATTCCTTGTCAATGCAATACATTTTGCATAGGTGAAGTCTTTAGGCCATTAGCCAAAAGAATTAAAGAATACCAAACATACATAAAAAATAGGGAATTTCAAAAATCAAACATTTGCCAACATGCACTAGATAACAATCATAAAATTAATTGGAATGATTCTAGTATTTTGGCAAAGGAACCATGTTCCAAAAAACGTAAAATAAAAGAAAGTGCCTTAATATCGTTAAATAAAGATAATTATGTAGCATCTTGTTCCGTTAGTGTTAATAACACATGGTTAAATTTGCTAAATACTGAAGTAAAAAAAGGACACCTCAAAATACAATAAATTAAAATGAACATACTCTAAAATAGGTACACATATTTTCTCTCCTTATTTTAACAATTAAAAATAACACCTTTAAATGATATTCTGTTAGAGATTAGACATTCTGGTTGTATTTCTTATGTAAAACATAAGAAATATTCTACTTTTATTTTTAGATTTGCTGAAAACGGGGATCGACTTTCCCTCGGAACGTCCAGAAAATAGATATTTTTCAGTGTCGTTCCTGGGTAGTTTCATTGTGGACCCAGAGCTTAAGACCGGCTATTAAAAAATCATGTAATAGTCTTTTTTTTGTAATGGGGTCCTGATTGTGTCGAAAAACCCAAAACAAATTCGTAATTATTTTAGGTTCCGTCGAATATGAAACAAAAATGATTGGATTCTGGAATACAGCTTCATCCTGATACGTTTATTTTTACTTTTACTAAATAAAAATTTTGCGTAAAATATGGAAAATGAAACATTCCAACTTCGTCTCCCTGTATACCAAAACTAGCCGCACGATTTAGTCGTGGCCATTAAAGTTTTTGATCAGTTCGTCAATTCTTAAAAAAATTACAAATTCTGAAAACTTGATTCTTTGTGGCTTTGATGCTCATGTTGTTTTCCTAATCAGAAAATTGGCATCAGCAACATAACGATTCAAATATCAGCCAGCCTACTATGCCATGTGTCTCTAGATAAACATTTGGCTAGCCTGGAACAGAAGTGATCTATGTAACATCTTGATTGTTTTGAGATATTAAGCAAAACATGTTTTTTTAAATTTCGCCGTTCTTTTTGTAGATTTCCAAAAATGCTTACTTTTAGGATATTAGCAACAAGGAATATTTTACTTTGTCTTATTATGTTTTTTGACTAAAAATTTGTGTGTTGCAGAAAAAAATAAAATTTTCACTTGGATCACTTCTGTTTTTACAAAAATGGTGGTAATATATTTTTATGCTCTAAATAATAGCCAATGTTATGCACAAAAACAGTTTTATTAAATTTTAATACAAAAGTAAAACATTTCTAACCTTTAAACCATAATTTAAATATACAAGACAACAAAAATATTTATCCTTATGCTAAGCTTTTCTTTAATCTGAACTATTTTCATGTTCTTCATCTCCCATAAGATTAGGTAGACAGGCATCAACTTCTTCTTGAAGAGCTTGACCTCTACGAGAAACGCGTGGCAAGTTTAAATAAAATTGGTGATAAATAGGTGGCACGTACTGCAACATCTTTTTTATGTCCTGCATTTTTGCGTAAGTAATCGGTTTGGCATTATTCGTTGCTTGCGGTGGGTTAAAAGACTGCAAGGTACTAAAAAACTCTTCACTGTTGCCTGATTTGTTTAGGTCAAAAGTGTCGTATGTATTGGAGTAATCACTATTAAAATACATTTTAGAGTCGCCTTTTAAAAAACGAATTTTTCGCATTTTTGAAATTAACACCCGGCTTCCATTAAAGCTTTGTCCAGCTTTAGGCATTAATTTGGAAAGATCTGTAAAATCAATAAATTTTCCAACCATTTTGTTTACAATGTATGGGTTTTTTTTCTACATTGTTCTACAAGTGTCATCCATTGTTCTGGAATATAAATAAAATCTTTTTTCTTTTGTGCTTTTGAAATATCGGAGAAATCGGAATCATTGGGTAAAAAGGAGTGTCCGCTGACAAGATAACAAACTATTATTTCTGATAAATTTGGAATAGAATTCACAATATACATCATGAAATGAAACATTATCCAATTCCGGTTTTGGCCAGTACATGAATCGCTGAAAGTATAAAGAGTATTGACGTATTCAGGAACAGAATTTTTTATATTGTAATAGAGACACGATAAAACTTCTTGTGATCCCCTACCTCCAGTAGTTTCATACCACATATTCATAGTAATGATTTCACCAGCTGACGAATAAAGATGAGTACCAAAATTCAAGGTTTGAAGCTGTCGTAGATAGTAAACTTCGCCAGTTTGTATCATTGGAGTTGGCAGCGTACGTTCTAAATCAAAAGTAATTAAACAAGAGGCGCTATTTTCTAAGAGAGAGTTTTGTTTGTACTGGTTTAATAAATCTCTAGCTGTAGCTGCCAAAAGATGATGACTTTTTTGTTGTTGTTTAATCTCCAGTTCTTGATCAACGTTGGTTGCATTTTTAATTTGTACATTGAAGATGTCGCACGTCTTACAAGTATCCCTCTTTGGGATATAAAAGTGTAAATTGTACGTCCGAAAAACTGACTCATAAAAACTTCTTTTGGCCGGATTTTTACCGTGTACTTGACATTTTTCCGTATAAAGTGTATATAGCTTTTGCAAATTTAAGCCAGGTGGTAAATATTGGCGGGACGACGTGCGTTCCCCATAATGACTCGTATAACGTGGAAAACTTTCTAAATGATTTTTAATGAAATCCACAACTTCAACTTTTATTTTATTTCCTGATGGACCTTTCCCTCTTTTATCTGGCAATGGCATACAAGTATCTGGGTCCCTCTTCTTGTTTAAAGCATAATCTAATCTTTTATTTGATATCTGAAGAATTTTGAGGAAAAAAGATTTACAGACCTGGTTACTGTTAAGAAAGAAATTTCGGCTATGTTGTTTATGACTTGGTAAATGATTTCTCCTCTTTTTTGGTCTTTTTGGTGTTGATATTTTTATTGTTGTACATATCCATGCCGTTTGACCATTCCAATCCAATGCGTAAAACTGTGCATGAATGCTGTTTTGTATTTCAGGTGTAACCATTTCACTGCATTTTCTTCGACAGTTACACAGAACTGGTGCAAATATTTTGGCAGCCACGGTTTTTCCCTTATAGTTAACGTACTGTTCGCCCCGATTTCTTTTAGCCTTAATAAGGTTTCTTTTCCAGTAACCTTCATCCCGTCGTTTCCGTTTGCTAATATTCCTCGTTTGACCCATATTCTGCACTGTGGCATCTGCATCTCTCCCAGTTCAAAGTCGTTTTCATCACTTTCTCTTTCGTCGCTGCTCAAATCGTCCGGGTCCTCTTCTGAAGGGTGACAAGAGTCACCACTATCAGCATAAGGATCAGATGCGGCTTCGGAAAATGCGTCTTGTTCAGGTTGGGCATATGCATCGCAAGAACCATGAGCTAAAGTATTTACGACGTTATCTTCTCCTTCAGTCGTTGGTATGTCTGGAATTAATAATTCCAACGGTTACAACGACTACTATTATATTGCAATAAATTTATGACCAAAATCGGGTTGTGCTGGTAATTATAATTAATATTAATACGGTTAACACAATAATCTTATATTAACCCAGAACAAAAGTGATCCAAGTAACCGTATTTTTGATAACCCTGTTATTTGACCCCTACTAATTTTATTAAAACATGTGATTCTAGTAAGAACAGAAGTGATCCAAGTCTCAAGGCCGATTTATAAACTTACGCTGGTAACCGGTAAACATTATAAACGTGGGCGAAATTTATAATAAACGGTTCTATTATTTCACATAACCTTATCTTTTGGGAACCCCCGGACGCGAACTCGAACGTGAACGTAATAGTTTATAAATCAGCCTTCTCTCATTCTCGGAAAAAAATGTCAAGTATTGTCATGTTCTTTAAAGAATGTTTTATATTCTGAAAGATATATAAAATAAACTCACCTGTCCTATTATCCACGAGGTCATTTTCTTTGTTATTCTCTTTAATAATCAGCGCCAATGCTGCTTGTACACATTTTTTACCACGAGACATGTTTCTCACCACATTCAATCACGATCGGCGCGTAGACTGACACACAATGACAACTCTTTTAGACAACTACTCTTGTAGTACGTTCAGAAAATTACTTTAATGTTTAAATGAGTCCGTTCCAAAATCAGTATGAAGATTATTCGTGTTATTATTATAAATAATAATTATTTATATTTGTTATAGTTATAATTCGTATTTACAATGGTAATAATTCTTTTATATTATATACAGAGAGAAATGGATCCAACTAACAGTAAATTCAATTAGATCATTTCTGCACTCACTTCCTCAGAATATCAAAGTGATCTATGTAGCAGTTGGACAAATGGACTACTTCTGCTGCCAAATATTTTTAAATTGCCAAAGAGCAGAAGGGGTATTGAGACAGTTGCACTACTTAAAATCAGTCTTGGCACTTGGATCACTTTTTCACCTGATAAATATCATATTTAAGAATACAGAAATAATGCTAACTCTATTTTAATGAAAATGTTTGTTGGATCACTTCTGTTCCAGGCTAGCCATTTAGTCTATTCATTTTCCGCACTCGGTTGATAATAATTCATTTTGTTGCCAAGGTGACAGGAATTTACGTGTCCAGGTAATTTAACCTGCTCCGCATTAATTAAAATTGCAACAGCAATTTTCTGTCTAGCTTCTCGTACTAGTTGCACTTGTCACACACAACATAAAAGCTATCCAAATATAAAGTAGGAAAAGTATTAGTTTCGCAGTGTTCCCAAATTGTTTATAAAGCTAAATTTATAAACTTGTCGTTGTCTTTACGTTGATGCTGCTGTTTTAGCTTGCAACCATTTATAAGCTTGACTGCTATACGTCAAATTTCATGTCAACAAAACATATTAAATTGCCATTTTGCCCACTCAATTAAATTTGAATTCAATGCGCAAGTTCAACATGTGATCGTCCGACACATTTTCATTGGTCAGCTGTGAACATAACGCGAACAGCAACAGGAAAAACTTAAAACGTCTACGTAACAATAAACCGCAACAGCAACATCTTCTTTAACAGCAAGACCAACCTTAAGTTTATGAATCAAGTCAATGCGTCAAATGCAACTAGTACTCATCAATGAGCTTCTGCACGATTCCAGGGTATGATGTGTATTCATATAACTATATAGCGCGAAACTAATCGAAGTAGGTAAGAAATGCAGGAAGAGGTGTGGTATTTTTGATTGTATTTGCTCACATTTCGTAAGAGAATAAAGCAGAGTGCTTGTGCCTCTTAATACTCCCGACCCCGATCCTCATGACTTTCAAATAGAAGTATTTTCTGTGTATTTTTGGGCACCATTGGAGCTAAAACTAGAAATTCAATTCAACAAAGGCGTGGATATGGGTAACTTTTACTTTTTTTTTAAAGAAAAATCGCACGCCACTGTTTTTTGCCTCATTTAATAATTTTGGATGTTAGAACAGATAAAAAACACACCAAAAAATTCTCTAGATAATTTTCTGTTGGACTAGTCTTTTTATATTATTAGTAATATTTTATGGATTTTAATAGTTAAAACCGGAATTTTGTTTTTCCCTGTAACTTATTTGTTACTTGACCGATTTCATTTGTTTTGGGCTTGTTTAAATGAGAAATAAATAAGCTAGAGGGTCAAACATTTTTTTTTACATTTTAAAGAAATTCAAGATGGCGGATATGCCTAAAATTTAAAATTATTAATAATTTATGCAAAACCTAATTCTCGGCTAAAAAGAAAACTTTAGTTTAAAAAATACAAAGAAACTACCTGCATAAAGATAAAGCCTGGTGTAAGACGTGGGGGTAGCATTTGCATTGAACACAAGTTCACAATAAGTATGTGAATCCAGCCTTATTCCTTGCTCAATAAAAATTATCTCTGCCTTATAATTTCTCGAGATTGCCGCCGATACCATAACATACTTGCCAAATTTATACAATACCATAGTTATCTACTTTCACATAAAAAAATATCTATGAATAAGTAAAATGCTTTAAAATGATTATTATTTGACAGTTGCAGATCGTTTGTTTTTATCTTATCTGCAATGTGCATGGCCTACTCATACATAAAAACTTTTATTTTTGTTGAACCAAATTTAATGTAAAATGTTTCATTTTGGTAAATTGCTGATATTTCATGTGTTTATTGACCGATTTTGATCACCGTAGTCTTTTATTACTCAGAAATGAATAGGCTTTAATATTCTGTGAAAATCAAATATACAGAATGTAACAAAAAAATACTCTCCGCCATTTTGAATTTCTTTAAAATGTCAAAAATTTATGTTTGAGCCTCTAGCTTATTAACTTCTCTTCTAAATTAGCCAAAAACAAATAAAATCGGTGAAGTAACAAAAAAAGTTACAAAGGAAAAACGAAATCCCGGTAACGGTAAAAAACATTTCATTTGGCGCATTGAACGTTATAACGACCTTTAGTAAATTGCTGATATCTCACGTGTTTTTTGACCGATTTTGCTCACCAAAGTATTAAATTAGTCAAAAGTGAATAGACTTTATGATTATGTGAAAATCAGATCTAGAGATTGTCACAAAAAAGTTCCAACGCTTTTTATATTATGGTAAATTTTAGGCGCATCCGCCATCTTGAATTTCTTTAAAATGTCAAAAATGTACGTTTGAGCCTCTAGGTTATTTATTTATCTTTTAAACAAGCCCAAAACAAATGAAATCGGTCAAGTAACAAATAAGTTACAGAGGAAAAACAAAATTCCTGTTTATATATACAGGATGTCTTAAATAGCGTGTGCCATCATTGCTATCTTCGAAACGGTAAGTGCTACGAGTTCGGTTAAATTAGAGAAAAGTTGTCTTTTTTAGTACTTATTTAAGATCTTTTTACCGTGTTGCCAAAATCCTGTTAGTTTATGTGATACAGTGCGATGTGTAAATAACGCCTAAATCGATTTAGTGGAATATTTCAAAAACTGTTAATTTTAGAGATAAAGTTTAAATTGGAAAGTTTTATATTTTTTTGCGCTCTACAACGCGGTATCTTTAAATTTTGATTCTGACATTTCATAATCTGGTCACCACTATCAACCTAATTTTTTTCAATACGAACCTGGATTTTTAGTTTCCGGTTTTGAAAGGAAATTGAATTTGCTATACAACCATGTATTGCACGGATATGGCTCACTACGTTTCTATCCAGAAAATCCTTCATCGGGAAATAAAAAAATTACCTGTGTACGGTCCTGTCTTTTTTCTTGTACTTTTTCTAAATTCATATATTTTACATTTTCACAAGAAAAATATAGTTAAATAGTGAAAGCAAAAGTACTACAAAATTCAGTTTTAATAAACGGAAACTCTAAAATCTTCAAATAAATTAACAGGAACGATTCAAATTTTTATTTAAACATAAACTTTAAAACATTTAAAGAAAATAAAGGAAAAACTATTCAGGTTAGGAAGGTTATCTAGAAGATCTTGGAGAGAAGTGGATAAAAAGTCAAGGTAAATAAAACCAGTCATATTTTCTTGAAAAAAGAATGGACCCACCAGTTTTCTGTCTAAAATCCCAAGCCACACATTGATACCGAACTTTTCCTGGAAAGCTGTTTCACGGTGGAAATGTTCATTGCTTTGAGTCCACCGGTAATGTATATTACGATTGAACCATCTATTGTTGCAAAATCTACTTTCATCCGACCATAAGATTTTTTTACAAATGTCGGGGTCTTGCCTTCGACGTCTTAAAAGCCAACGGCAAAATATCCTTCTCCTTGCGTAGTCAGTTGGCCTTAAATGCTGCACTTTTCTACAGCGATAGTGCCTAAATCTATTGCGGTGTAGTATTTTTTTTTGCTGAATCTTTTGATACACCAGTTTCTCTTTCTATTTCCCTTAAGGAAACTTCCCCGCTGTTAACATTTTTGTAATGTACATATCCTAAAATACATTGCAGAGTAGGTATTTAATAAAAATTCACATTATAATTAACTAAAGAACCGTATCCCCGTCGGCGGTGTTGCCTATTTAAAGTAAAAATTCAAATTTAGGGGGTGCTTGAGAAAAGCGGGACAGTAAAACAATTGTTTCTAAGATAGGGAAAATTGGAAAATAGTTTTTTTTCTGGTTTTATTTTTAAAGATGTTGCCAAATAAAGTATCTTTGTGGCCCCTTTTGTAAGCTATGAGAAGGTTTATATTTTATATTTAAAGTTTCGTGTTTGGGCCAGCACCATCAATTTCATTATTTTTTAAATACCGACCTTCAATTGTCTTACTTCTTCGAGTACTTTAATCCATAATGTCGTACCTAACATAATAACAATTAAATTAATAATAAAAAATGGAAGGATAACTTTATGAGGAGTGTTTGTATTATTAAGTATATGGAAAGTTTGATACATGTTTTACTTTCCTCGCAAGAGGAAAGTATTTTTATGTCAAAATTAGACTGATTATGGTAATTCAAAAGTCTATTTTATAGTGCACAAAAAAATATCATAATATGTTATTTTAGATTGCAACAGTCATTGCATTGTACAGGTATATTCAAAATAACACTACCATAATTTATTATTTTTAATTCTTAGTTTCCGGTAAAAAGATAGACTCTTTATGGCCGGTAAATAGCTTATTACATCACTAAAACGTTGTCTAGCAACGCCTGGTCGCGCGCCGGGGCCGTTAGGTTTTTAAAGTCGAACGTCATTTTGACCGATAAAACAACGTCTGGGAATTAGGTTTTTATTAATTAATAAAATATTATAACGACAGTATGAAATAAAATAATATAAGATGAAAGCCCGTTAGATGTTATTAGAGTACGATAAATACAAACGAAGTCATATACCGGCCATATAACGTTAATTACTACTACAAAACGGAAATATTTTACACTAGCTGAATATCTTGATTCATTGTTGTTAAAAACATCCCGTTTTTAATTAGGTCTGTATGACTCATATCTTTTGCAAATCAGCACACAGAGAAATAAATAGGTTGCATTCTAAAAACAGAATAAAATAGAAGATACATTTCTCTGATGAATATTCGTCAACGGAACCCAAGAAAAGAAAAACGAAAAAAAATGAACCTAATTTTTTCAAGAGGCAAATTCTGTATATATTTTAAACAAATGAACCAAAGTTAGGGTATCGAGGTAATAAGAAGGCTTATCCATACTCAGAATTTGATTATTTTATGTTAAAAAGTTTTTGATATGTGCCATCAAAGAAGCGATAGACGGAACAACAGAACTACAGAAATACAAAACATGTTCGGATTTTGAGGACTTAGACACGTGAACATAATGATCTCTCGAGTTTTTTCTGGATAACAATATTTTTCTTACAAATGAACTAAAAAAGGCCACCTCTCAGTTGATTTTAATTTTAAATTTGCGCCTTCCTTTACAATGTACAAGTAGGTATAATTTTTAATGAAACAATTTTTTATTATGAAGCAAAACATTTAATGAAGCTAAAAATGTTCCAAATAGTTACAAACGCCCCTAAAATGTGTACCTATATTTTTTTGTATTTTTCATTTTTCATTTGTCAAATATATTTAGCGCCAAATTCTTCTTATAAGTTTAATATTTCTCTCAACTCCCACTCTTATTTCTTTATTTTTTTATTATTAGTTAAAAAGTACGCCAAAAATCCCTCATACAAGCTTCGTTAGTAAAGTAAAAATGAGAAAGTCCTCCGCGCTTCTAGAAAATTAATTCGGTTTAAGGGCGGAAATATTGTTATAGGTGTCTAAATTCCGCAGAATGGCGGAATTTTTGCCTTAAATACGCAACTCCGCCGGCAGATATACCTATAGTTACTCTGTATAATTAAAGTAAAAAAAAATACCTAGCACGTTGATCTCGTCTTCTCCACCTTCCAATGTAACAGTGGAAATCCTCTTTTGAGGTTTGTTAAAGGATCCGTGCTCTCGCATTCTTCTTTCTAATCTTGCAAATATTTTGCGATTGGGCATCCTTCTTTCTGGGTACAAATTTTGATACATTTGAAGCGCGTTAGTAGCATTACGAAATGCCCTCGCATAAACAAATATCATATCTGTCTCTTCATCATTTGAGAACTCTATTTTAAAAACTTGGTTGTAAAATGACTCGATTTGTCATCAACTGATAATAAACTAAGTTTGACACATAATAAATATCTGTTGATTTTTTCAATTGTTTTCAAAGCCTACTTTGGGAAAGACGTCTTACTAATAATATTATAATACTTACGGGTATACTTGAATCGATTTACCATGTATTTTTATTAATTACTCTGCAATATTTTTCTAAGATAAAAACTTATATTACAGAAATATTAACAACGGGGAACTTTCGCCAGAGAAAAAGTGGAGTAATAAAGTTACATATTAGACTTTATTATATTTTCTTTGCAACCCCCGTTTTTTTTTCAAAACTTATTTAAAACAGGTATGACGAAAAGACAGGGCCGTATAAAGTATTTTTTCTTTATTTCCCGATGATGGATTTTCTGGATAGAAACGTCATTGGCCATATCCGTGCAATACATGGTTATGTAGCAAATTCAATTTCTTTTCAAAACCGGAAACTGAAAATCCAGGTTCGTATTGAAAAAAATTAGGTTGATAGTGGTGGCCAGATTATGAAACTTCAGAATCAAAATTTAATGATACCGCGTTATAGAGCGTAAAAAAATATAAAAATTTCCAATTTAAACTTTATCTCTAAAATTAACAGTTTTTGAAATATTCCACTAAATTGATTTAGGCGTTATTTACACATCACACTGTATCACATAAACTAACAGAATTTTGGCAACACGGTAAAAAGATCTTAAATGAGTACTAAGAAAGACAACTTTTCTCTAATTTAACCGAACTCGTAGCACTTACCGTTTCGAAGATAGCAATGGTGGCACACGCTATTTAAGACATCCTGTATATATATATATATATATATATATATATATATATATATATATATATATATATATATATATATATATATATATATATATATATATATATATATATATATATATATATATATATATATATATATATATATATATATATATGTATAGTAATTTTATCTAGTTTGCATCACAGTCTTTGTAGACTGTACCGGGTGTATTTTTATAATTTAACAATTTTTCCTTTTTTTTATTTAAACAGATACAAAAAAACTTTAAATACAAAAGTTGTTGGGTTTGAGGTGAGCGGCTAGGAAAATTTTTTTTGCATGCAAGGTGGTCTAACAATGCGGTACTGCCATCAACTTTTTTTTAAGGGATCACCCTATATATTTGTTGATATTTGGATAGAGCTCATTTTCCTCTTTTCGAAAATGTATAATATCTCTATATTTGGTTCAACCGTTTTCGCTCTATATTGCTTTAAAAATCCTGAAATAATAAGGTTTATTTTATGTGCTTTTAATCATAGTAGGCATGGACCAAAATCGCAGGTTGCTGCGATTACTTTGTAAACTACAAAAGCAATAAGTGTTAATCTAGATAGCCATGGAGAAAATAAAACAAAACACGTAAACATTTCTCCCTGTCCTGCCGTTTTTACTATAATTTAACTATTATCATTTAGCATTGAGATCACGAAACGCTTGGAAAAAGGAAAAATTACTATTTTTTTATTTGATTACTACGGAAGCGTAGAAGGGCCACAATTTTTATTATTTTTCAATTCTGAGTTTAAAATCGGAATTTAACAAAATTCTGAGTTCAAAGTAGGAATTTAACAAAATTCTGAGTTTAAAATCGGAATTAAATAAATGAGTTTAAAGTCAGAATTTAATAAAATTCTAATTTTAAAGTCAGAATTTAACAAAATTCTGAGTTTAAAGTCGGAATTTAACAAAATTCTGAGTTTAACCAACTGTAACTAAAAAAACAAGTTCAATATTCTTGATTGAATAATGGCAAATGCCCTATGAATTGTTCCACCAAACTACAGATAGTTAAAAAATGATAAAGGGGGGGAGGATACAAAATAAAAGTTTCCCATTTTGATTTTTGAGTGTTAAATAAGTCTCTGACAAATTAAACATATGTTTAATTACTTCATTTTATATATTTTTATTTATTTCTATTGCTGAAAAAAAAACAAAATGAAATTTAGAAATTTTTATTAAAAAAACCATATATATATTTAGCTTTGGGAAATACGACATATACAATACAATATACCAAAAGGTACATAAAAGAATAAAAAACCTCATATACTTACAAGAAAACATATACATTAAAAGGTACACAAAATAAAAAAGGTAATACAAAACGATACATAAGTTTTAGGAAACGGTTCAAATATGTTTCAACGATGTAAGGGTGTCTCGCTTTTAGAAGTAAAAACGAAGCATACTGACAGATCTGCCCCTCTGTTTTTGGGTGATTTAAGTCCTATTAGAAATATCTGGAGAACCAACGAATAGGATGTTTTGAGAATTTGGCTTTGGCCATAGATGAACATAATATACTCTCGTTGTAAAATATTTTAACTCGCGCGGTGTTGCCGCTTCTACTTCAAACCGGAGGCATCATCCGTTTTTTAAATGAAATGCCCTATATTTTATAATTTTTTATAGTTCTCTGAAAAATCCAAACACTTATTGAGTTACCTTTCTTATGCCCAAATTTAACTGTTTTTGAGAAAATGGGGCTTGAACAATGGCAATTTTGACCCTTTGAAGCTCGGTAAATCTCAAACGAGTTTACTTGCAACGAAATGGATTTCACTTATCTGTCTTAATATTTAATTATTTATCTCCTGACCTAACCAAGTTAGCATCGTCAGCAGATGATATAAACTATGATATATGACTATTTTGACATATTCAACTTTGATATCGCTTATAGGCGTGCGAACCTAGAGGGGTTCCCATTTTTAAGAAAAAGATATTAGCGATTTTTTTAACGAAATTTTGATTCTCGATTCTTACTTAGCATCATACCAAATTTCAACAAAATAAGTCTTAAGCTTTGCGAAATACGAGCTCTCCAAAAATGCATTTTAAAAATGCATATTTTTTATTTCAAAGGCAGAAATCTGTTAAACCATTGTCTGGATCAAAAAACACTATTTTACATTTTTTTTAATTTTAATAAATTTTGTTTTCTAAATTCGATAAAGATGGTGAAAATAATAAAAATATGTAAAATAGTGTTTCATGATCAAGGCAATGATTTAAGAGATTTCTGCCTTTGAAATGAAGAAAAATGCATTTTTTGAAAACTCGTACTTCCTGAGGCTATTGACTTATTTTGTTGAAATTTGGTATAAGGGGGTTCTTGATGATGCTGAGTAAGAGTCCCTAATATCTTTTTCTTGAAAATACCATTTTCCCCCATCTAGGCTCGCACGCCAATGAGCGATGTCGAAGTTGAATGTGGAAAAATAATCATTTTAACACATCACCAAACATGGTAGTTAATTCCTGAGATATAAGGGTGTTCCGCTTTTAAATGGGTCACACTGTATGCTTTCCACAATTTTTCCTCTTAAATCTTCCAACGTTCTGCTTCTTTCAATATAGACCACGTCTTTTAAATATCCCCATAAAAAATTATCTAACGCAGTTAGATCTGGGCTATTTGGTGGCCAATAAATAACCCCGTTTCGGCCAGTCCACATATCATAGCGGTTGTTTAAAAATTCCCTTACAGGGGTACGTTTTCCGAAAGATTCTGAATTTCATTTCGCAAAAACTTTAAGTGTCTATGCCCATTTAGAGCACGTTCAAAAATAATGGGACCAATAACCTTATTTCTCAGCATACCACACCAAACATTAAGGGACTTACGACCTTGTCGATTAATTTCAATATATGCGTGTGGGTTTTCAGGTGCCCACAAATGCGTATTTTTTCGATTATACATTCCGGCAGTTGGTTGGCGACCTGCCTCATCACTCCAGGATTTTATTAAAAAATTTTCGATCCTCATTTGTGGGAAAAATCATTTATTGGCAAAAGTTTAATCTTAAATGTTTTTGAGTTATAGTAAGCTCCTGGACAGGCATTAATTTATATGAATGATATTTGTATTTCTTTAAAGTATTTTGAATTTTGTTGTAGTGATTTTTTAAAAGTAAGATTAATATTTTTAATTTACCAAAGAAAAACTCAGCTCAAAACGCTTGAGGTAAAAGGCTGAATTTTGGCATACAGGTTGATTTTAGGGTGTAGAGGTTCGATAAGAAGGGATTTTTTAAAACTCAAATTCCAAGGGGGTGAAACCACCCCTTAAATATTGCAATATTTTTTATTTAAAAAAAATGGTCAGTTTTTCGCATAAACGCTTGAACACGTGTTTTTTAATTTATTTTAGGATTTTTTAAAAATTCATAGAGGATGTTCAAAGGGGTGAAACCACCACTTAAATAATACAATATTTTTTTATTTAAAAACCGGCTAGTTTTTATTCGAATATTTTAAACCAATTTCTAACTAGCAACGGTTCAGATTTTCGTAAGTTATCGTTTCCAATTAGTTTGCCGTCGCTGTATCTTCAAATCATGTTTATATGATCTTTTTATCTTAGAATCAAGCAAAGAGCAGATATCCCTAAAGTTTTTCCTTGGCCGATTTGTTAAATGGTTTAAGTAATAAATGAAATGTGAAGTAATACATTCAAAACCACCTAAAACCCGATCTCAGCGTTTCGAATACTTAATGTTTAGCTAATAATAAATACTTGTATATACCTCTGTTAAGTTTAAATGAGTACCAAGAAGCATTTAATAGCTAATTCTTGTAAAGTCCTTTTCTCTGTAATAAGTAGGTATAAGTAGACGATAGTTAAAGCAACAAACGTACGTAAAAATTAATGAAATTGAGTGGGACTAATTATACACGACAAATTAAAATCATTCCGCCAATCGATGTGCATTATAATCAGTTTTAAACGGGTGCGTCTAAGCGGTGTCAATCGATTTCTGTAGAAACCCAGTTGTATGTTTTTGTGTTTCCAGGAAATAACATTTAAAACCGTAAGCAAAGTTGTTTTTTAGCCCAAACCTCAAGAAAATTACGATACATAGAGTTAACGGAATGTTTCATGTAGAATCTTTGGCTTTTCTTAAGTTTTTTTTTTGGCATTGTACAGGGTAGTCCAATAATACAGAACGACGGCTGTAGGTCGGAAACCGTTAATGAGAGAACTTAAGGAAAAAAATATTATTTATAGGTTAATCGGCCGAGAGAAATTGCTGTAAACTAAAATATAAGCATTGCATTCTTCAACCAATTACGCACTTTTTTCATTCTTTCATCCAAAACAGAGATATCTACATTTCAAAGTAAAAATGTTTCATCTTCCCCACCACTTTATTTTTGAAAATAGACAAAAATGGTCTGAAGCAAAAAAGTGCGTAATTGGTTGAAGAATACACTGCTTATATTTTCAACGTATCTCAATTATGGAAATTTAAGATAAAATTGGCATTTACACTTTTCTGTTGCTGTTACTATCCCTAGCGGCCAACTTTAGAACTTGAAAATCATTTACAGCGAGATTTCTCTGGCCGATTTACCTATAAATATATTTGTCTTTAAGTTCTGTCATTAACGATTTTTGCGCTACGGCCGACGTACTACTGGACCACCCTGTACAACGTGGTAAAAAATTAAAAATTTTCACTAAGCAGTCTTGCGGTGACTAAAGCGTAACATCGGTAATCTCATCTGCCTCAGCACAAAACTTGCAGTATGAATCATTGCCGAATCCAATCTTATGCAGGTAATATTTCACCAGCCAGTGTCCAGTTAGGTCTCCGGTAATGGTTCTAAATTGGCCTGTGTTTACTTTTAGAAGTCTATTAGACTCAGAAGAAGCAATTCCAAAAGCAGGTTCCGGCCCAGCGAAAGCAGCAGCCTGATGGCCAGGCACCCAAATAATGCTAACCCTATTGGACTCACACAGCTTCTCTAGGGCTCTTCTGTTGCATTCAAGTGTTAGCCGAGAATTGACCCTGCTCGAGGACAGAACCTTAATCGCAGCTTGATCTTTATCCTCTGGAAACGTTTTCATGTACGCAGTCCAAGATTGCTGTAATCTCAGCCTGATATACAGTCGCATACCGTTCAAGAGTCCAGACTAATTCTTGCCTTGGGTTTCCACCATTAGAGCTGCCTGTAAGCCAGATAAAGACCTCCGGTTTGAGGAAGGAACGGGAGGGATTTCTCCATTGTTCTCTGTCAAGAACAATTACACGAAATCTCTTAGAGGCTATTAAGAGCGGAATAATGGCACCTCTCCTAGCCAGTAGTATGCCCAAAATTCTAGTCTATGTGTATCCAACGACCCCAGTCGTTTATTATTATGTATTAATAAAGTCAATATCTCGGAATGTTTTCGACAGTTTTTTTGTTTAGTGCCTAGTAACAAAAATGGCATAATTTGTCTGAAAATCGGCTGATTTTAGACAAATAAATGATGAAACGTGCAAATTTAAAATTGGATAATACCAAAATGCCAGTGAAAATGACCTCAATTTTCAAGAACAATCTGACTACCTGAAACAAATGTATCTTGTTGCGGGAAAAAGATGCACTCTGTCATAAGTGCCATATTTTTTTTTCTCCCAGTGCATTTTCGTTTTCTATTGAAAAGAAAAATGACTTACTTTAAATATTTAAGTGATCGCTGTAAAACATAATCTTTAAATAACTTAATTTTTGCTCAAAAGCCTAAAATGGAACCGAATTAGTGCTTTTTTAAATGTAAAGATGAATTTACCGTTAATGATGAATTGGTGTTAAAAGGAAGTCGAATTTTTATTCCAAAAAAACTCAGTGCGGATATTTTTGTTAGAATGTTGGAAAACATATCCTAGATCATATGCCATGGAAACTAGTTTGAGAACACCTAATCTCCAGAAGAACAAAACGGAGGTATTTCGAATTCGAATACTTTACATAGAATCACTGATACTTACTTCTACAAGAGACAATGGATATGAACATGCCACAAACTAGAATTAAAATAGCAGACAGAAAACATCTAAGAAGGAATGTTTAAAAACCAATCTGATTTTTAAATTTTGTTACTTCAAAGAAAAGATTGTTGCGTATCTTGTATTTTTTTACATATACCTTAAAAATTGTTACATAGCTTTTACTTTTTTTGAATGTTGTCACTTTTCGATGTTTATTATGTTTTTTTAATAGAAGTTCTTGAAAATACTGCGTTTGCAACATGGGAAATAATATTTCTTAACATATTATAAGGTCTTTCATGATGCGGAAACATGTTTGTGCGAGGTCGCAGTAAATTATGTAATCTGAAAAAAAAATGTGTATAACATACATACATCTCGCTTGATAATGCTGGACGCACCCTTTGTATAAAGTGCTTCAGCGAATGATAAACTAAAACTAGGTGTAATTTTTGATAATATTATTTTTATATGCTTGTGAGTTAAGAGGCGTTATTCACGTACTTGTGCCGTTTTTATAATTGTTTATTTTAATTTCATAATAAGCTATGTGTCTTTATTTTAATAACTATTGCTACTTATTTTTTTCTCATACGGTATGAAAACATGTATGCTCGTTTTTTGTCATGCTTAGTCAATATGTAAGTATTTATCCATTGAGATTTTCTGTATTTAATCTAGAATAAGGAAAACAAACGATTCCAAACTAATTTTGCTTTCAGGGGCGGTTTTTCCACTGGTTCATGTGCAGTAAATACCCAATTTCACGAAAACACAGTGTTTGGAAATCATATGAATAGCATAAGAATATAACTTCATAAATATATTTTCATTTATTTTCATTTTACATACATGCGACATATGCCTAATCTTAACTAAATCTAATATTTGGTTAGCTTTTTTTTTACAAATGCAAAACACCTAGGTATAAAATACCCGTATGTGTTTTTTTTTAATAAATAATAAATTATGCATACAATTGAAAACAAATAGATTTAAAATTACTTAACATAAAAAATATTACAAAAACAAAACCATTAGAAACAAATTTAGCAACCTATATACTAACAGCAAAGAAAGAAAAAGAATCATTATTACCCGAAGCGACAGTTAAAAAAACAACATACTAAAATAGTCTTTCAAATACCTGTGAGTAGCTGCTGTGTATGTAGTCTGCACATTTTTTATTAAACATATTTTTATTTAAATTACGTAGGTTTTGAGGTAACAAGTTATATAATTTAGGACCCATGAAGATGATCGATCGGAGACTTAAAGTTTTAGAAGTTTGCGGGAGAATTAAGTTTTCTTGAAAATTATATCTAGTTTCATATAAATGGGAAACAAAATTTTTATGATTAATTTTTTTAATGTATTTGCATACGTTCAGGATATATAGACTCCTTGCATTCAATAATTTGCCCGAATACAACAAAGATGTATGGTAAAGTTTAGGTTTTTTTAGTATTATTTTTATAATACTGTTTTGAGCCACATTTAATGGCTGTAGGGTTGTGCCATAGACACCACCCCATACCAATATCCCATACCTTAGTATTGATTGGACCAAAGATTTATAGATTGTCAAAAGAAGTTTTTTATGCAACATTTCTCTTAATAAATAGAATTTATGTATCAGACATTTTATTCCTTTAATTATTTTATCTATATGTTTATCCCATTTTAAGTGTTGATCGACCATTACTCCGAGATATCTAGTAACAGTAACTTCATTAATTAGGTCACTGCCTATTTTTAAGTTGTGAAATATAGGCCTATTTTTAAGTGTAGGAGTAAAAGCTATATAATTAGTTTTTTTGACATTTAGTGAGAGTTTAGCAGAATCAAACCAATTTTTAACCACTTCCAGCCCATTGTCTGCCTTTTCCTTAACACAGTCCCAAGTTTCCCCAGTAAAAATGAGTACAGTGTCATCGGCATAAGATAAAACTGTCCCATCAATATCCACTTCTTTCAGAAGAGAATTCATATACACTACAAACAGGATTGGGCCCAGTACTGTGCCTTGTGGGATACCCATCCTCACTATATTAGTTTCACTAAAATGACAATTCAGTTTAACAATCTGATGCCTATCGGTTAAATATGATTTGAAAAGCTCCAACACGGGGCCACGCACACCGTATACAGATAGAGTTTCCAATAATGCTGCGTGTCGAACGCCTTAGCTAAATCAACAAAGACAGCTAGAGCTTTTTTGTCCACATCCATGCCTCTTGTAACTTCCACTGTCATTTTGTAGATAGCATCCTCTTTGCAGGCACCACTCAAAAAGGCATTCTGATTACTAGACAAAATATTATTAGAATTTAAAAAACTTAGAAGACGTTCTTTTAGTATTTTTTCTAGTATTTTATGGGCTTTAAGATTATGAGTCATATAAGTGTCTAAGTCCAAAATAAAAGCATTTACATCTGTAGAAGAAGGTCTGTACAGAGCATGGAGACAGTAATATGTGTTTTTTATTTTAAAAGTTACCTATGTTATAGTGACTCTAGATAAATTTAATTTTACATCTTCAATAATTGTATTCAATTCAGATTTGACTAACAAAAACAAACCATCACTCTTATTATAGTCGGCCTTATTATAATAACTTGTGTATCCAGGTAAACAAAATTGTTCACTCTTTTCCACTTTCCAACATTCACCTAGCACAATAATGTCACAATTTTTAAATTTATATGTTTCTAAGAATGTCAAAAAATTGTCAAAGTTTTTTTTTATGCTTCTTATGTTGACATGCAGTACACTTATTTGGTTACGAGTGGTATCCATTGCATACTCATAATTTTCAGTGTCTATCATAGTAGGAGATTTGTCACCATCCAGGTCTTCCAAATGATCCAATATTTCCATATCTTGTTGAGGGGTCTCTATGAAGAGCCATAGTCTATTTTTGTTCTGACTATGTCTATCAGATAAATGTATGTGGGACATCCTGGATTATTTGCTTCATGGTCCTTGGGGTGTTTAGTGTGATATTTACGGTTGGCTTCCACACAGTTTATGCATTTTTTGGTTGTTTTTGGACATTCATGAACATCATGTCTTTCAGCACAACATTCACAAGTTTTTTCTTGTTTGCATTGATCACTTTTATGGAAGTATTATTGACAATTGTAACATCGAGGTACACTAATATCTTCATAGACACGGCATCTCTCCCATCCTATAAAAACTTTTCCAATAACTATAATTTTATGAAAGAGATTTGGGGAACATTCCCCATACAATGTTTTTGTTCCAGTTCTGTTGGTTTTTATGTATGTTATTTTCAGGTAATCTGTTGCTTCTATACATTTATTTTGTTCTCTCAGTTTTGTTTCAATTTGATTATCCGTCAATTCCAAACTGCATCCTATGATTTTTATATGTGGCTTTCTAAGTTTTGTTACTTGTACTTCATAATTTGAACCCAGCTTCTTTTCGGCCTCGGATCGTATCTTTTCTATTTCATACGTATAATCGCACTTAATCAACAAACCACCATTTTTTATCTCTTTCGTATGCTTAACACCAACTTTTAATTTGGTAAGATCAATATTGTTGTGTATTTCTTTCTTAGTTTTTTCTATTTTTTGTTTTATTTTCGACTTATTTACTATTTCGGCATACGTCTTCAAAACTTCCCTACATTTATTGCTCAGAAACATTAGAGAACGTTTTTGCAGCACCATTACGCGTATTTCCGAGGTACTTAGTTCTACACATCGTCTGTGGAGAACTTGCTGACAACAATCACATTCAATATATTCCTCTTTGTTGTTTTCGGCGTTTATAAGCTGTTTACAGTTCAGACAAATTATTTCATTCCCATCCATGTTTCAGGACTTCAGGATAAAAAAGAACAATGCTTTACACCCGTATGACGTCACCAATATTGTTTTCAATTGTACTATTATTTGTACAATTCTCTTCCTTACACAACTCCAACTTTCACGTGCTGAATGTAAGCCAGTTAAAAAATAAACAGGAACTTTTCAAAAACTGGAAATCCACAAGATATACCCTGTTGAATTGAGGTGATTAATTAATTATTATCCAACTATTTCAACACAAAAAATTAAAAACTTTCAGCACCAACAAAACATAAACATTGACATTGACACACTATATATGTTTAATATTAATATAATAAAATATATGACATATTTTATTATATTAATTATTTTTGGAAATGTTGAGCTTTATTTGTTTTAGGCTCCACGGAATATTTTCATTTTAAGAAACACAAAGCGCGCTGATATTTTACGTGGTTATACAGTGTGTATCAGCCAAATGGAATCAATTCGATAATAAATAAATGGGGGCGTGTTCGGAAAAACGCTTGGACCCGTCGATTGGTATTTTTAGTTGCTCATTTTCTCCAATAAAAACTTTTTATACAGGGTGTGTCCTGTAACAGTGGTCAAAGCCAACTTTCTTATTTCAAAAGCAACACCCCGGATATTATTTAATTTTTGGATTCTTTAGGAGATTCTAAACATATTTTATGTTCAATGTCCTATACCTATCTTCAACTATTTCGGCAATATTAAGTGTTTTCAAATTTATTGCAAAAATTAAGATTAAAAAAATAAAATTATTTATTTCTTCATAATGTATAAACAAAAGTAAAAAGTTAATTTAGGAACTGTTGAATATGCTCGCCGCGAACGTCTTGGCAAATTCCTAATCTTAAATAGAAATTTCTTCTAACGTTATTTTGCATCTCAGGCGTGACCGATCTAATCTCAAGCGTTATTCGTCTTCTTAAGTCAGCTAAGTCGAGGGGTTTAGTTTTGTATACAACATTATTAATATGTCCCCATAAGAAAAAGTCTAATGGCGTCAGATCAGGGGATCGCGCTGGCCATTCTATCGATCCTCGTCTCCCTATCCACCGATTTGGAAATATTTCGTTGAGGTACTGCCGGACATTAATTTGGTAATGGGGCGGTGCTCCATCTTACTGAAACCATATCATATTCGCTGGAACTTGTGGGTTTGCTGGATCCGGATACAAATTTGTCAAAGTTGGCACGACATTATTTAGGAGCAGTGCTAAATAATTATCGCCATTCAAATTGCCGTCAATGAAAAAGGGACCTATGATATGATCCCTAACAATTCCTGCCCAAACATTAACCTTTTCAGGATATTGAGTATGTTCTTCGCTGATCCAGTGAGGATTTTCCCTAGACCAATAGCGGCAATTTTGACGATTTACATGACCGTGAAGTGTAAAGGTGCACTCATCCGAAAACAAAACATGTTCTAATTGAATAACATTGTTATCTAACATAGCCATCATTTGTTCACAAAAATAAGTTCTCCTATCATAATCGTCTTCCATGAGCTCCTGAGTTGGTATCACTTTATAGGGATGCATTTTATTTTCTTTTAATGTTCGAATAATGGACGAATGGCTAATATCGAACATTGCGGCGGCTTGTCGACTAGAAATATGTGGGTTTTCCTCAAACTCAAGCATAATATCCAATTTAGTATCATCATTTATTGAATTGGAAGCTGCTTTTTTTATCTGCCTCACATGTCCAAGCTCGCGAAACTGCTTTTCTATTTTACTAATTGTCCCTTGGGATATATGCGGCAAATTTGGAAATTTTTCATGAAATAAGCGAGCAACCTCCACTTGTGTTCGTGTGTTATCTCCATAACCAATCATTTGTAGAATTGTTATTTTATGCATTTCTGTTAAATGAACCATTTTTCTGATGTTAGGTATTATGCAGTTAACGAAATTCAAAAGACTATGACACTGACACTGACAACTACTGTCTTGCAAAGAGAAAGGCCAGGCATTTTACACAAAAGTAAACAAAACTGGCTCTTTTTGTTCCATATCAATAAAAAGGAACGCTAAAATGGTTTTTGCTTACATTCTTAATATGAAGACCTAAATGGTAAATAAGTATTGAGTGTGTTGTAGCGAATTTTTGTAATCAAATAAATAGTTCAGTAACCAGAGCGACTTTCATGAATAATAATAAATTCGAAATAAATAAAATAAAAATAAATTTGAAAACACTTAATATTGCCGAAATAGTTGAAGATAGGTATAGGACATTGAACATAAAATATGTTTAGAATCTCCTAAAGAATCCAAAAATTAAATAATATCCGGGGTGTTGCATTTGAAATAAGAAAGTTGGCATTGACCACTGTTACAGGACACACCCTGTATAAAAAGGTTTTTATTGGAGAAAATAAGCAACTAAAAATACCAATCGACGGGTCCAAGCGTTTTTCTGAACACGCCCCCATTTATTTATTATCGAATTTATTCCATTTGGCTGATACACACTGTATGTTAATTTTAGCATGATCGAGTGCAGTGATCTTTTCAGTCTTGTCGTCGTAGTGTAGAGTCTAAAATGAAATTGGGTTCGGTGGAATTTATTAAAGAAAACTAACATAATTTTGAACAGCGAGTAATTTATTAAAAAGAATGGACCACCTTTAAATATAAAAGGTTTAAACGCACTTTTAAAGATGAACAGTATAAGAAAACCTCGTGTTTATGCGGGTGTGATAAGTTAGATGCTTTATTTTGCTTTCCTTATTTAGTTTTTTCAAACAATGAAACAACTACAGAAAGGACAAAAACGGGCATTAGGGATAAGTCTCATTATCCACAAGAAATAAAAAACAAGGATTTTAGAACGAAAGTTTTCCCGGCTTTGGTCAATTAAGAAATCGTGGTTCTTGGGATTAGACCATGTCAAATTGGAATTACTATCCGACGTTTCGCCTTCGATTGCACGAGGCATCTTCAGGGATCTTTACTCGGAGAGATTCAGGCGGGCTTTTATACGGCTTGTGCTCGCCGAACCGTGACCTGTGTTAAGATCGGTTTCCACGTGTGATGTAGACCGTAACTCGTATCTCTATTGAATTTTTTTTTGTATGTTTAAAAATTTCAATACATTTCCTAATTTTTCTTTTATAATATCCTAGAACCTTGGTTTTCTTTACATTTATAATATAGCCAGTGGTATGCTGGTTTTCAGCTACAGCAAATTGAACAATTTGTTTATTTTTGATACATCGTTCATATTCCTTAAGTCTAGTTGATATTGAGCATCCTGATTCTCCCACATACGCTTTTTCACAGGAGCAAGGAATTTTATATACTCCTGTTTGAAAAGGAGCCAACGTTAGGTAGCGTTGTTGTTCCCTACATGCATGGCACTATAGACAAAATAGGACGATTACTTCGGCGGTCCAACATACGTACAATCTTCAATACACATAAGAAGATTGGACAATGCAGGGCCGTTCCTAGCCCCTCGGCCGCCTTTGTGCAGAAATAAAACGGCCGCCCTTTTATAACAAAAAAAAAAACAATATTTATTGAACAAAAAAATATATTTAAGTTCCTACGTATACATTAACAAGTAACATTGTATCATAACATAAGGTAATAATCTATTAAACGAAACAATAAACAACATAAAACAAAATACAAATGTTTAAACTATTAATTATTTAAATATCAAATAATATAAAAGCCAAACAAACAAAAATTGGTATCTTTTATATTGTATCTAAGTATAAAACTAAGCAAGTCCCAATAAAAAAAAACCTCTTCATTTCAAAAATATTTTTCTGGCTTTTGTACTTGCGAACTCGTCTATTATTTTATTATGGTCTCAATTTTCACAAATTTCATTTTCAATGGTAATTATACCTAAATTTGTAAGCCTTTCCTGTGACATAGAAGATCTTAAATAGTTTTTTATTATTTTTAATTTTGAGAATGACCGTTCACCAGATGCAACCGTTACTGGTATTGTTAAAAAAATTCTCAAGCTTATACATAAATTAGGAAAAGATGAGACCAAATTATTACTATAAATAAATTTTAGAATCTCAATAGGTTTGATTTGATCTGTTAGAGATTTAAATGTAACAAGTTCTTCAAATAGTTCTACGCCACTTATATCCCTCGATTCGTGTTCGGTTAATGCGATTTCAAGTTCAACGCATTTTTGTTTTAAATCATCCGATGTCACATCATGAAACCGTGTTAAAAACTTAAAAATATTACTGCAATACGAAAGAGAATGAAACCTTTCTTCTACTGATATTCTAGCTCGGTCAATAACCGTATAATAAAAATTTATTTTAAATTTCTCTCGTTCGTTAGTTAATACATTGTCTGTACTTTCATAACTAAATTGGGATTTTTTCCGCCTTATACGAACTTCTGGAAAATCTGGTTCCACATCAATTTCATTTGCTAAATTGGATGAAATTTCTATGTAAGTGTTAAAACTTTGGTCCGATCGCATTTCGTTAATAAAGTTAAGTACATGTTTTAATGATGTGACACACTGAGTCAGATCAATATTAATTTTTTGCAATAATTTACTGACTACGTCAATTTTAACTAATAACTCGTACCATATGACTAAGCTACAGATAAAAGTAAATGATTTTATTTTTTCGAATAATGAATTGGCACTTAGTTTTGTTTTTGAGTCTCTTGTAACATCTTCTGAAAGCTCAACCAAAGCTTTACAAATATTTCCTAGTTGATTCCGAAGTGGTCTAAGCGCTTTAACTCTGCTTTCCCATCGGGTGTCACTTACTGATGTAAGATTTGAATTACTAACATTTTTTTTTTAAACATCCCAACGAAAAGGAGAAGAAGAAAAGAATACATACAGTTCCTGCACGATGTTAAAAAAATTTATTGTTTCGTGGGAGATTTTAGCGGAATCGTTTATTACTAGATTTAGTGTGTGAGCGGTGCAAGGAACAAATATAGCCCTGGAATTAACATTTTTTACCCTTTATTGAAGTCCGATATGTTTTCCGGACATATTGGCCCCATTATCATAGCCCTGACCTCTTATATTCCTAATATCTAATTCAAACTTAGGCAAAATATCATTAACCAATAGGTTAAAAATCCCTTCCCCAGTTGTATATAAAATAGGAAAAAAACCCAAAAAACACTCTTTTATGACAACATTTTCTTCGTTACAGTCTACATATCTGACTACAAATGTAATTTGCTCTGTATGACTTGCATCTGGAGTAGAATCTAAAATTATGGAAAAATATTTGGATTTTTTTAAGAGTGTCGTAAAATGATGACAAATATTTTTTGCTAGCAAAGTAATTATTTCGTTTTGAAAATGAATTCCCAAATAGTGAGTTATTTTACTTTTTGAGTCTTGGGTCTTTGTAATTTTTTTTAGATGATCGGATAACACTGGGTCAAATTTTGCCACCATTTCAACAGCTTTTAAAAAATTGCCATTATTTTGTTCGTATAAGACGGAACTTTTTCCACGAAATGCCAATGATTGTCCAGCTAAAAATTGAATAATTGCAATAACTCTTTTTAAGATAGAGCGCCAGCGTTCCCTTTCAAGTTCAAAATAATTTTGCCGTTCTTTATCAGTAGTTAATTTTTTATTTAATGACATTTTTAACTCAACCCATTTTTGATTAGCTTGCAAGTGATGTACAGAAGATTCATGCTTGGATAAAATATGTGAAAGATGTCGCCAATCAGAATACCCCATTTTGCTATTTAACTTAAACACTTCCTTACAAAATATTTTACAACAAAGACAAAAAATGCTATTTGCTCTACAAGAGTATACCAACCAAGCTCTTTTAATTTTTTCACCATTTGGCAAAATTCGAAAATATTGAGTTGAAGAAAATTTCCTTCCCGATTCATCAGAAGGAATTTTTTTTTCTATATGCTGAAAATCGTTTTGTACTATTTGCTCAATAACTTGATTTTGTAAAATATCCGGCCAGGTGAATGGGTCGCTGACATCAAAATCATCTTTAGTTTCAGGGATAACTTCGTTTAAGTTAGGATTATCATCGGTTAAGAGCATCTTTTCTTCATTATCTATTTCTGTATTTGATTCAGGGTGTTTTTTTTCTTCAGGGTCGCTTACTTTATGTGCATCCTTTACATTTTCATCCTCAATTGTATCTGTACCCTGTGACGATGTTGATGGAACTAAATATTTTTGCAAAGATCCACTTAATTTTTTTTTGTTTTCTTCCTTTTCTAATTTTCTTTTTTTATATTGAGCTCCAGATAAACGTTTTGTTTTTCTATCGGACATCTGGAAATAAAATTGAAAGGTAATTAAAGTTAGAAAATTTAGTTTATGTAATAGTTCTGAATCTGCGAAGATATAATTTTATAGTATCCACAATTAAGTTCGCACCAAATGGAATTTTTTATAAATAATAAGTAAAATTGTAATCTAGCATCATATTTTGTTTTTAAAATGACCCAAAAAATAAATATAATTATTATATTTTTATTAGATAAGTAAATTAGTAAAACTACTTTATACATTTTTTAAAACTTGAAATATAGAAAATTAATCTAGACATAAAATTAACAATAAACCACTTTTTGATCTCAAGCTAAAAAAAATTTTTTTTCACATGTTTAATATTAAATCCAAAACGTAAGATGCGGATTTGGATGGTAATATTAAGTAAAGTAATATCTATCCAAAGAACTTACCTTTTTAAATTACGAAAATTTGTTTTTTTTGAAATTTCACTTTTGCAAAATGTAGAAAAAAATAACTAAACAACAAACACTTTATATCACTGTTAAACTCTCGCTAGTTAATCGAATACTAAAAAGAAAAACAAAACATTTAAAAACTGCCCCATTCTACAGTATATAGAGCTATATAAAACTATATACTGTACACATACCAATTATGAAGTATAAACAAACATTTTTGCATTGAAAGGCGGCCGCCCTTATCTATCATTTTTATTGCTTTTCCAAGGAACGCTGCTATAAATAGTTCTATTGTAATTTCGGCAACTCATGCACAGCAAAAAAAGAAATGACCGGTAATAAATTTCTTATGAATGTTTTATCTTAAAAGCCTAACAAAATGTAATTTAATTTTTTTTTATTTTGAAAACAAAAATATATGTATATTTTTGTAATCAAATGGCTAATTTTATGTTTTTGGCGGGCGGCCTGCGGCCGCCCCAATAATTTGGCCGCCTTTGTGCCGGCACACCGTGCACACCCCTAAAAACGGCCCTGGGACAATGCTTACTATCCCCGAAAGATATTGTACGTTTCCAAAAAGAAGGGGTAAATAAAATTCCTTGCTCCGGTTGAGAAATGTATGTGGGAGAAACATTAGATGCCATTTTAATAGGTTTTCAAGAGATAAAAAACATGCATCAGAAGCGCGGTTAGTAGCAATTCAGTGTGATGGATCCACTGATATTTCTACGCAACAGTAACTTGTTATTATTTTAAGATATGAACGAAATGGACAAATTCACGAACGTTTTTGGAAATTTTTAAAACCTGTCACAGGGCCAATGACATCGCCAGAGAAATTAAGAAAGAGTTCGAATATTTCCTCAAATTAAATAGCAGGTGAAAGCTATGAAGGAGCGGCCGTTATGTCAAGATGGAGTTTTAATACTCGTAATGTGAGAGCGGTTCATGAAAACAAAGAGCACTTAAAAACTTGTTCAGAAAGTATATTAGACACCCCCGGAAAGGACTTTAATATAATTAATTAAACCTAGCCGTTATTGAGTTATTTAAATAATGAAAATTTTGTTTATTGGCTTACATTTTTTGCTGAAACGCCTTACATGTGACCACTGAACATTCTCAAACGGCCCCTTAAGAGGTACTATTTGCAAAAAAATAATGCATATTAGTATATTACACGTCCTCAACCCTCTGATTACTGGACACTTACGTGTGTATAGCAAAATTATTTTCGAAAAATTGTTTTCTACATCCTAGGTTTCAGACCGAATTTCTTAGTTGATGAGGAGTTTAACAGAAACTTGTATATATCAAACTGTCGTCACAAAATTTCATGGGCGAGAATTTAAAATTTATATGTATTTAAATTGATTGACTTCAAAGAGACAAAAATGCGTAAAATAATTTTGAATTCATTCTAGTAACAAATAATAAATTTAGATTAATTTTGTGATGGTCCTATAAGCCTAATCGTGTTTATAGGCACAAAATGTTTAAACATTATTTGAAGTCGACCTGATTTGTAATATTGTCAAGTGCAATTTCAGTTTCAAAAAATGTGTAGACAAAGCCAGTGTGGAAATAGCATGTATTTTGGTCAAAAATAAGAATAAATGTGTCTTTAAAGATTTAAACAACAGCATCTTAAATTAATAGGTCAGGAAAACATACATATAATAGGATTCTTCTTCATAAACCCTTATAAAGAAAATTATTTTACAAAAATACATTAAAAAATAATTAGGGAAACTTAATTTGACTAAAGCGCTGGAAATATATTTTTTCATTCCTAGATTAAAATAGGCACAGGTTCTAGAAAAAAAATGTAGATATTTCAAAACTCTATCTGTTGATATGTGTCCGGTGAAAAAGAGTTAATTAATTTCCGAGAAAAACGCGAAAAGCTCCTGAAAATGAGCTTTTTGCAATTACTTATGCAATTTGCAAACCTATAGATCTGAAACATTAAAAAAATGAAACTTATAAGTCGTGAAATAAAGGTAATAACAACGGTTAAAAAGAAGGTTCATTTGCCAGTGGCCAATTTTTTAATGTTTTCAATTAAATTGTCATTTTTTCGATGTGGCGTTGGTAGATGATGCTTTGCCTAACCTCAGAATAAATATTTTGACAAGACAGACTTTCCAAGCCGATATGGGTCCAGAAAGTTGCAAATGTCTCCTCGAATGCTTTAAGGGGCGATAAAAATGGATTTTTATCGAAAAGTAGAATAAATTTTACACATACTGTCCACATTTTGTTATGTTCCAAGCGTTATTTCATGTCGAATACTGTATAGCAAACTTATTTTTAATATTAAATAATAAGTGGGTCCTGTGAAACATGGCATTAGCGTTTTATATTTTACATTATACGTAGTGTCCGCGGTTTTAGTACACGAAACAGTTTTGTTATTGTTATTGATATTTGCCAAAAAGCTCATTTTTTTTAGGGTTTTCGTAATTTTCTCAACGCTTTTTTGAAATATCTAAAACTTGTAGAAAAAACTAATATTTTTTTATAGGACCTACCAATTTTAGTATAGAAGAAAAACACGAATTTTTGCCACTTTAGGCAGATGTTCATATACTTTCATGAATTATTTTTTGGATATATTTTTGTAAATTAAATAACATTATTTAGATGAACCTAAACAACTCCCACAGTCATTTCCTAACCTATAATACGATTTTCTTTAGTACTGGACCATCGAAACAAGATGTACCAAATGCAGTAGACACTACGATATTTGAAAAGAAGGCAAAACGATTCCTAAAAATTATGAGAAAAAAGTAACTAGTTTTTAGTAACGGCATTCTACAATGTAGTTCCTGAAATTTGTTTTTTATTTTTTAACTAAGATTTCCATTCATCACAGAAGTAATAATGTTAATAATTCGGGAATATGTGCAATATTCTAGGCTATTTATAATAAATAAGGTATATCATTATATAAGACAAACCGTAATAATTTTTTGTTAAAAGGATCATAATACATTTCCCACACACAAATATTAGTAAGTAGTAGTGGATCTCCCAGCTTTCTTAAACTCAAATTAGTATTTTCTATTCCTGACTATTGGATCAAAGTTCGTATGTTGGTCTGCACAAATTGTAGTGAGTTACAAATATTGTTAACACACTTCCCACTTAATAAGGTTCAAATAACATAATAGCGAATAGAATCATTTCCAGTCTGTTCTAACTAGTGATGTAAAATTTCCGGAAATATATTTTTGGAAATATTTCCTGAAATATTGGAAATATATTGAAATATTGGAAATATATAAAAGACAAACAAAAATAAGAAAAAACGAAATATTTAATCATAACAATAACAGAACACAAATGAAGACTTATTCTCAAAAAATAAAATAAAAAATAAGGTCAGATTTGAAAAAAAATCTTATTTTTCACAAACGTTGAGCAAGATGCATATCGTCATCGCTGTCGTCACACTCAATAACATCTTCGGCATTAGGATCTTTTTGCCTGTCTACTTGCTCAAAATCTTCGATAATATCGGAAATAAAAATTGACCTATCACTCATTTCTATTTTCTTCAGCAAGTTTTCATTGTGGGATACATAGAGTACTTTAGCAGCTCTGTCACTGGTAAGTCTGTTTCTCTTCTCAACTATAAACGCTAAAACTGCGTCCCGTAGCTGCCGAAGATGCCGGCATCATCAAAATTCGTGACTTATTCAATATACCCTCTATGGCTGAAAGAATCTGTATTTAGTCAAGTTCAGAACCTTGTGATTTTGGATTTAGTAATTCTGCAGCATCATGTATGGGCTTAATAACAAATTTTTCCCTTTTGTCAACAAACTCCAACAATTCAGATTTTTCTTTGTCGTTAAGTGGGGACAATGCAAGGTTGTTCTGAATTACCCATTTAATGTCACGAAATGCTTTTACAGCAAAGTGAATAGTGCTATAATCTCCTTGTACAATTTTGAACCATTTACAAATAGGTTCAAAAATATTAATTAAGTTAGAAATTTGACCCCAAAATACCACGTCATCTAATATCGACTGCTTAACATATTTATCAATCATTTGTGTTGCTTCTTGGCTAACTGCAACTCCTTGTAAACTGAGTCTAGTGCTGTATACACTTTTTAAACTGATCAAAATTGAAGACCAGCAAGTTTTTACAGGCAGTTGTAATGCACATGCATTAGGCTCTACATTTTTGTTTTCTGTTTATTTTGTTGGTAAAAGTTCATACAGAACTTGTTTTTTCTTGATCTCTCTTACAATATCTGTAACTTTGTTGTTTAGAGTCGATATAGTAATCATTTTAAGTAAATCATTACATAACAAATTGAGACCATGAGAAAGGCAACCATATGGATTGATATATTTTTTTATTATGATTCCAGCAAGTTGTATATATTTTGCATTATCTGAAACGTACCCTAAGAATTTGTTTCGTCCGTATAGTTTCGATAGATGCTTCCAGTAGCGGCGATGGAGTAGTGATTATACAATTTATAACTCCTTGGTTTTGTATGTTACTTCAGCCGTCGCTCTGCAGACCTAGAATCTTACTTTCATTGATTGTAGTTTCAACTTTCTCCTTTACTTTATTGAACTCTGCATCCATCTTTGTATTCGACAGTTTATATCTAGTTGGTAGTACAAAACTTGGACGAATCATCTTGAAGAGCTTAACCCATTCGGCGTTCTTAAGGATGGACAACGGACAGTAACTGGCGTATATTGCACGAGCTAATTGGTTTTCGATTTGCTCCTGTAAAAAAAAGGTACAGGTTTAGTATTTGTTTTTCTCACATCTTTTTTTTAAGTTAGTGAAATTCTAATTCTGCTTTTTATTTCATTTCATTCATTCACAAACGAAGACGAGTATTAAAAGATGCTGCCACTCTCCTTAAAATATCGGGTGTTACCTGTCGAAATGCGTCTTGAATTCGCAGCTTCATGTTCTCAGGGGTTGTTGGGGGCTCCTGGTAAACGATTTCTTTAATATAGCCCCATAAGAAGAAATCAAGCTTAGTAAGGTCGGGTGAACGGGGTGGCCATCTAATTGGCCCTCCTCTTCCGATCCACCGATCCGGAAAGGCTACCTCAAGATGGTGCCTGACCGGTATATAGAATAATATGCTGGAGCGCGCGCCATCGTGTTGTAGCCATATGCCCTCCTTTACGGGTCTGGGTAGATGTTGACATCAACGGAGTAACTCATGTTGTAAGAAATTTAAATACGTGTCTCCATTTAAATGCTCATCGAAAAAATAAGGACCGATAATAAAATCTCCTATGATTCCCCCCCACACATTAATAGACCATCTGTGCTGTCGATCGATCTGCCGAAAATGTCTTGGATTATGATCGGAGTAGTAATGAAAATTGTGGCGATTCACAAATCCATTTTTATGGAAGGTAGTCTCGTCTGAGAAGAGCACTTTATCGAAGAATTCAAAATTTGTTCTGATTTTGGATTGTGCCCATTTACAAAACGCTATCTGATGCTCATAATCCTCTTCATAAAGCTCTTGGTGAAGCTGAATATGGTAGGCATGAAAATGATTTTTTTTTTAAAACACGTTGAACGGTGGTTTTGCTAACATTCACTATATCGGTGACTACCCTTTGGCTAATTGAAGGGGTTTCTGTGATATGAAGTAGCACATCCAGTTCCTTTTCATCAGTATGAACTGGCCTATTTCTACTATTATTATTATATACTATATCTAAAAAACTATTTTTTTGAGATTCTCCAAACACAAAAGTCATATCTATTAGCTCTTCTTTGGTATAATTCATTGTAAAAAAACGTGAACAACTTAACAAACTACTTAAAAAAATAACTTCTTGAAATAAACTGCAAACAACTATAACCACAATAAACAAACTATACTACTGGAACAAAATAACGCAATACTTTGTAATAATTATGATCAAGAACAATATTAACCCGTTTGTAAACTAAATAATTTTTTAAATTTGTCAAAAAGACTCTCCTGTCATCTATTGAATTCTACGTCATTCATTTTAATAATCTAAGCCACCTTGGATTACTTTTCATTAAAATGGCTGCTAAAATAGGACGCTTTACCACTTTTTGGCGAATATCTTTTAATACGTTAGAAATTTTAATAAAGATGTATTTACAAAAAAGTTTTATTTTTCAATTACGCATCGATTGCGATGAAAAAAATACAGGGTTGACGTTTAAAATAAGAAAGAAAATGCACTTTGAAGTTTGGTAATTTTGACACTTAATTTTGTAGACCCTGTGTAATTTAGATCGTTTAAATTTGGTCAGCGAGATTGTCAAACCTTATTTAATGAATTCCCAGTTTGATTCTTATGTCGAGGCAATATTTGAATTTTTATATTTTTTTTTAACCAGTGGTGTAAATTCACTTTTTTTCATATTTAATTTTTTTAAGCGGTTATTTACCAATCGAATCGAATAAAATTTTAGGATGATGTAAAGAACTATGGAAGCCATCTAAATATGCAAAAAAATATAGGTCATCTAATTTTAAAAAAATATGTCATTGTGACGTCACACTTTTTTGGGTCACCCTGAATAAACAAAAATATTTTTTGAAAATGCGCCCTAATATACATATGAGTTGTACAAAATTTCAAATTTTCATTTCACAAATGATAAGTGAGCTGGGATGGACCACCCTGTATATATTTTTTGGATTCCTATATATTTCTTAGCAATAATCTACTATACTTACTTGGTCTTTTTTGGGAATTCGGTCAGAAAATTCAAAAACACTTCTAGAAGTCGCAGGTTTCATTAAAGAAGAAACATGTTTAATAGTTTCATTTACAACATTGGAAGTAGATGGGGGCGGCATTTCGAGAAGTAGCTGTAGAACTTGAGCTTGACGGTGAGCTTGATTCAGAGGCAATAACAGTAGAATTATCAGTATCACTCTAAATGCTTTCATTTACCAACACACATTCGTTGTCGCTTGATGAGGCATTTCCTTCTTCATCACGCTGCATAAATTTTCTTTTAATATGCTTGGACAGTCTACAAATTTTACTTACTTACGGGAATTCCCCTATGGCTCGGGACTTCCCAGGCGCCAGCCGTAGAAATCCGATGTTGGCAATAAATTGGTAAATAGTCGATTCGTCGAGCTCGGGGTATTCACTATTTATATTTGTGAAAATTGTTGTATAGTAAGTTTAATACTTGTAGGGTTACAAAATATGATATACATATTAATAAACATCGGATTTGAGAAGATCTAAATATGTTTAGAAATATTTCCAATATTTCCATTTACAACACTAGTTCTGACTAATGAAAAGATGGGAAATAAAATTCCACATAGCAATTGACTCCGGACTGGTTTCATATCATTTCAACCTTAATAAACTGAGTACTGAATAAGTTCAGAACATAATATTTAGTTTATTTTGGGAAATAAAAAAAACGTTTAATTCTAGCCAGAAACATTTAGAGTGTTGAAAAGACCAGAGTTGATGTTAATTTGAGAACTACAAATAAAAAATTAACCCTTTTGTATATCCTTGTTGGGTTGTCAAAAATTCTGTACTTTCAACTTATAACATTTGAGTGTTTGAGGAAATTTGGAGACTTCCAATATCTTAGGAGAATAATAATGAAAAATTATCAAAATAACCTTGCAATAATTTTAGTCCTAGTAATCTTGTACAAGAATTAATTGTAACATCACATTTTTTTAAATTAAATCAAATGTTTTTATTGATGTTATTCTTCAAACTATGTTTATATTAAAATACGTTATTAGAACGTGTTTTCCGTGCACTTTATTATGAAATTTATAAAATAAAAATTTAATGAATTCCTGCTGTATTAAATTTGCTCTGCAGTCTTAAGTTGGCTCGATACAATAGAGGTCAGTTCTCGAGAGATGAAATATCAAACTAAATATTGCACAATTACTAATAGATAGATTTATAGATTAATAGGTTCATTTAGTTGTAAATTGGGATAATCTAAAAATGCAAGGATGAATTCGGGGGGAAAGACTTAAATAAGCTTGGGAATTTAGGATTTTGTCATTTTTTTATGCTATCCAGAGCTATGCAAAAATCCGTCAAAGTTTCGTAGTACTTTTCTTTATTTGATAATAAAGAAAATAGCTAGTCGCAGAACGCAAAATCTTCATTTTTTGACAGAGTTCAAAAAAAGGAGGAAGTATGTCAATTCGACCCTATGTATTTTTTATGTATATACAGGGTCATTCGTTATATTTGAAGCCCACTTACAGCCCTAATTAAAGGTTCTTAGTATTGGCGATTTTTAAAAATTTCTGAAAGTTCCATTATTTTTTTAATCAATGGCCTGCAGTTATACACTGTGAAAACATATAATGTGAAAATGGAAAATTTTGACTCTCACCTCTTGCAGTAGTTTTTCTAGAACTTTTAGAGTAATCACATTTAGAAGCTTTATTGGATATTTCGAGGCGCATTTGGCAGTTTTGGTTAGCTACTAGGTTTCCAGGTTATTAAGGATGCTTAAAGTCAAATCAACAAACTGACATTTCGACATATTTATTTGTCATTAATTGCTTTTATAAGTGCGTATTTTCCTTAACTTTGCATCAAGAGAAAAGAGGGGTGGTGGAGTAGCCATGTTTATTAGCGACAAGTTAAAATTCGATGTAATAGAGAAGACAGAACAATTATATTCATATATTTCTTTGAAACTAAGTATATTGAATATTATTATTTGTGGTTTTTACAAGCCTCCAGTTGTAAAAAACATCTCAACATTTTAATGAAATTGCGTGCAGTCTTTGTTTATGTGGAGATATGAACATTACCATTCTTCAAAAAAATAACATTACAACTAAACTTTTTGAGATATTTTCAACAAATAATTTCAAATTATGTAACGTGAATAACCCAACACGTGAATTGGTTAAAACTAGATCACATTATAACTAATCTGGAAGATAATATAAATTTAAAGTTAATTCCCAGTCCACTAAGTGATCATGTTATTCAAGTTATTGACATTGCTCTAGAACAAAAAAAAATTTCTAGTAAATTCGAACATATAAATATATATAAATTTAGACACGATTGTTTTTAAATCCTGTTCTCATAAAGTAATCTTAAGAACAAGAAAAAATAAAACAGATTAGGTCAATGAAACAAAATTTTTTTAAAGAACAATTTAATTCCTTTGACCAGAAAAGTATATGGAAAAATATTAACAAACACTCACAGGAAACAAGCAAAACAAAATAATATTGAATATATTTTAATTAACGGAAAAAAATAACAGAAGAAAATGGGATTTGTGAAGAAATGAATAACCATTTTATCAAAATTGCACAAAATTTATGTACAAAATTAAAAGACTACGAATTAGAAGCAGAGCCAATGCAAGAAAATTGTATGTTTATGGATGAAGCGAGCATAACTAATGTGGCTATAGAAGAAATTATTGATAACCTTAATCCAAGAAAATCTAGTGGTCATGATAATATTTCTATAAAAATTATTAAAACTAACTCGAATTTTAAAACATCTAATTCATTTATCTTTTAAAACAGGTATTGTTCCTAAAAAAATGAAAATATCTAGAGTTTCGCCAATATATAAAGGAGGAAATAATATTAATCCAAATAATTATAGATCGATATTTGTATTACCAGTTCTAGAAAAAGTAATGCACAATAAATTATCAAATTATTGAGAAATTAAAAATTTACTATTCAGTGGTCAATATGGATTTTGAAAGTCTAGGGTAACAGAGACTGCAGTTATTGATATTATTACTGATATTTAGTTAAAAATTGATCAAAACAAAAAATGTTGTATCTTATCCTTAGACTTATGCAAAGCTTTTGACACAATTAATCATAATATTTTATTAAAAAAAATCATACAATATTGGAATTCGAAGAAATATCTATTATTGGTTTCAAATTTACTTAAATAGTAGAATAGAATATATAGAAAGAAATATCATGTGGTGTACCTCAGGGTTCAATATTAGGACCTATTTTATTTTTAATATACATAAATTCAATTTCAAAATTAAAACTTAATGGAACTATAAAATTATTTGCGGATGATACAACTATTTTTTATTTTGGAAATAATTTTTCAGAAATTAGACATTGCAGAAAATTTAACAATTATATCCAATTGGCTACAATCTCATAAACTAACTTTAAATTTTGAAAAATCTTCTTTTATGTTTATAAGCAAAAATCATATAAGCAGTCAAATGGAACCAATTATATTCAACCAACAAAATATTAATTATAGTAAATGCATTCAATTTTTGGTACTATACATGGATGAAAATTTAAGTTGGAGGAATCATATAGAATACCTTAGAAAAAGTATATCTCCTCTAGTAGGAATTCTATATAAAATTCGTTGTAATAGACCATTAAAATTTATGAAAAATATTTATTTTGCATTAATATATTCAAAATTGCAATATTTGATTTCAGTTTGGGAATCTTCTGATTTAAAAACATTGAAACCTTTATGTTGTTTACAAAATAAAATTATTAAGTGTGTACATAAACTTCCTTTCCTTGAACCAACAATAAATTTATATACAAAATTTGGCTATTTAGATGCATTTTCATCCATTCAATACTTACAAAATATAAATTATCCAATATAGATTTAGAAAAAAGACATACTGTACATACTCATGACACACCACAAACACATTTATTAAATACAGCTGATATTCGAAGCAATTTTGCAAAAAAATCTTTATTATATGGTGGTATATTAATATATAATCAATTACCAACACATTTAAGCAGAATAAAAACTTTAATAAAATTTAAAAAGGAAGTAAAAAAACATTTTTTATCGAAACGTCGTTTATAGAAAAAATAATTTTGACTGTGTTAATATTATTTATTTTGTTCTTTAATTATTATTTATTTTGTTATTTAATATTATTCTTAATTGTTAGTTTGTTATAATATTAGTATTGTTAGAATTCCCTGTAATGAACTTATACAGTTGGTTGGAAATCTTGAAAATAAATAAATAAATAAAAGCATTACGCCGTTATACACTCTGAGACATGTATCAAAGACGGTTAATTAATAAATTTATTTTGAAATAATACGTGCGGAAAAATTTTTATATACTAGTGCGGGAAAACCAGCAACCGCATGGATATCGGTGCGGAAAATTGATTTTTTCCGCACATCTGAAGAAAAAACATATTTATAGGTAAATCGGCCAAGAGAAATTGTTGTAAATTATTTTCAAGTTCCAAAGTTGGCTGGTAGGGGGCGTAACAGCAACACAAAAGTGTAAATGCCAATTTTCTCATAAATTTCAGTAATTGAGGTGTGTTGAAAATATAAGCATTGTATTCTTCAACCAATTACGCACAAATAGACAAAAATGGTGGATACTCTACTACTGAAGCCATAAACTGTGCCATAATTACAAATAAGGTAGTGGGGGTATATATGGCCCACCTAAGCAAAATCATGATTTTTTTCAAAACTTTATTTAACAAAATATAAACTTAACTTACATATGTTGAGCATGTAGTTTGTACTTCCAAGTTACATATTTGGTTTAAGTGTTTTGTGAATCAAACTATTTTTTTTTGTCAAACATAAAAATCCTTTCATCTGGCCATATTATCCGACTCTGGTGGTTAATATGGCCCATACTAAATCATCTTAAAACTAAGTGAATATATCATTCAAAACAAACTAAAATAAAATAACAACCCTTACTTAGTTGGTAGATATTTAAAACTAAAGGAAAATATAAGAAAAACAAAGTGTGGCCATATTAGACTAATTACTAAATTGCCAAAAAAAAAACAATAAACAAAAACAAGTCTTTAGGAACAGTTTGGGCACTCAAAATCATCCTCATCATCTGCTGTTAGTCCGACACACTCTTCATGGTAGTATGTCAGACACGTTGAGCACAACCGCATGTCCATCTGTTGGTCGGTATCACAAATCGAACAATACCAGGCCTCTACTGGCTTTGAAGGCAATGGTTTTGATTGTCGTGATGTGGAAGGCTGGCAATTGGATTCATTAAAAAGTTGTAGGGTTACCTTTTGAGCTTCATAGTTAAGAGCCTTACGGCGGTTAACTCTTTTAGTGACTCGTTTGGTACCGTCAAGTGTAGGTAAAAGTTCCTTTAACGAATCATCTAGATTTAATGGTTTTGATGGACTTTTCTGAGCCTCAGGGTTGTTTGGTTGTCGCTTATTAGTCTCAAGGATGTTTGAGAGAGTATTTTCTTCTTTCTTCCTTCTTCGCATTAGGCTGGCCAGTGGAATTTCATCCTCCGAAGTGTATTCGGAATTTTGAAGTTCGTTTAAGGTTACAGGGACATTTTGAGGTCGCTCTGATAGTTGTGCCGGAGCAAAAGCACAATCTGGTATCGCCGATGGGTTAAAAGGGTAAATACCAGTAGCTCTAAATCCATTTACGATATTTTCGGGAGTCATGCATTTGGGATAAACTTGAGATAAAATAATATTAAAACGTGCTTTCGTTAACGATCTATCAGGGTTCACATCCCAATATCTCAGCAACTCTGTATCCCAATGAGATTCGAATGATTTATAAACTGATTTGTCTAGGGGCTGTAATTCGTGGGTTGTGTTAGAGGGAAGGCAGAATAAGGTAATATTTAAATCATCAGCAGCTTCTACAATACTTAAATCTAAGTGGCTTGAGGCACCATCAAATATTAACAAAACAGGGCCGGCTACTTTATGTTTTGCGAAATGATGTAGAAATTCAATAAAAAGGTCAGTTACCATACTGCCCTTTGGAGCCATTTTTACCAAGGTACCAGGAAGCACATTGTCACAATATTCCGGTTTCAGACGCTTGCCCTTAAATATGACCATTGGAGTTATTGTGTTTCCAATTGCGTTTGCAAATCCAACCACTGTGACATTTTCAGCATGTTCTGGTGCTATGAGGTGAACCCGTTTACTTCCTTTAAGTGCAAGCACAGTTTGTTGGTGATGGATTGTGAGGCGACACCCTTTCTCATCCATATTATAAATGCTGTGCGGTTTGTTTTTCAAATTTAGTTCATCCAAAACTTGGCCAAGTTTTTGAAAGTAGTCTGCAACGATGGGCTTGTTCATCTTTTGAGCTCTGGCCGGATTCATTGACTGAGCCTTTCTCCTGGAAATTTCGGGATGTCTCCTCATAAAAAGAAGCAACCAATCTTTGCCCGCCATTTCATTATTTTTGCTAAAGTTATTAGCAATGTTAAAACGACTGCAGTATCTATAAGCTTGGTGACGAACTAAATTGGAAGTTAGAGGTAAACCTATTTCGCTGTATCTAATAATTCTTTGTACGAAGTCTCTTTCTTGTTCTGGGGACAAAATGCTTGGCCTTCCTAAGCGTTTTACTGAAGCACCACCTTCTCCTATGTATCTTCTGAGAGTTCGTCGTGGAATTCCAAATCTTGTTGATACTTCTCTTTGTGACCGATTGTTATTAATAACTGCTCGCAGCGCACTCTCCAAATTTTCTTTGTCCACTGTTTTCTAATGTTTCTATTTTTATCCTTTATTTTCACCATGTTGACCGTATCTGTAAAAAAAAATGACCTTACTAAAACTTTCAAAAAGTCTTTCCTGGTAATATGGCCCAGCAACGGATAATATGGCCCATGCGGGCCATAGCGGGCCATATTAACCAAATGCACTCAATTTACTTATCGGCAGGTAACAAAAAAAAATATGTGAAAAACATGCAATATTTTTATGAGAATATATTAACAACATCAGTACTTACAGTTTGTGCTATATCCACTATCACTAAGTCGTTTTAATTCTCAAAATATTTGTCTTTTAACCTTCAATTAATTTATAACAGAGCGACGAAATGCACACAGCAACACTTGACTGCAGAGTACACAATGCCGATGCGAAATTTTAACCTTGATCTAGGTTTCTTCGGCATTCCGATCCGCTTAGGAAGGGATCGGCGTTGCCAGATTTTAAAAAAATTGTTCCGATGTAATTTTTTTTGCCACTGGGCCATATAATCCGGCGGGCCATATATACCCCCACTACCTTAATGCTGATTTTTTCAAAAAAATCAAATAGTACGCTATGACTTTTATATCACAGTTTATTTAGCAGTGATAAGGGGCATTGAATAGTGCTTAAATTAAGAAAGTTCATGATAGTCTCTCGAATCCGAAACGTCGGATTGGAAAATTAACCTTACCGTTTTGTGGAGGAGAAAAAGTGACAATGGCAAAGTGGAAATTAATTTCATCTCTCATTTCAGTTGATCCTAAAATTTTAGGAAAACTAGAAAACTGGAAAAAACAAGGCCTCAATAGAAACTTTAGTAGTCTTGCAGAACTATAAAGAACAAAACTTAACAAAGGAACAAAACAAAAAATACCAAATTTCAGTCTCATAATCACGTATGCTTCGCAATTTATTTCCACTTTGCCATTGGCACTTTTTCTCCACTACAAAAAGGCAAGGTTAATTTTCCAATCCGGCGACGTACAGTGATTCGATCTGTACATGCTAGACGGCGAAAAATATTTTACAAGTTGAATTCATTATTTTTATTTAAATATGAGATATAATGTATTTAATAAGTCGTTATTTAGCATTTGGATAAGAAATACTGAATATAGGATTATACAGGGTGTCCCAATAGTGTATGCTCGGTTGATATGTTAATAACGGCTAGTCATAGATACAAAAATTAAATAGAAAAGTTGTACAGCAACATAAGCTGCACAACCTAAAATTATTTTCATTTATACAGGATGTCTAAAAAATCTGTACTAAATCAAAATTGCTGTTTTTATGGTGCACCCTGTTTATGTTTTCTAATTTGAATTCTACGAAATTATCAACACGTTTAATTATTATTTTGTTCAATAATGTACAACACAGAAAAATAAAAATACATAATTTTCAAAAATACCCTATACAGGGTGTCCCGAAATTACATTGTCATACTTCAATAGGGTATCCTTCATCGAAAAAATACTAGTTTGTCATATAAACAGGATTGTTTTATTTGTGTTTTTAATAACTCTCATAATAAGCCAGATTTTTGAACAAGAATCGGTATCTGAGGTTGTTTCACAAAAGTGAACATTTTATGTTATAGGTAATGACTTTATCTTGTGGAGGACAGTACCTATTATGGGAGCTATTAAAATAAAATAAAAAAAATCCTTGACATCCTGTATTTCAAACACAAAGCTTTTTCGGACCTATGTTTACATGATAAACTAGTAATTTCGATGTAGAATACGCTATTTAAGAATGACAGTCTGATTTTGGAACATACACATATACACATGTTTTTATACACATAACAAAAGTTTCATAATGTCAATTATTGTTCAAAACAATAAACTATTCGAATAAACTACAGAAATATCTATAACTAGGTACCTATTTAAAAAATTAAAAATCGTCAACACTTCCCTCGATTGAGCTTTCAGAGCTGTCTGGTTCAAAAGAATTTTCATTTACTTCTGACTCTCTGATTGGTGACGTACCGCGTTCTTGGAGTCTTACTAAAAAGGGCAATACATTTTCAGGGAACGTTCTTAAACTCGCAATAGGTTCTTCACGGTACGAACCAATCAAAGGGTCAGAAGTAATGAGTAGCATATTAAAAAGGTCTGTATTTGTATTTAATCTAGATGTTTTTCGTGTATGTGCCAATCGAAAACGTCTGCAATCTTTATTGCGAGCCTCTTGGGCTTCCTCAGACAGTTGTCCGATTGGCACAATACACTCCCTAATAACATCTACTGCATGTGTCAATATTTTATGAATACTTACAGGCATTGAATACCAATTATATAAACTTATGTACATTTTCTTAGTCTCTAACAAAAAAATATTGAATAATTCTAAATTTAAGTCATATCCCGAGGACAAGCAACACAATATAACATAAAAACGCTCAATAAGACCCTGTTCGATACCGGTTATTTCGGCACTTTGAGCAGCATGTTTGAAAAATCGTCTAGCCGTATTGCCATCATTTGTGGTACCAAACCCAGGTTTGGGCTTATCCACTATAAGACCCATTTCAGCTTTGAATCGCGCTTGAATGTTTTTTTCCTGTTTGCAACAGATAATTTGTCGTTTTCATTCCGGATAGCCCATTTTTTTACTTCTAATCTATATGAGATATGCAAAAATCATTCAAGCGCTTTTATCCATGCATGTAAAGTGGATAAACCATACTGGTAAACTTCGGTCTTAGGTGTTTTAAGCTGCATGGAGTTCATTTCACTGGGTTTGGCACCACAAATATAGCAAGACTGCGTTGATTTTTGGGACGCCAAGTAATTTGCAATTTTGCCATCAATCATCGTAAAGATAAAAGTGTAGTTAACTCTAATGATCTTATTGAACATACTCATCTCAAATATTTCTAAGTTGCTAATTTGATCCCGAACTAAATCAAATTCGCGCATTGACATTTCCTCGGTTTCTTTATGGAAAATAAACTTTATTGGGCGACATAAACGGGTTGAAGACGGTTGCTTATTTTGCCACAGAACTTCTCCATTCGATGATAATAAACGAATCGGAACAAAAGAAATTACGAATAAAAATTTGTCCGTGTTACCCTCTTCGGTAAATTTTTGTTTATAAGTACTGTGGCCAGAGCTACCGTCTCCACCCCATTTACAAATTAGAGATAGTGTACTTCCGTCAGATACCTTATCGATAATGGTTGAAGCTATTGCTTTTAGTAGACGTTGGAAAGTGTGATTAGCCAACGCTTGTAAATTAATACTGGCGCTAACTTCATCTACATCAATTACATTATTTGAAGGAATACATTCACTTTTCATTTTTCTTAGGCAGTATAGCGATGGGTACAAATTGTGTCCTTTTTCTAAAGCTTTTTTTCTTAATACTTTATATTTATTATGGGTTAATCCTAAGTCGATATATAAGCCAAGTGCTTCTTCGCCAGAATAAGTTTGCAATGATTTAGCTTTTTCTATCAGTTTTTGAATTTCTTTTGCTTTATTATTGGATTCAGAAGCCGTTTTTAGGAGGACTGCTGAAGTTCTACTGCCATTAGCTCGTGCAGACATTTGTGCTGCGTATTTTAATTCAGCTAAAGACCTCGATTCAACGAGATCGCGCACCTTGGTACGTTTGGTCCGTTCGCTACAGTTTTCGAATGATTTTTGTGGTCTCCCTGGGCCACCAATATGTTCATTATTTTCATCAGAATTATTGTCTTCATTTATATTTTTGAAAATAAAATAGTTTGCCAACCAATCTTGATATTTGATTAAAAATCTAAAAAAACGAATATTTTGTTTTTTATGTATGAAGCAAATTATTTTTAGACACACTGCATTATAACGATTTTTTTCTTTTAGGATGGGAGTGTGCTATAGTAATGTCAATATTTCGGAACGAAATGTGAGAAAGTTGAAAAAAATAATATAAGTTTGATAAGTTCACCTTTCTTTTCTGCAGCCAGCCGACTCCCATTTTTTCTCAATTTTCGAAGAAAACAACTTTATTTGGGTTTTTAAACCACTTGATATATCCGTTGAAATATTTTGTAAATTAAAAGCTTCTAAAAGGAACTGATATAAGCGGTTGTTTTTTTCATTTTTTGGATGAGAACACCAAACATCCAAATAAGCCATACGAGAAACTCGGTAATCACCTTCTGAAAAAAAATGTTTTCAGTATGATGCAAGGCCGCCCGTGCGAACATTAAGAATTATGTCAAAAGAAAGCTAAATAATGTAGTTTTAACATATCAAAAAATAACAGGGGTACCTCGGGATACTCATACTTAGATTTGTTAATAAAATTGAGAATTTAGGTAAGTAAATGTTTTTATCCGCAAAAACTATGTTTATATTTCACCCTGTATAAATTGATCAATAATTATCAATCAATGTCAAAAAAGTAGCTCCTACCTTCAAAAATATTGGCCATTTCTTCAACTTGCAAAACTTAGTTTCTCCGTAGAAATATAATGAATCCAGATAACACAAATGTAAACAATATACTATCTAATTATCGCTCAATTTATTTCCTCACATTATAACTAAATGCTCGAGGAGAATGTTGACAGATGTCAATAACAAACATGATTATGTTGTTATTGGATACCTACCAATAGCTGAGCGTGTCAAAGGTTGCTAGATTAACCAATTCTTTTTTGCCGTGTAACATATATGGATCGAATCACTGTCCGACGTTTCAACTTTCTTAATTTAAATTTTTGATTTTTTTCGAGAAAATCAGCATTATTTGGAGAATTCCAAAACAACGCCATCTAGTGACCAATAACAAAGTCGTTACGGTACAGTTTATGGCTCCACGAGTAGAGCAAAGAAGCACTTTCTTTCGACACCAAGATGAATAAAATCGGTTCATTCAAAACAGAGATATCTACATTTGAAATTAAATATGTTTGACCTTCCCCCCACCACTTTATTTTTGAAAATTGACAAAATTGGTCTGGACCAAAAAAGTGCGTAATTGGTTGAGGAATACAATGCTTATATTTTCAACATACCTTAATGATGGAAATTTAAGAGAAAATTGGCAACTTTGAACCGCCACATCTTAATAAATAATTTATAGCATTAACTATTTTTTTTTATGTTAAATAAAGAAAAGTCTTGTAAATATTTGACGAATTTTTGCATAGCTAAAGGCAAAAACTTAAAAACCGTAGATTTGAAGCTTATTTAACTGTATAAATGCATCCACAAATCCGTCTCTATTACTAAATGTGTAATGTTTCATGTGTCTGAGAAATGACTTAAATAGTTATAATTTTAATTTTAATATAAACTGTATTTGTTGTAACAATTCATAAGAGTGCATGGGAAAGAAGCTTTGTGAACCTAATCTCGGCTTTCAGCTTATAAACTATACGATGTATGTAATATGTGGTACTATGTGCTTTCCTTGTAAAGTAAAAATAATATTATTGTTAATGATATTAAGCACCAATAAGTATGTGAACGATTTCAAGAATCATTCTCAAATGGGTATGTAAATATTCAAATTTCAAAAACGCTACTAAGACTGCTTTAAAGTCCTTTATATCTTGCTTAGTGAAGGCAAACAAATAAATAATTTTTTTATCAGATTTGTTTTATTATCCCCACGTACTTGGTTTAGAAATATTTTATCAGTTTGTTTTAAACTGTTGAAATATGTTTTTAGAAATATTTATAAACAACAGCAAAAGTTATGTTACAAGCGGGGATCGAACCCGCACCTCTGGATAAAAATTGTAGGTTAGGGTACTAGTTTGACAATTTTGTTTGTGGAAAATAAACTAAAAGAATTGCTAGGTTCATTTGGGTTTTAAGAATCAAGAACAATATGTCTTGAGCGGTTACTGGTTGCGTCAGCCACAATAAAACGAATGACGAATGTAATGTAAGGTCTCATAGATTTTCTAAAAACCCTGATTTCTACAGTACAAAGTTTCAGGGCCACAAATATGACAAAATTAACTTAAATAACGGTAAATATTTGGTTAAACATTACTAAATCAAATGATTTTTTAAGCATTTGAAAAGAAAAATATCGATTCTACAGAGAGCAACATCACAGCTAATATAACATACAGCTCCACATCTCTCTTAGCGGGAATGGTTTGCGCCGATCCCTTCGCGCACGGCGGTTGGCAGCCATTTGGTGGGAAAAGACGACTGTGGCGTGCATGATTCGCTTCGCATTAATATTTTGCGTTCAGCAGCCATAGTCGTGCGTTGCGAGAGTTTAATTACATAGATATTTTTAAATTGTTTTTGCAGTATAATGAGTGAAAAAAAGATTGGACATCATCATGTTTGTGCAGTGCGATCCTGTTTTAATAAAGGCTATAACTCCAAGAAGAAATTTTTTCGATTTCCCAAAGAGGCTGACCGGTAAGTACTTATTAAAAGTTTTCCGGGCTTTTGTTGGCTTTTAGTGTTACTGAATTAGACAAATTTGAAATATGTTTTTGAAGCATTATCTTTTTTTAATGACTGTAACACACAAAAATGTATGGATGAAAAAACACTTTTTCACATTGCAGCCACGAAAGCTAAGTTTTTGGAAAAATGAAAAGTTGTATGAAAGATATTGTTAAAAACATATTTTTCATAAAATATCTCTTATGGAATTTGCAAAGAACTGATGCTTTATAACACTAATATCGATTATCTTTAACTAAAAAAGTATTGTTTTTTGTTTTTGAAAGTTCCTGCCTTCTAATCCAGTTCAATAACTCAAAATGGTGTTAATTCTTGTTATTGCTTCTAAACATATGCGCAAATTAATATCGATATTGGATTTGGAATTACGTCACATAAACACACATAACATTAAAGATATTCATAAATTAAGATAAAGAAAGAAGATTTTTGCAAATAACTCGGAATCTATTAACATTTTATTGATTTCTCATAAAAGGAGTCTATTTTTAATTAACAATTTTTTTATACTTTTCGGTAATATTTGTAGTCGGATAATTATTGTAAACAAAATTAAAATGATTTCGCTATACTATATTATTAGATTGAATTTTTGGAGTTCGCGCTTTTTTATTGGAAATTTCTTTCTCTTTAAGAATATTTCTAAATGTTAGTAGTTTCCGAATAATTTGCAATACACTAAACTACCTTTTTAAATAATAATTTGTTATTAGGCTCTGAAATTGTTTACGTGATAGTTTGAAACTTTTTCATATTTTTCTAGACGTCAGGCGTCATCCGCGCCATTTTTTTATATCTACTTTTGGTTTATATTTGATGGTTACTTGTTAAACAAAAGCCATGCATTTAAATGATTTCGCTTTGTGGAGACTTTACCACAACTGTACTAAATTATGAGATTAAGACGATGAGAGGTTATTAAATTAAAATTACTATTAACAGATTTCTGGAGTCCATGCTTTTTATTAGAAATTTTTATCTCATTAAGAATATTTCTAAAAGTTAGTAGTTTCCGGGTAATTTGCAATACATTATTTTTTAAAATCTTAATTTGTCAATAGACTCTGAAATTATTTACGTGATGGTTTGTTGAAGATAATTAAAGTCGTAAATAATGTTTTTTATAGTTCTTTACGTTTTAGTTACCGCATGGGTTGACAAAAGTTTTAGTTTATTCGCTAATTTTTCCTTAAAATAATTTGAGGTTTCTTTTATTTTTCAATTACTTATAGATTTATAAAATGTTTCGATTAAGACAAATAAACCCGTTGGTAATACATCTAATCAGTTTTTCAGCCTAAAATGAAATTTTATTTATTAAAAAATCGGATAGGCGCCTCTTTGAAAGTATAGAATATGAATTTATTATTTTCGAACTTGGTTATTAAAATTTTAATTTAGGTACTTAAATAAATCTTGCAGGTAAAGGAAGATATATTAGATCAATAAAAAGGCTTTTATTTGGTGGGGCAGGTAGAGTAGATTTTTTTCGAATAATATAGGCCATACTTTGAAGTAATTAATGGTCTGGTATAGTAAAATGCAAATGACAACCCCGGCCGGCGCCTTTCGATCAGATAAAAATATTTTCTTGGTAGGTATTTCCAATGGTCAAAATCGAATAAAATTTGCATGAATATAATATGTCCTTTAGAAAAATAAAAAAAGCAATATTTCTAATACAGATTTATTATCCCGAAACTCCAAAGGGCCGGCGACTGTCTTTATGATGTTTTATTGCTTTTAAACGTGTGGTTATATAATTAGTACGAATGGAAATAAATATTTAGGTGCAAAAAATGCACTATGTCCATTAATTATCGAATGCACTGTTGTACAGAGTAAACGGGACAGGTGAATTTTTAGGTAAAATTTGAATATTTTTAAAACAAGAGATATTGAGATGCGGTTTTCAGCTATTTCTTATCTTGCAAATTTTATTCAATAATACCGATTTAGGAGTAAAACTCGCTTGAGCCAAAAATTTATTTATACAGGATGTTAAACAAAATGGCAAATTTTTCAATTATTTGTTCTGAAAATTTAGAAAAAAGATTTTTTATTCTGATTGCGAGATTAGCTTAGTTTTTTTAAAACACAATTTTAAGAGTTTTAGAATTTAAAAAGCAGATATTACTTCCACATCTCCAAAAGACGGGGAAGTATAGTATCGGCTTTGGTGTCGGCAAAAAAATGTCCGAAAAATTATTTTCGCTAAATCGATTTAAAATTACTCAAAACGTGTAAAAAACCTAATTTCGGCGAAAAAAATGTTTCTGTCTGTCGGTCTGTTTGTTTACCCGATAACTCTCGAAGGAATTGTGCTATCGAGCTGAAATTTGGTACACAGGGAGGGGTCCATAGGAGAATGGTTCGGATTGTTTTTGGGAAAAATCGGCTTAGGGGGAAGAGGATGTAAATCGGTAAAAAATAGTTATTGATTGTAAATTGCCGAGTTTAAATGACTCAAAACCTGTAAAAAAACTAATTTCGGCGAGAAAAAAATCTGTTTGTCTGTCTGTCTGTATGTCAGATTACGCGATAACTTGGGCTATTGCGCTGAAATTTGGCACACGAAGAGCAGTCCATAGGAGAATGATTCTGATCGCTTTTATGCAAAAACGGCTTAGGGAAAGGTGGTGTTAATCGGTAAAAAATAGTTATTTTTTGTAAATGATCATGTTATATGTCCTGCTTGAGATTTCTGTGAAAATAAGGGGTTTAGGCTATGTTAGGTTAGGTTAGGGGATGAAAATTATGCTGTTTAAAAAATCGAGTGTTACGTAGTTCTATGGGTTTTTGAGGGTATTGATTTCAATTTCAAAACTCGTTCATCATTTTAATAAAATTTTAGGGGAGGAGAGTAGGTTGAAATTCTAAATTTTATTTTTTTTTTCGTCTGAAAACAAGGGTCGGGTAAGAAAATATATAGGTACTAGTTTGACACGATGTGGAAGTAGTGATTCCATTGGCAGCGATTTTTTTTGAGGTATGTGTGTTTTTTTGAAAAAAAAATTTTTTTTTTCATAGTACATAGTCATAGTTGTTTTTTACTAGAAAGCCCCTAACTTTGATTTTTTTACAATCTATAGAGTCTGCACTACACAAAAAATATATAGAACGTGCACAATAAATGACAAGATTAGTTAAAAACCTAGCGATTCTAACGATCGTGTGCGTATATTTCGAAGAAATTCAAATTTAAAAGATGTTTAAGTTCTAAGAAGTACTGAATATTTTCTGCAAGCTGGGGTCTTTATTTTCCCTTTAACTTTATCATTTTTGAAAATAAAAATAAAAGGTGTTGCTTTTAGAACCAAGTTTGCTGTGACCGGGTGATACATGAGACAAGTAACAAGCTGATATTTTTGTGGTCTTAAAAATATCTATTTGAAATTTGAAACATTTGTCTAATTCCATAAGAGACAAATTTCCGATGCAAAAACAACTAAAAGTTACTTCGAATTTTGCCGGAAGTGACTCTGCTTTTTATTTAAAGAAAAAAAACCTGTATATTTTTTGCACTATTTTATTCAGCCTATAATAGTCTTCTACTATATTCCACAAGTTAACTTTTTGCAAAATGGAGGCTGGACACCTATTTCAAAATTCAACATTGCCGCATTTTACAAAAAATACAGGCGCTATTTATAAATATATGTTTTAAATAGTCCAAAATAAACTTATTTTTTGAATTTTTTACTTTTCTTTAATCGAAAGAGCATTTACTTTAATGGTACCTTGTATATTTTATAAGTCATTTTCGCCATAAAATTACGTTTTTAAAGATGTGTCGCATGCTTAACTTTATTTTCAAGATAACGATATGCTAGACATCCTTGACAAATCAGGTAGCCTTTCTCTAAAATAAATGGCTATTTTATAGTAATTGTGAAGTGTTCTAAAAAAAAACAAAACAGTTTTAAATTTTGTACTGTATAAATGCATTTTTTTTTTATAAAGCGGCAATGTTGAATTTTCAAAAAAATTGCTGTCTAGTCGCCATTTTGAAAACAAAAATTAAAATATCGTTGAAAAGCTAAGTTTAGGATGAATGCGATAGCACAAAAAAATATATACAGAGTCCTACTTAGTGTTTTAACACCTCGGAAAAAACCGGGTTTTTCCCGAAAAAAATCCGTTTTTTTCCAAAAGATTAAAAAAAAACAAAATAGTTTTTATTTTTGTTAACATGAAAAATAAGTTAAGAAACAAAAAATGTTCTTCCTTAAAATTAGTAAAGAAAATTTAAAAAGTTAAAAATAAAGAACCAAAATGTATTAATTAAAAACTTTAAAATTAAATTAATATACTTCCAATTGGAAAAAAGCCGGTTTTTTTAAAACACTAGTTCTACTTAATTAAAAAAAAAATAAATTAGGGGGTCAATTCCGGTAAAATTGAGAGCCAAAAGGAATTACTAAATAACATTTTTATTTTTTTATACTATCTTCGTTTTTTTTTAAATTTTACAGAGCTAAGGTATGGGCAATGAAAGCCAAACGAGAGGATCTGTTAGACAAATTGGAAAAAGCTCATAATAGCTACACTCTTTGTGAAGACCATTTTGAAGAAAAAATGTATACTAGTCATCTTCATACACGATTGAAAGCCACTGCAGTTCCTACATTATTTCCATCTCTTGAAGGAAGTTCTAAGAGCATTAAGGGTGACCACGCATATAGTAGACCCTTGCTACTTCCTGCGAAAATCAGAGTTCTGGATGACAGAATTTTAGTTCCAGCTATCACAAATACTGACCCAGGTATTTACGATATTCTATAATTTTGTATTGTTAAGTTGTAACAGCTAAATAAAAGTGTAAGGATCTTTTTTGCGAATTTTGCACCATGGTTGGTGTGAAGGAAATACGTTTTTTCTACGATCTTTGAATTATTTATAAACTGATGTTATTTTCTTCTTCTAGTAGGTCAAACAAACATAGTCAGAATCAAGCCTACAACCACGGCCAAAGACAAGGTGGAAACCGAGGTCCAAGTCGAGGGTGAAACTCAGGACGACCGCGACGTAGACGTGAAAACCGAGGACGAAATCGAGGTGGAAACCGAAGTTGAAGTTCCAGGGAAAACCGAGAATCAAACTGAAGCCAGACCCTTCGATGCTAGTAGTCCCCCTCTGATGTCTCCAAGTTCTACCCAAACATCAGCCAACTTATCTTTTGATACTCCGAGGAAGAAAAAATATAGACGCAACATTAAATCTCTTACTACAGAAAATCAATATTTGCGAAAAAAAGTTCAGACACTCGAAAGACAATTAGATAGTCAGTTAGATAATATAACTTTAAATCAATATATGTCTCTGACATTCAAATTTTGCAATTCGGTCGACACTGCTAAAATTATTAATATGCAGATATCACAAGGGCGAAAACATCCAAAGGGTAGACGTTATAGTAAAGAGTTCAAAACTGAATGTTTGTCCATATATTTTGCCGGTCCCCGAGTTTATAAAAAATATTTAATGCATAAATATAGCCTTCCAGCTCCCAATACATTGTTAAAAGAAATTCGAGCTATTAAAATAAGACCAGGATTAGAAAACGCTGAATTTTATAATTTGTTAAAAAAAAAGATTGACGGTTTTCAAGAGCAAAATAGGTATTGCCTACTATGTTTTGATGAGATGTCTATTAAAGCAAATTTGTTTTATGAACGGTCTCAAGACTGTATAATTGGACTGGCCATAGATGACAAAGAAGAGAAGATCTTTAAACCAGCTTTGACTGCATGCGTGTTCATGTTAAGAGGACTTTATTGCAAATGGAAACAGCCTCTCGCCTATTTTCTTTGTCATACTTCTTGTCCGGCGCAATTATTGCACGAAAATTTAAGTAAAGCTTTGCAAAAATTGAAAAATATTGGCTTAAATGTTTGTGCAGTTACTTCTGACATGGGTTCTAATAATATCAAATTAAGTAATATTTTAAATATCTCTATTCAAAATAGCCGTTTTTGCCTTCAAAATCGTTACCTTTATTATATTTTTGATGTGCCCCATATTATAAAAGCCATTAGAAATATGCTAATGAAGTATGACTTTTACGTTGATGGTAAAAAAATTTCTTGGCAGTACATAATTGACTTTTATGAAATAGATAAAAAATTTCCGGTTAAAGCAGCACATAAATTAACTGACTCACATATATATCCCACAAATTTTCAAAAAATGAAAGTTAAACTTGCCACACAAGTATTTAGCAATTCTGTTTTTGTAGGCATGAGTTTTTACATCAGATTTGGTTCTCTACCTGCAGAAGCCACTGAGACTGCAGAGTTTGTTAAGAGAATAGACCAGCTCTTTGATATTTTAAATTCGTCACAAACTTCACCCGGTAAAAGGTATAATGCAGCCTTCAAAGGGGAACCCTTTCAAATGGAGTTTTTGACTGAATGCCTATCTTTTTTAGAGAAACTTGAAGTTAGAGATAGAAATAATGTAAACTTAACGAAAAAAGTTAAATTCATTAAATGTCTTCAAATTTCTATCAATAGTATTCTAAATTTATTTAATTATCTTCGTGAGAATGCTAGTTTTGATTATTTATTTACCCGAAAATTAAACCAAGATTGTCTTGAAAATCACTTTGGTAAAATTAGAAGTGAAAACGGCAAATGCATCAACCCAACAGCCATACAGTTTCACAGAACTTTTAGAAAGTTGCAGTGCGTTAACTTACTTAACTCAGGTGCAGAAAATTGTGAGGCAGATGCAGATCAAATGCTCTTAAGGCTTCCCGACTGTAAAGACGATTCTATACCTGAGGAAGAGACCAGTTCACTAAAAGAAGTAAGCCTCGAAATTAATAAAATAAATTATTCCCGAGATGAAATGTTAGAAAAAAATTTTATAAGGTATGTGTGTGGATATCTTTTAAATAAATCCCTTCGAGTTCACTCTTGTGATAATTGCATTAAATATAGCAAAGACCACAAAGATTTAGATGATTCATCCGTTTATTGTTTTTTAAAAGCATATGAAAATGCCGACAAAGATACGTTTGGAAACCTACAAATGCCAAATGATAAATTTGTAGAGTTTATTTGTAAAGTCGAACTAATATTTCAAGAACACTTTGAAACACTTGCAATAAAACCTAACCTTTGTAGCAATCTTTTTGGTTTAACTAAATCATTGCATTTTATTCATCCATGTGAATACTTTCCCAAAGAATTTGTCATTAATCTATATATAAGAGTAAGAATCTATTATACGCTAAAAACAATAAATGGAAACTTCAAAAATATAAGCAGGAATAAATTAATAATATGGAAAAATTTATAAAAATATTTCTGTTTAGTTTACTCCATAAGCATTTTTTACTATTAAACATTTGTGTAATTTTTTCTTTTTCATTTACTTAATAATAACCATTGAAATCATAAAATACCATGGAATTTTATTTAACATCATTTTCCTTTATCTATTAGTATACATACCAGGTGTCAACGAACATATTGGACAGGCCATAACTTGTAAAGTATTAGATGTATCAAAACGAAATTTCATATAGTTAAATGGTACATAAAGAGGAGAGTTCTCGTATATTTTTCACTTTTCAGTAATTTCCGGTTTCACCGGAAATGACTTCAGTTTCAGTTTTTTTAATGGAACACTCTATATATTTTTACATTTTTGGATTCCTGAGGCAATTTTGAATCAGATTATGACATTTTAAAAAGTTTTGACGCCTACTTGATTTTTACATCCATTTTTAAAATTGCAACTAGGTGGCCATGGCCGGACGCTAATGATTAATCTAAGGACCTGAAATGATGACAGAATAATACAATCGCTAAGTTTTAGTTATTAGTCTGATAACTAGGAGCAAAAGAAGTTGATAATAATCAAATTTTTGTGTCTAACTATTTTTTTTCCAAATGGCGACCCTTTTTAGACAAGCACTTTTTGAAAAGAGGATTTTTTTGCGAATCTAACGGTACTAACTTTTTTGCGATAAGCAAAAGCGATTGCATCAGCTCAAAAATTAAATATTACTTAGAAAAATACTTGATAATCAATTATTAAATTTTATCAAGTGTGCCATGGATAGCCATGCTGGATATTAAGTAGGATTTTTTGTTTGGACAGTGACACTCACCTATTCTTTCTGAGCAGACATACGATTGTGTCACTGTCAAGACAAAAAATTTTACTTAATATCCAGCATGGCTATCCATGGCATACTTTTTCCTAAGTTATATTTCATTTTTGAGCTTATTTCTAATCCAATCGTAAAAAAGTTTGTTCCGTTAGATTCGCAAAATAATCCTCTTTTTAAAAAGTGCTTGTCTAAAAAGGGTCGCCATTTGGAAAAAAAAGTTACGACACAAAAATTTGATTTTATCAACTTGTCTTGTTCCTAGTTATCAGACTAATCACTAAAACTTAGCGATTGTATTATTCTCTCATTATTTTAGGTCCTTAGATTAATTTGCGTCCGGTTATGGCCACCTAGATGCAATTTTAAAAATGGCTGTAAAAAATCAAGTAGGCGTAAAAAGATTTCATATTCTGATTCAGAATTGTCTCAGGAATCCAAAAATGTAAAAATATTCAAAGTGCTTCATTTAAAACATTGAAACTGAAGTCATTTCCGGTAAAACCGGAAGTGAAGTAAAAAATATGCGAAGACTCTCTCCTTTATGTATCATTTACCTATACCAAATTTCTTTTTGATACGTCAAATACTTTACATGTTATGGCCTGTCTAATAGAATCGTTGACACCCGGTATATACAACTCTACGCTACTCTTTATTAAGACTATGTCGGTTATTGGTTTTTAATATCATTAATAATATTCTAATTATTCAATTAAATCGCTTTACAATAACCATATCAATGTAAATTTAAACATTGCCTACTCCGGTACTGTCCGTCACAAACTAGTTATTTATTACAATATTCAAAATCAGTTTAGTCTGGCTCTGACTTTTCCCACCAGCGAGAAAAGGAAACGACAATTTCATCTCACTTGGTTTTCGACCGCCAGAATAAAGGTGCCGACCCTAAGAAGGGGAGCTGTATGTTATATTAGCTGTGGCAACATGCTCCAGACTTGTTTAAAAACTAATAATTGAAAAAAATAAAAGAAATATTACAGATGAGACTGAGAATCGAATTTTGGCAGGCTTACCTGATAACAGAAAATTTGAGTAAACTAAATCAGATAAAGATTCAGCTAAAAGGTGTATGCAGGGTTGTTCCAAAGCGTACTTTTGAACCAAATTTGGCACAATTTATCATTCATATTATTAATTAATTTACTTGAAGGCAGTGGCGGCTCGTCAGGGTAGGCAAGGTAGGCGCCGCCTACCCTTGAATAATCGTGCCTAAATACTGCCCAAAAAATCTAATATCTCATATCAATTAAACAATATTTAACCGTTTAACATCACAAAATATACAAAACTTTCGAAAAAACCCGTGCGTTTCCCTTAGAAATTCCTAACATTTAAATAAACATCGATTACATGCGAAACCTATGTACGTTTAGAGGCGATATATCCCAACCGCCTAAATTTAGATGTTCTCTACGGCAGCCAGCCAGCCCACGAAAACGCACATCGCCGACGACCAGCGACCGACATACAGAGAAAATCACGCGAAATAAACTACTACAGTAGGCGAAACGATCGTCCGCCTTCGGCAAATATTTGACGTCTTCGCATTGGATTCCAATATTGTTCATCTGGCAGTGTTGCCAAATTCTCGAATTTTCACCTGAACTGCTTTACGTTTTTAGAAAATATGCATATGCATAAGGCTACCAACTTTTTCATTTACGAATGCGGGACACAACAAATTTTAGTATGCGTTGTAGGCGCATTAACCATATTCTAAAATTCTTTATTTTCAGCATTAATTTTTTAATTAATTAAATTGATTATCCGAACATTCTGTTATATACTAAAGCAAAAAAATTAAAGCCATTAAACATAAATGTTAGGTTAGGTGAGGTTTTTTTAATAATAATAAAATGAAACATGTTTCTACACTTTGGTATTTTTTTTAATTAAGGCTTATTTATAACACATAATTTAGTTTAATCAAATCTTCTTAAAATGGTACTTCTCTGTATTATTAAACCGATAAACATGGGAACTTAGAATATGATTTGTTGCAATTCGGGACTTGCGGGACATAATTAGAGAATGCGGGACGATTTCTAACCTTATTTGTAACGCGGGACCTTAAAAGATAATCCGGGACTGTCCCGCAGAATGCGGGACGGTTGGCAGCCTTACATATGCAAACATTGCAAACCATAAAAAAAAATAAAATAAGCAGTTTCAATGTTGTTAGGGTGGTTTTGAAAGGGTTTTTTAAACAAAATCTAGGTACATCTCAAGAAAAATAAAGAAATTCTTCTCAGGCTTGCGAAACCGTATTTACAAATTTTGCGTTTGGCAACGTTGGCCACCTGCTACTATTCTCATTAATCTCATTTATAATTCGTAAAAATCGTAAACAGTATGCATGATGCAATATTATCGTTCGTTCGGATTTCCGGTCAAGTGATTTGAAATTTTGTCAATTACATTCTGACCGCTCTCGTTTTCTGATATCCATCAATAAATAAAAACATTGGACGGTGATACGTGTGTGTTTTTTTGACTATTATTTTACGACCGCGTCTAGTTTTTCTGTGCTTTAATTTGTGATTTTGGTTGTTTATCGGCATTGGCCAGAAGAAAAACGAAGAAATCCTGATAAACGGATAAGTATTTTTGTTTTATTTGTTTCTAATAGACATATTTAGGTATTAAATATTTTGCTTTTAAGTGTAGTTTCGCTAGTTTTAGGGGTTGGACGGTTCATATTCGATGAATTTACCGTCGCGTCGACCGTAGGTTAAGTGCGTTTTTTCCGGTTTGTTCTATTTGATATAGGTACATTACGTTGCTTTGTTTTTTTTTAATGGATTTTTAAAAAGTCATGGCGAATAATCCGGTGCATGATATTGTTTGCTCTTTGTGCGAGACACCATTTTCGCGTCTAAACGAAAACGATCGAAAAGATGTTATTTATTTTGGCCGCCCCACGCCACTTCTCAATATTTTAAAGCCTGATAAAAAACAGGGCCAAACTTTTTCACGATCGTTTAAAGCTCAATGGTACGAAAGTCATCAGTGGATATGTGGTAGCTATTTTAAACAAAATTTGTTTTGTTGGTCATGTTTACTTTTGGCAAAAGGCAGAAACAATACTTGGGTGCGTCAGGGATTTTCTGACTTGAAAAATTTATCTGCGGCCATAAAAAAACACGAATCATCGAAAGAACATTTAAGCAGTTATCTTAGTTTAAAGCGGTTAGAAAAAAACAGTAGCACTATACAGGATGCGCTACAATTACAATCTTCTTTGTCTCTTAAATTATATAATGAGGAGGTGAGAAAAAACAGACTTCTAATGAGCTATTTGGTCGATGTTACGTGTCACCTAGCAAAGCAAGAATTATCTTTCAGAGGCCATAATGAAAAAAGCGATTCCGTTAGTGCGGGAAATTTTCGGGAAACTTTTAATCTGTTAATTAAACGTGATAACGAAATACAACAACATTTAAAAAAAATTGGAAATATTTTTTCTGGTTTATCAAAAACTATCCAGAATGATTTGATATCCTGTATTTCCGATTACCTTGCAGATACATTTCATAGGGAGATAAAAGAGTCGTTGTTTTTTGCAGTGCAAGCTGACGATACTACGGATATTTCTGAGAAGTCCCAATGTGCGATTTCAATTCGGTACGTTAATAAATACGGTGAAATCAAAGAAAGTTTCTTGGGTTTTCATGACGTTAGCGAAGACAGAACAGCGGACGCAATGTATGGATTAATTGTTACAGTCATAGGCAATTTCGATTATAAAACAAAATTAGTTGGGCAATGCTACGATGGTGCTAGTGTGATGGCAGGTTCATTGAATGGTTTGCAAAAAAAAGTTAAAGATGATGCTCCTTTTGCTTTGTTTACGCATTGTAGTGCGCACAGATTGAATTTGGTTTTACAAACTGGTTCAAAAAATATAAAAAATTGCCGAATTTTTTTCGCAAGTGCGTCCTCGATTCCCGGATTTTTTCATCAGTCTGCAAAACGGACATTTACTTTAGATTCGACGATAGGAAAGAGGATTTCTTCCAGTTCAGACACCAGGTGGGCTTCCCGTTCTAAAATCATTCAAATCTTGCACTCTGAATGGGAAGGCCTAAAATTAGTTTTTTCTAAAATTATTGACGACCAATCATCATCGGCTGAGTCAATAAACGGGGCCAAGGGATATCTTAAATTTATGAACGATTTAGAATTTTCGTTTCTTACCGCTGTGTATAAACATATTTTTGACATAACTGACCCCCTTTTCAACATTCTACAGAAAAAATCATTGGACATCACCTATTGTAAAAAGCAAACATTTATGGCAAGAGATCGTATCAAGTTATTGAGAAATGAGACAATGTTTAATACAATATTTGAACAAGCCCAAATAAGGATTTTTAATAATAGGGACTCAGGGCAATTGTCAAAAAGAATTAAGTTATCGGACACCATTAAAGGCGATGAGCAAAGTTCTTTACGCATTTTATTTTATGAGATAATTGACAATATTGTGACTCACATAGAAGTTAGGTTTGCAGATATGTCTCAGTTATTATATTTTTCTTTAGCGGATTGCTCAAAATTCGAAGAATATAGCAAAAATTTTCCGCTTGAATTTGTGACGAATAAAAACGTATTCTCGCAATACAATAAAAAAGTTTATCGTCACTTGCGCTAATTTCAATAGAAAAAGAGTTGTTCTGCTCCTTACAGAAGGCTGATAACTTTACGGATGTCATAATAAGTAAATTCGCCCTTTTAAAAGATAGGCGGATAAATTTAATTTATAAAACTTAGTTGTCAGCTAAGTGTGTACGCGGCTTAACGTTTTCTTATAACGTCATTATTCTTGAAATTATTGTGGTTGTCGCCTACCCTAGCCTAAACACCACGAGCCGCCACTACTTGAAGGTATCACAATACCATTCAAAAAAAATAAAATGATATACGAAATTAACGACATATTTTTTTAAAAAATACCATAATAGGACTTTTAAATAATTTTGTGTTACAAGTCATAACACAGCATGGCTTTTTACGTCAGGGCAGGAGATAGTATGAGCGGCGTGAAATAGAAATCGACGCGTGGCTCCATAAGAGATAGCTTTACCTCGTGGGGTCGGGGAAATATTAGATGAAATTGTTTGTTTTCTCCGTCTGTCTATGCTAGTTGCCTATTTGTCTGTCTCTGTCTAACGGTATTAAATGCGGAAAGCCTGGCTATTCAGTCGCTCAAAGTTAATGATTCGAGGGTCGAGTCAATTTTGAATAAACACGGTTTTTTTTATTTAAACAATCTCCTGGACAGCAGTAGCTGTTAGCAGTGTATTCCAAATCTTTATATAATTATTTCCCCACTTGTTCTTGTCTTGTATGTTAACGGATTAATTCGGTTAAAAATCGGAAGTGTATGAAGTCAGTTCAACACGAAGCTTTAAGTACCCAATAATGTTATTGTTAGCAGACGTTCGAGATACCCATGCGCTGCTGGAAACCTAGATAGGGCACGAGCTGCGGGCGTGGGTGATGATCATATCTACTGGTGTGTACTTGGCAGCCAAAAGTTAGCAGCTAAACTGCTGATGACATTTTAATAATATTCCGTAAAAGGTTATAATGCATTTCAGTTTTTTGAAAAATAGACAATGAAACCTTCCGTTTTATTTTAATATTTTAGTAGATATTAAACGGGTCAATATGATTACTGAACACAGGTTTAAGGAGTCGTTTAAAATTTACATTATTTTGGTTGGCAACAATGTTCTCTCAATTTTTCGAATATACATAAAGTTCAGAGACATCCATATTTTTGGATATCAGTTTAATATTTATTTAGTAAATAAGTGCTATAATTGCACGAGCATAGGCAGCAATTTGTTTCGTGTATCAAGTACAATATTTGCAAATACAAATTGACTTATTTCAGCAACACACTTCACTTGATTTTTATATTTATTCTAGTTAATATAAAGGCCTTAAATAATTCGTAAGCCGTCAAAAGATGCTTAGGTTACCATAAGACACATTAGGCAAAACGCTAATTACTTTGAAAAACTAGATATACGGTCAATTTGATTTTTATATACATTTTGGCAAATATATAGTCATAATCAGTTATATAGAGAATGACTCGAGAGACTTCAAAGAGTGTCTAATTTATATTATAGCAAAAGTTTGTTACATGAACTATGTACGTTCATGCCTTTTTTTTTGCAGACAATCTAAACATACTGCCAACTTGTTTTTTATATATGTTTTAGCTAATATGTAGGCCTAATTAATGGACATATAAAGAATGACCCGCTAGAAAGAGTGTCTAATTTATATTAAGGTAGAATTTATTACATGTGAGCGCATATACATATTTATTTTATAAGCTCACATGTAATATAATGTACTTTAATGTAAATTAGACACTCTTTGATAGTTGGCGGGCCATTCTCTAACAACCCTGTGTGTATGTCCATTTGAAGGTATTAGAGTCTATTAAATTCTAAGTCTTTAGTTCTGTAAAAAAAAACAACTAAAAAGTTACAAAAAAAATACATTTTAACATTCCGTTTTCAATCTGTTTTATTTATAATCTTTTCATTAACATTGTCTTTCCTTTTTCATTTCTGTATGTAAATCTTTTGTTGATATTTTGTAAAAGTAAAATAAATTTAACATACCTTTTATTTTCAACTTTTACTTTAATGAGATAATTGATATAGTTCCTATAAAACTAGTAAAAATAATATTTTAAATAATACATTTAGTTTTGTCTAATAAACCATGTTTTAGTCTTAACTGTAAAAGGTTAGGAAAGCTAATCATTATAATAAGATATCCTTAATTACCAAAATACAACACAGATACTCCGTAGCAGTGGTTTTACAAATAGCATCTACTTTCTCTCAGTTCGGCTATGTATCTATAACGTCTGACTTTAATACAGCAGAAGTACACAAACTTTTGGCGACTTGAAAAATATCAGCATTAAAAAAAAACTTCTTGCACATTAGGGATCCAGCTTGTCCAATAATGATATTCTGTCACTATTTATTAAAAAATGCACACTTTTACTCAAAAAATTTTACATAGAACTGGAATAAAGTTCAACTAAATGCTTTAACTGTTTAAAAAATATGTATCCTTACATATTTTTTAAACCGACCTATTTTTACTCATTTTCTTTATCTATAATAGACTTAACGTGTGGCTTACAAACTTTCTAGAATGATATACATAGATGGAGGCCTTGACCTTGAACTAGGCTACAAACACTAGAAACCAGAAAAAAAATTAAACTAGAAACAAAAGATTTTCGTAATCTTAAATAATTAAATGTGTACCACGCACTGTATATAAAAATTGAATAATACATATATCAACATTTTTACATTAGGTATATCTTCTTTAAGCATAATTAGGTTTGTGCAGCCAGTGCTAAAATGTCATCAAGTTCTTCTATACAGTAGCTGAACACTTCGTAGTTTAAAGAATATAAATTCACACAGAAGACTCGAAGTAGGACTCTTAAATATACTTATTATGATAAATGGAGGTTTTTTGTTTTATTTATTTCCGCATAGAAGTTCCTTATGAGTGAGGGGTAGGCTCGGAGGTAGGTAACGGATAAACATTTTCAGTTTTATTATCTCTTGGTAATTGCCATCATGACATGTATGTTGTTTGTTATCCGTAGTGCATTCATTAGTCAGCATTCTTATGTATCAGCTAAAACAAAAATATCTAGTTAGATACATATAAAAAATACTTAAATATACATATGTATGCTTAAATAAGATTAAATAATATCTACATAATAGCAAAAAATGTTTTATTTACTATCAATTGTTTTACGTAAGGCTTCAAGGGTCTGGTTTCAGTATTTGTGTAACGAACTACATAATTTTCTCATTATATACGTAGCACTAGAAAATTAAATAATACATACCTGCACTTCAAAAGATAAATAAATTTATTCTAATAAACAACTTAATGATCTGCAACTATCGTACGTCGCACAGACTAGTATTTTAGCTCAAAACCTGGCCAAAAATGTTTACTTGTTTTTTTCACGTGAATGCGGTTAATTAATGATTATTTAGCAATATTTTATCTAATTTAGTGATGGTAAGTATATTTACGGGCGTAAATATTGGAATGTGGCTATGTAAAATTAAATATTTTTGCAGGGTAACTAGGAATAGGTACAAAACTTCTCTAGTTTAACATGAAATTCTATTTGGCCGAAAACAACATAAAAACACTAGTGTAATATATAATAATAAATTATTAGTACTAAAACATAAAATATACGTCAATGAAAAATAAGTTATTTTTCTGTGGTAAATTATAGAATAATCCTAAAAATCGATACTTACGTACAAAAACTAATAAACTAATAACGAAGGCGAAGCGAAAAGGTTATTAGTTTTTTATACATAGATATACTATAAGCATGGTATTAGGTTATGAGCCTGCTTCCTTATGATGACATCGACATACATAAGCAAATTTCAGTTTTTGAGATACAACAAAGAGAAAAAATACGTATATATCTATTTACTATTTCTGTACCTCAGAGGTAAACTGTACTGTACTGTAAGTCCTTAAATCCTAATTTCTCAGGGAAGGCAAAAAACATTTTGTAAGTTAGTGTAATTAAGTGACTTGACATAGGATCAAAGTGAGTATATTTCGGTTATGCTTAATGCCAGGACCCTGAAAAAAATTTTAGTGGTAAAGGAAGTTATGATAACTAGAATGAAGTTAAAATCTCATTATCTGAAAAAAAGTGACTTAAAACCTACAGTTTACCTCTGAGGTACAGATCTACCGCTTATATCGAAACCCTAAATTAAAAAAAAAATCGAAACAAGACCCCTATTCGTTTAAGATTAAGATTACAGCCTATTCTCTATGTCACTATCATCATCAACATCTATATCTGCTTTTAGGAATTCCAATGCCTCCTTTGTAAATAACTTTTTTTTTGTATTTTTCGTAGCTCTTATGCTACTTAAATAAGGGTCTGAGGTCAACAAAAGCCTATTCAACACATCCTCGTTACACTCCTTTCTGGAAAATTTTCTGGAAAAGCTTTCTCTGTACTGCCGGAAGTGCTTATTCCTTGCTTCCGCAGCTTCCTCCGACAACTGACCGATTGGCAATAAAGCATGTGTTATAACACTTGCCGAGTGGGTTAAAATTTTATGCACAGTTGGTGACATTGGTTGCCAAGGATATAAATTTACATAGAGCTTGGCCGAATCTATAATGTACAGAGAAAACTTTTCCACGTCAATTTTGAAGCCAGAGGATAATACTTCTAATATTATCTTAAATCTAGTTATTAATTCAAAGTCTATTCCTGTAATAGCAGCTGCTTCCTCTGCATTGTTGAAAAATCTACGGGACGAATTCCCGTCATTAGTATTACCGAATCCAGCTTTCGGAATGTCCACCAGCAATCCCATTTTCTCGCGGAACGCTTTTTGAATGTTCTGTTTGGCAGTTTGAATTTTTTCTTTGTCACTTTTTAGTGTAACGCGACTTACATGTACTCCTGCCTTTACTTTATACGATAAATGTAGGACGAATTCGAAGAACCTGATTCTGGAGTGCAATATTGACAACCCAAATTGAAAAGTTTCCGGTTTTTCTGTGCTTTTTTGTGTTAAGTCATTGAAGTTTTTGGATGTTTTGCCACATATGTAGCAGCGCATTGTCGAAGCATTGTTTGTGACAGCAATTTGTGCTTTATTTGGATATTATTTTTAACATTTGTTGGATACAGATTTCTGGCCTGGTTTTCCACGTATTCAAACTCTTCATTAGTGGTTTCTTTAGTTTCCTTGACAAATCTCATTCTGATAGGCCTGCAAAATCTAGGTGATGATGGGTTAGGATTCTGCCATACAATTTGTTGTCTACACATAAGTCTTACTGGCACAAGGGAACTTAGAAAAATGTTAGCATCACTGTCGCTTTTATCTTCAAATTTTTGCTTATATTCGCATTGCTTGGAGCCGTCACAACCCCACTTAAATATAAGCAGAAATTCTTTATTTTCGCCTTGGATGTTCTCGAAAACTGATTCCAAATATTTACACAGCCGCAAAGTTGTGTGGTCGACTAAATCTTGTAACTTCACTTCGGCAAAAGTTTCTCCAATACTTTTTGGGGGATAGCAATCGTGTTTAGCGTTTTGAACGTATTTGTAACATGGGTATATATCTTTATTTGCTTGACGAATCACCTCGTATTGACTCATGGTTATATTAGCTTCGACGAATATCGCCAATGCCTCTTCTGGTGTGTGTTTTTTCGCTGTAGCTTTTTGGTCACCAATAGCGGCTAACTTTCGAAAATTTCCCGCACTAGTTGGAGATTTGGTAATATGTTTAATTATTTTTGATGTTTCAATATTACCCGCAGCTCGCTGACCCATCTGTGTCGCGTATGTCAACTTATCAAGGGGGACATTCATTCTAAGATCCATAGTGTTGCGCCGCTTTGATCGGTCAGTTAGTTCTGCAAATTCTTTACTTGGTCTACCTTTGGAACTGCGAGGAGCTGGGGCAGCAGGGAATGTAATTCCTCCATCCAACCATTGTTGATGTTTTTCCAAAAAACGTTTTTCTGTACTATTGCACGAGAGCCATTTACGTTTATAAACTGTTTTAAAATTCTTAATGGTATTTTGAAGTATAGCAAGTTTTTCAGGGGGGCAATTTGTAATGGCAACTAATTCTGCTTCTAAGCTGTTTAGTTTTTCATCAAATAGTCTCTTTGCGCTCGCTCTCACTCGATCATGCAGTTCCCTTCGAGTCATAGATTTGACAGAATCTGCAAAGACGCCCAGTAATAATAAAAAAAGTACATTGCCGATGCGCCACCCTGTATGTTGCCATAATATACAGTTGGGCACAGAAAATTTCGGACACTTAGGTTGCTTTTGACATATTGAGGATATTTATAAAATATGACAGAAAACGCTGAGTTGACGTTGAGTGTCCGTAGATTTTCGCCCGTAACCGCATGTCATGATATTATACTGGACATAGCACATTTGAACTTTAATTTCTGGTTAATGTGAAAACTTGGGGAAACTTTTCTACAGTATAGTAATTCTAGATATACTGAAATTTAATAACCCGTAAAGTTTGTGCTGTTGCGATGAGTTGCATATGTTTAAAACCATTACTATATACAAAAAAGTTATAAATTCTGACAATTTTTTTGTAAGAATGGCGGGTCGGCAAAAACACCCTATAGAAGGATTTTAACATTCACAGAAATAATTAATACAATGTACATACCTTCTGCAACAATATCCATGATCAATTATGCCACAAAATAACCAGCCAATTTATAAATTATCGCAACGAAATGATGCTTGTCAACACAATTCTGTCAACGCATTTTTCTTAAAAACAATTGCTTAAATTACGATCACGCGTACAAGTCACTGATTACTTTATCGTAGGTGGCGAGTGCATTACGCAACGTCATATTTATCTATCAAATAAAAATACGTACCCACAGGTCTGTTGCTGTTGTTTTAAATTTTGCCTTTTTGGCCAGGTTTTGAGCTAAAATATTAGTCTGTGTGTCGTTTACTCATAACCACCAAAAACAAAACTGATAAACATTGTCTAGGATCATTTTATAATAATTAATAGCTCTTTAAGCGATAGACGTATTTCCGTCTCTGTTTTCACCGTAATGATAAAAGAAGATAGAATTATGACCGATACAGGAATTCCGTTAACAAATTTTAGCAAAGGTGTATCTTTTGAGGCCCTTACGCAATAAAAACATGGCTAGCCTGTCATTTTAATCGGCCCTGGGTTCGCCTCACAATATACGTCATCAAAACTTGCGTGTAGGCACACCTTGTTTTCTTTCCACCATGGCTGTACCATCGTACCACTGACAAGCGATTCGTTAAAACTTGTACATATTCAAACCCACAAGTATCATACCAATTATTGATCCTGCCAAATATTCTAACCTTAAATAAACCTGAATACTTCTCTTCACAATTTGGTTTATACGGGCATAACGTAAAATTATAAATTTACTAATATGGGCGGTACCTAACAGCGATGTCAGATTTGACGTCCAGTCAGGAACGCCGCGCCATAAGGTTAGATTATTTGGCGGCATTAACAATGGTTATGATATTTTGGGTTTGAATATTTACAAGTTCTAACGAATTGCTTATCAGTGGTGGCATTCACCATTTCAGCGTTATTTAAAAAGTCAATACTTTATTTTTTATCTTTTGCAAATACCTTTATAGCAAGATTTTTTTGCTACCTAATAAAAACATTTCCATAAGAAAGAACGAGTCTGGGGGGGGGGTGCAGCCCCATAGCCGCCGACACTGGAGTATTGACATTAAATACTGATCGAAATTCGAAAAATCAAATGTGTCTGGCATTCCCCAAAATTAGACGGATGGTAAGTTAAAACATGTCTGTCAACCATAGCGTGCCATGGATTTGTTTACTTGCATTCATTTGTTTCAATAAGACGTCAAAGTCGTAGCTTTCCGAATATGAAAGTGACATAGCTAAATTTTATGTTAACAAATCAAAAAAATTGTGGTTCTAGTGCTCCTTTTGCGTTTAGATTATTGTTTTGATTTAAAATGGTACAGCAAGCTGCAGGTATGTATTGTATAAAAATGTATTATTGATTGATTGATGAAATTCTCTAAACTTCTGTTTTTTTTTTGGAATTAAAGGTACAGCATTCAGAAAATTAACTCACATTTATGACCTTTCTATTATATTTAGAGATTTAGTTAACTATTTCGCAGAATTCACCATATTGTCTATATACGTTTTACTCAGTAAACATTAGGTTTTTATACAGTAAAATAAAATTCTGCGACTTCTTGCGACCTTGCTGATAAATGAGGATAACATTATCGGAAATAACCGAAATTTCAAAAAATCGTTTTAGTTTTCTGCCTGAATTAATTTCAAGAGATATATTGACATAAATGTTACTACATCATTACAGCCACTTTTTTCCCTCTACAAAATGACGTTATTAAATTTGAGATCCAACGTTTCGTCTCCGAGCCATCATCAGTAACTTAATTTTTTTTAAAAGAGATCTAAATTTTTATTTTATTTTTTTTTTAAGCATATGGTAGATCAAGGTATTCTGGAGGTCATAAACTTAAAAGTTAAATAAAATATCCAAACATTTTACTTTGATGTTCAAAAGAAAAAACAACATCGCAGATATTAATCAGAAATTTAGCGAATGACTCATACATTTTAACTGTATGAGATGTTTCCTTTTACAGCGGCTGACCAAAATGTCAACAGAATTAGAAAAGATGATTTATTTAATCGCATCGGGCAACTAAATAATGATAGAGACTTTGAAGACCTACGAACGTACGTTCAAAATGCAACAAACTGTCCAAACGAAGATCTACCATCTCTAACTGAAAAATTGAAACTCTTCAAGTTTAGACTTAGACAAAAATGGGCCAAGTCTTTTAGAAATAGAACCAAATTTCTACAGAAGAATCGGCAATGGCTTCAAAGTTTTATGGAGTTTAAATTATACCCTAACAATATTCAATCGAAACGAGGTCGTCCAACTCTGAGTTTCGAAGAAAGTTCGGAGTGTGTCAAAAGGAGAAAAACAGCTTTGTTGAGGGAGCACTCTGTTGATAAATTGGCTTACTCGACTCAAATGAATTTGAGACTATCAGGTGACATAGCGGCATCCAAGATCGTCAAAGACATTTCAAGTGATCCTACGAGAGCAAAATTTTATAGCGAAGCAGTTAAAAAACATGGTAAAAAAACATCGCAAATTAGCACGGAAGAAGCTCTTTCTTTGATTACCGAGGCAAATTTGTCTAGGCATCAATACAACTTAATACAGCAGCATGCGAAAGATAGATTTCCATCTTATTTAAAAGTTCAAACGGCAAAAAAAAGATTGCTATCCAGGTGATGAATACATTTCAGTAAATGATATTTGTAGCAAAGTCACCCTACAAAGTTTATTAGATCACACAACTACGAGAATGATGGAAACGATTAAAAGTGTTTTAGAAAGTAGACACAAGACTATCTTTAGGAATCTCCAGTTAGTTTCAAAATGGGGCATTGATGGTACAAATGCCACTAAATATAAACAGCGTTTTCAAAGTGAGAATAGCAGTGATAAAAGCATACTTTTCACATCGGTTGTACCGATACAATTGTACCCCACTGAAGAAAAGAACACTATTCTATGGCAAAATCCTAGGCCAAGCTCTACCAGATACTGTCGACCGATTCGTTTTTGTTTCGAGCACGAGTCGGTCGACAGTACCAAGGTAGAAAAAGAAAGAGTCGAAAGTGAGATTAAATCCCTTACTCCCTCAACTTTTCATCTTAATGGTCAGCAATATAATATACATCATATCTTACTTTTCACGATGATAGATGGTAAAATTTGCAATGCCATCACGGACACTAAATCAACGCAGCGTTGTTATATATGCGACTTGACAACAAAAGATTTCAATAATATTCAAAAGTGCTTGCAGATTACCGTCAAAAAAGAAACTTTTGAATTCGGCTTGAGTGTTTTGCATGCCTGGATTAGGTTTATGGAATGTTTACTCCATCTTTCCTACAAAATGGAACTAAAAAAATATCAGGCTCGTACACAGCACGAAAAATGTGTAGTTGCACTGCGTAAGAGCGAAATTCAAGCCGAATTCAAAAGAACGTTGAGTCTGTGGGTAGATAAGCCTAAGCAAGGATTTGGGAATACTAATGACGGTAATACGGCCAGACGCTTTTTCGAGAACGAAGAAGAGTCTGCCCGTATTACCAGCATTGACTTAAACCTAATACATAGATTTCATGTAATTTTACAAACGATATCATCTGGTTTTGATGTAGATACCGAAAAATTTCAGAAATACTGTCAGGAAACTGCGTTATTATAAAAATACTATTGGTATTTGATGCCGCCTACTGTACACAAAATTCTTATACATGGCGCGCAAATCATTGATACTGCTTTACTACCCATAGGCCAACTGAGCGAAGAAGCCCAAGAGGCTCGTAATAAGGATCTTAAGCGATACAGAGAAGGTCGCTCCAGAAAATTCTCTCGTGAAAATACCAACAGAGACATTTTAAATAATTTACTCATCTCTTCGGATCCTCTTATTACCAGCCTCAGAAAATTGCCTCCAAAAAAATTCAAAAAGTTTCCTAAAGAAGTCTTGAGTTTACTTAAACCTCCGAAAGAATCACCAGGATCTAGTTTTGAATCAGAAAGTTCATCGTCAGACTCTGAATAATTTCACCATTCAGAACGAACGACTACATTAAGGGTCTGAGTCCCGCACAAATTATACGTGTTCTAGACACATTTTCTGGAAGATATTACAGCTAAACCTAACGATATTTCTTAACAAATTAAAAACAGTATTTAAGATAAATGTCTAAACTAGTAATCGTCTTGTGTAAGGTGTTTTTATTCATTTGATTAATTCCCAAAAATGGCAGTCAAAAGTCCTAAAAAACAACCTGTTTTTAGGTTTAGTTAGTGGCTATATCTTCCAGAAAATGTGTCTAAAACACGTATAAATTTGTATGGGACTCAGACCCTTAATGGGAATCAAAGCAGTGCAGTGTTTGGATTAGGTATCAATGAAATTTTTTAAATAATAGTCATTTATCTACAACTGTCATATAATGACTATGATTTGACACTCACTATCGCACTATTTCGTTAGCTTTCTCCACATGGATCCGTGATTACGGATCCGTATTAATCACATGAGCATTAACAACCAATCAGGTATCAAAGTCAATTTTGTCATCGAACGTTTACATGACTGGTTGTTGATGACCATGTGATGAATACGTATTCGTAATCACGGATCCATGTGGAGTAAGGCTTAGAGATGGCAGATACGATATTGACAATGAGAAATAATTTAGTGACAATGGCATTTGCCATTTATGCCAGGTAACAAAAATTCTTATAGGTAAACACTAACTTGTATTCTATAGTTCATTTATAACTAATTTCCACTCAAATAGTCATCATCTTTAAGAGTTGTAGATTAAACGTTGTACAGTGACGAGCATTAAAAACTCAGACACTCAAGTTCATGTTAAAAAATTAAAACGTGAATTAGGCCTAGTTTTTATCTCTTTTTTTGATTGCATCATAGTGACAAAGAATTAAGTCTAGTTTACAGCAAATTTTCTGTCATTTTCAATGACCTTGAATGTCTGAGTTTTTAATGCTTGTCACTGTACGTAACACGTAGGATACTACATTATTACCGCGCTTATGTGATTGCAGTCTTTACTCTTACGTAACTAGTGCGAAAAGTAATTCTTTCTCGCAAGTGACTGCCATTGGAGTTTGGCCAAGCCGGCAAATTCTGAAAAGAACTTTCCACAAAACTTAAGATTTAAGATTTTTCTATACTATGCTATTTTGAGGGTGAATTTGATAACTGAAGGCTAATATCAAGACATATAGCAACGTTTTTGTAAATTAAGTAGGGGTTGCCAAAGTAAATATAAATAAATAGCTTTTTCAATTTAGTAAAAAAAAAGTTAAACGTATTTAGGCAAAATACGATAGGTTAGGACAATCAAGTTAATTTCTTTTTACTCAAAGTTGTTGAAAAGAGTTTTTTATTGTTCGATTGATAATGTTTCTTCAATTATTTGCTAATTATCAATTCAATTAACATTAATAGTTCATTTTAGTTTAAATAAATTTTCTTTATGTACTTTTCGTATCTCTTTATCAATTGTAACCGTTTACAAAAATAAAGGATAATCTATTTATGTTTCTTTTTTAAATTAGATAGTTCTTTAATAATGTATTTATTGAAGAAATGAAAAATACGCTATACGATGTTTTATTTTTTTTTGCATAAAAACCGCGCCCCATAGGAAAAAAAGGCAAGAGCGATTTTTTGTCTGAAATTAAACGAGGAATTCAAAAAAAAAATTATTTTCAAATTTCTCAGTGACGTACTATTTTTTTATTAAAAAAAATTCGATCATTACCTGTATGCGCGCCAATGATGAATATAAAATTTTCAGTTGCATGTCAAAAAATGCGCAATAACTACCTCTCAAAACCCACCAAATTTGATTGGCATATTTCGAGCGGTTTTCGAGCAATAAATAAATAATCAGATTTTTAGAAAAAGTTCAACACCCTATATCTCGGAAACGAATCACATTTGCGGACATACATTTATATAGAAAACAGTCATTATTTTTTTATACAGAATCACCCCCGAAGTTTGTTCCACTTATTTACTCACCCTGTATAATTTTTTCTATGACCCTGTATAACATGTTTAGGAAGATTTCCAGATCTACGTTCATCGAAAAAAAGTCACATTTTGTTGTGTGGAATCACCCCTTTTCATTATTTAGGGATTGTTCGTGGACACCCTGTATTAAAGATTTCGATCAACTATCGATGTCAAATACCCCACTGTGGCGCCGTCTTGGATTCGTACCACAGTTTTACCAGTTCATTTCTACATCACACTTAATGCTTGTACACAATTTGAAGTTAATCTAATAAGGAGTTTTTTCAGGCTAATTTTGGCCATCTTGTTCCGGCATATTGGATTTTTACCAAAATGTTACCAGGTCTTCTCCGTACGACTCTCAATGTTGAACCAAAATTTGATGTCATTCGGGTTACTAGTTTTTTAGCTATGCCGCGAATAGACAGACTGACAAAATTGAGAAGAAATGTTTTGATTAAAAGCCTGAAAACGGTTTAAACCCTGAAAACAAAAGTAGGTACAGGGTTATCCAGCATAAGGTGAACACCGGTCTTTTTAATATTTATATATTTTTGAAAAAATCAAGATATACATATTGTGCATTTTTTCCGAAGAATTTGGCTTGACAGTAGTAAGAGCTTTGTGACAAAAAAAAGTTTTTTAATGGAATAACCTGTATTTAAATACTTTACTTCTCTCATAAAAGGGAAGAATTGTAATCGTGAAAAAAATCAGCCCTAGATGCCGAAAAACGTATTTTCTCAATGCCGTCGGTCTGCCTGTCTCTCTGTTTCTTCGCAGTATAGCTAAAAAACTACTTTCCCAATTGACTTCAAATCTTGATAAAAAAAATAAGGATTATACGGAGATGACCTGGTAACATTTTGGTAAAAATACAATATTGGCGAAACAAAATGGCAGCCTAGTGAAATGTTAAAAAAACTATTATTGAAAAACTACTTATCCAATGTATCTCAAATTTTGTACAAACATCGAGTATTATGTTGGAATCAACTGGTAACATTTTGGTACAAATCCAAGATGGCGGAAAAAAATGGCGGCTTAATAAACAATTTAAAAATTTAGCCCGAAAAAACTGCTTAATGGTTTGATAACTCTTCTGTCAAATTGCTGACGGGCAATTCCATGATCGATGCTTACTCTTTTTAGTAAAATTCAAAAATTCATTCATTCAAAAAACCTGAATAATTGTTTACAATTGAGTTAAAGTTTATGAAATGTTAGATAAATATTCCTAATTTTACCTAGTGACTTTAAAATGTTACGAAAAACTGCAGGAATCCGTTCCCGCATCACACTGCATTACAAAAGCATTGTTTATCACAGGTGGCTATGTAAAAACAAAAGCAGTGCTTGGAAACTGGTGCCCGTCAAAAACTGTTGTGCTGTCAAGCTTTTAAATAGTGAATTATTTTTTGCAAAAAGTAAGTAGAACTTGATTAAAAATTGCTTATTTATATTCCAAAATTTTGTCCCGCGAGTAAGCTGAATCCAATACTTTTTTTAATTTTTAATTAGACCGTAATAGAAACTCTGGATAAAAACATGATATTTCTTAACCTTTGACTTGCTCGTTATAACAGTATGATAGATAAATATTAAGAAGCCTAGAATATATTTTTAATATAATTTTCTTTTTGTCCCGCGAGTAATCTTTAATAGCCTAGAAATATTTATTTTTTATTTTCAACGCTCATAAAAGTGTTTTCAAAAGAAAGTTGAGATTTAATAAAACTGCTTTTAGTAGCATCAAATTATTTGTAGTGTTATCGGTATTTAGGTAATTTTTTATGTTTTTTTTTTTATTTTTTAAAAATACTGCTAGCTACGGAAGGTTACAGAGCGATTTAGTATTGATTTTTGGATTGAAAAAAAGAAAGAAATGATAGGAAGTTATCCATTTTTAGGATGCCGAAAATACAAAATGAAAAGAGGAAAATGAAAGTGAAAGAGTATGTCAGAAAGCATAGAGAGACAATAAATGCAAATGAGAACCTTAAGTCGATATACCGTAAACGACATGCTGAATGTTGCAAAAAATACCGAGAAAAAATGAAACAAAAAATGTTGTCCTCGACAGATTTGATAGAGTTGAACAGAAAACAGGAACGAGAAAGAAAAAGAAAATACCGTGCAAAAAAAGATGCTCAAAGGTTGGATAAAAAAGGGAATAGTGCCTATAAGACCCCTCAAACTATGGGGAAAGATTTGAAAAAAATCAAGAATGTCCTTCCAGAACATAAAGAGAAGAAAATAGAGGTCATTAGAAGGGTTTTGAAAACGATTGATAAGAATTTAACCATAAGTTTTGATATTGGTCAAAATAATCCAGAGTGTTTTGAGTCTGTCACAACAAATAATAAGTATAACCAGCTGAATATGGAAACAGTAAGGAAAGTTGAGATTTTTTTCTGTAGAGAAGATATAAGCAGGGTTTCGCCAAATGTTAAGGATAAAATCAAAATAAAATCTGAAAATGGCACAGAATACGCACAAAAAAGACATATGATGTATACAGTGTTAGAAGCTTTTAGTATTTTTAAAGAAGAGAATCCGGGGGAAACGATTAAAATTAGTAAATTTTATGAACTAAGACTTAAATTTGTCATGCTTTTGTCAGATATGCCTCATGACGTATGTGTCTGCAGGTATCATGCTAATGTCTTTTATTTAATTGATATATTGCACAAAACTGTAAAGTTCCCAAAAACACACAGAGAGCTTCTTCAAGAAATCGTTTGCTACTTAGAAAGCGAAGATTGTATGATGGGGATTTGTCAGAATTGTAAAGACATTGACTTAAAATATTCAGTTCTGCCTCTGAAATATGATGAGTCTGTGGAATTAATTTTTAAACAGTGGGCAACTATCAATGGAAAAGTAGAAATAATAAGTATTGAAAAGTCCATCGAAACGATTATTTCCACCTTAGAAAATCTTTTTTCAAAAAACATGTATTTATCAAAAACAGCCAACAAAAGTATTTTGATTCGAAAAGAAGCACCGTTGGCGAAAAAGAAATCATATTGCAAATAGACTTTGCGGAAAACTTTTCAATTACAGCACAAGATGAAATTCAAAGTGAGCATTGGTCGCATAACCAAGTAACAATCTATACTGCCGTCGCTTGGGGTCCAAACCATATACTTTCGTTTGCTATCGTGTCTGACTATCTTTCACATGATAGATACGCTGTCAATGTTTTTTTAAAGAAAATCATAGAATTTCTGAAACTGAAAGTATTAAATTTTGAAAAATTATGCGTGTTTAGCGACGGATGCGCTGCGCAGTTCAAAAACCGTTATACGATGTCTTCGTTGTGCTTCTTACCAGCAGAAATGAATTTAAGAGCAATGGAATGGAATTTCTTCGCGTCATCACATGGAAAGGGTGCTGTGGATGGTATAGGGGCTACAGTAAAAAGAAAAGTATTTAATGCCAAACCAATCGAATTCTGACAATTATAACACATTTTATATTTTAGGTCTGGATGGAAATAAAAAGTCGAAAGTCTTTAATTACTAATGCGAAAGAATTTTACCAATGTACTCAAAAACTGGACAAGATAAACGTCATTTATGTAGAAACAGAAGAGATTGAAGCAGCAAAAAAAACTTTAGATGATAAGTGGAACTTGGTAAAACCATTTCCCAACATAACAAGCTGTCACAACTTTCGATTTTTGGATAATTATCATGTAGGAGTTGAAAATGTATGTAATTCAAAGGAATCAAACGTTGTTTTGTGTTTTCCTATGTAATTTCTTAGTTTCATTGTTTATTGTAATAGCTGAAATAAATATTTGTTTATTGAAATTGCATTGTCCCGCGAGTAATGTCCCGCGAGTAATCACTAAATTGGTTAATATATACAGAACTTAAAGAATTTTGGCATTTTAAGTATGGTCCCATAAATTTCAACTAAGAGTAGGTAAGTTATAGTAATATTACTTTTTTTAGATATCTATAAAATTTAGAGAAAAAAAACAACTAAAACTTGCGCATATTGATTAAACATTTTGGATGTCCCGCGAGTAAGCATAGATTTTTCAAAAACTTTATTTATTAGGTTTTGCCTTTTTTCAAATGAGCAAGTACTAATAGCAGAGACATCATTGCCATAATAGAATAGCAATAAATCACATGAGACTTACTATGCCTATGGTAAAAATGAATATTTTTAAAATTGTTGTTTTTCTAATTGTCCCGCGAGTCATCATGGAATTGCCCTGACCATGTCGGGGATATGGTCCCGATCGCGGTTCCAGGAACAAACAAAATATGGCGGTTTGTTTACAAATTGGAAACAGCGAAATTATTTATTTTTATCATGACATATATGATTTTAATATTCTGTCCGTCAATTCGCTGCATAGTTAAAAGACTACTTACCCGATTGACTTCAAATTTTGATAAAAATCCAATATGGCGGCCTAATGAAATGTTAAAAAAAGTTATTATTAAAACACTACTTATCCATTCTATATCAAATTTTACACCAACATCAAAGTATTATGTTGGAATCAACTGGTAAAATTTTGGTACAAATCCAAAATGACGACTTAATAAAATATTTAAAAATACAACCCGAAAAACTACTAAATGGATTGCTTTCAAATTGTGTGCCATAAATAACTCTGGAATAGGGATCAACTAGTAAAACTGTGTTACTAATCCAAAATGGAGGAAAAAAATGTCAAATAAAATGTTTGTAATCGTGAAAAAAATCACCCTAAGGATTTACATATATTCACGTTTTAGCGTCCCAGATGCCAAAAAACTTGTTTATCAATTCCGTCTGTCGGTCTGTCTCTTCTTGGCATAGCTTTTAAAAACTACCTACCCGACTGACTTTAAATCTTGATAAAAAATTAATGGTCATAATGGGGATGACCTGGTAATATTTTGGTAAAAATCCAATATGGCGGAACAATGTTAAAAATTTTTTGTTAGAGTGGTGTATTATTTGGGGTTATGATCCAATAAAAAAAACAAGTCTTTTTTAATTGTCGATGTTTCGCAACTCTATTGTTTCATCCTCAGGGCACATATAGATTTTATATCCTGCATGAAACCCAGTATTTATCTACTCCATTGGTCCGCAGAAATTAAGTTTCTAAATAGTTTTCGTTAACGATCATCTTGTTAGAGTGGTGTATTTTGCAATTAGGATACAGTAAAAAAAAAAACAAAAGTCTTTTTTTAATTCTCGAGATTTCGCACAATATCCTTTGTGAAACCCAGATTATCAGTCTTTACCTACTCCGTTGGTCCGCAGATATTTCCCAGATATTAAGTTCACGATCTTCTTGTCATGTTAGAGTGGTATTATTTAAGGTTAGGAAATATCTGCGTACCAACTGAGTAAGTAAAGACTGATAATATGGGTTTCATGTAGGATATAGAATCTATATGTGTTCTGCGGATGCAACAATAAAATTGAGAAACGTAGACAATTGTACTGAATCCTAACCACTCTAACATAAAACAACAAGAAGATCGTTAACGAAAACCATTTAGGCAGTTAAAACATTATTACTAAAAAAAAACTAAAAATTTAATGGAATCAGCCGTTACTTTGTGACAGTACATTTTCACAAATAAATGAAAACACTAGTTTCACTTTATTATAGTGTATCTAAAGTCAATTGAGACAGCGGAAAATTTGGGGTACGCTCAATTTACTACACCACTTATATGCAATAAATTTATTTTTATTCAGTTGACAGATCCCCGTACAAATAGCGCACCTTCGTGACAGAGTCAACGTGGACTCATTATAAAATTTGTCCCTAGATGCCAAAAAACATGATTTCTTAATTCCGTTAAAAAAATCATTACCAAACTATCCAATTTACGTCAAATTTTACACAAGAATCAAGTGTTACATAGAAATGAACTGGTAACATTTTGACACGAATCCAAGATGGCGGCCAAATAAAATGTTTAAAAATCAACGTAAAAAATTAAGTGTGATATAAAGATAAACCTGTACGAATTTTTAATATGAAGGAACAAAATGGTGGTCTTAAAAAAATGCGTGTAAAAACTACTTATTGAATTTATCTTAAATTATGCCCAACAATCAAGTGTGGCAGTGGCAGAAACTGGTAAAATATTTGTACAAATCAATATGGTGGAACAAAAATGGCGCCCAATAAAAATGTTTACCAAATGACTGCGGAACTAAATTGATGAGTCACAATTTACTATTCCTAATAAAAAGAAAAATTCCGGGTAAAGGAATTTTTTGATACTGGCACTGTTATTTCAAAGAATAATATATAAAATAAATCCTGTATTGAAATATAGAGTAACTTACCCCAAAACCCTTCGATAATGGATGTAACTCCTTTTTACTTGCTTACCGGTACTAGGTAGAGCTGATGGAAATTTGAGGGAAATTAGGAAAAAAGGAATGTAGGGAATACCGATTACCACACTCCCGACAATGTTGTTTTTTTTTTACGAAGGACCCTTGCAATCACAACTAAGTATTAAATTTGATTTCCGTAAATTAATTTTCACGTGCCGTTCACGCGAGCGTTGTATTGTCAGCAACAACAACAATTCGACAAACAAACCAGTTCCGTACTACTTTTTGAAATTAAAATATCGAATATCTCGACTTAGAAAATTCGGCGTTGCCAATAATTGTCGACTTGTATTCCTAAATTAAAATAGGCGCAAACATACCCCGCGCCCTGAAAAATAATTTTTCAGCAAAATTGAAATCAAACAAAAATAAATACATTATACCATCAGATGCATGGTAATTAACAATACCCGAATACCTAACTAAGTTTTAATTGAGTTAAATTAACTAAACCATTAATTAACTTATTTAACCGCAGACAAAAGAGAAATTAAAATTCTTGCAATAAAAAAAAAAAAACAAAATCCAAACATTATTGGGTTGGTAAAGGACATACCTTTTGCACCGAACGAGCAAAGATGCCTTTCCTAGTCTTAACTGTCACATTTCTAATGATTTCATCCTTTCCAGGATGAACCTTTATGATTCTAGCCAAAGGCCAATGAAGTGGTGGAGAATTGTCACCTTTTATAACAACTACTGTTCCAACTTTAATGTTGGGTGAATTCTCCGTCCATTTTTCTCTGACCTGTAAACTGGTCAAATATTCCATTCGCCAGCGTTTCCAAAAGTCCTGAACCATCCTATCTATTAGTTGAAACCTATCTAAACGATTAATTTGAATTTCTGATAAATCTTCAGCTGGTAAGCTCTTAAGAGGCATAAGAGTCAAAAAATGCGCCGGAGTCAAGGCTTCTGGAGCTGAAGAATCGGCTGACAACTGACACAAAGGGCGTGAGTTCAATAAACACTCTATTTGAGTCAATAAAGTTGTATATTCTTCATATGTAAGCAACTGTTCGCCCACTACTCGATAAATATGATTTTTTACAACCCTTACCGTACTTTCCCAAAGTCCCCCTTGGTGAGGCGAGTAAGGGGTGTTAAATTGCCAGTCAACTCCGTTCGCTGACAACTCCGAATGTAGTGTATTTTGATATTCAATTGAATTTACAAATTCATTAATTTCACGTAAAACCGATTTTGCGCCCACAAAATTTGTACCTTGATCCGAATAAATAACCCGACAAGGACCGCGCCTAGCCAAAAACCTTTTGAATGCCTGCAGAAAATGAGCCGTGGATAATGAACTTACTAGCTCCAAATGAACCGCCTTCACACTCATACAAACAAATACGCAGACATATGCCTTATAAACAGGAGAACTTCGTTTTCTTCCGAGAGTTATGTTAGTAGGCCCAAAATAATCAACCCCTGTGCGCAAAAAGGCCTTGGCTTGCGTCACTCTTTGCACTGGTAGATCCGCCATTAAGGGGGTTAAATTTGAGGGCTTTGTTCGAAAGCATCTATTGCATTTATGGAACCGACTACGTATTAAATTTCTCCCCCCTATAATCCAATACTTCTGTCGCAAAATAGCCTCTAACAAATGAGGACCAGTATGTAAATTCATGACATGCGCAGAATCTACTAATCTTTCTGTTAACAGAGCTGCACCCGGAAGTATTATGGGATGTTTTTGAGTGAAAGAAAGAGGTGCATTTTCTAGGCGACCCCCTACTAGGAGTAATCCCTCATGTAAAATCGGCTTTAATTTCCAAATTTTAGAAGAACACCGCCTATTACTTTCTAACAATTTAATATCGTTACCGAAATATTTTTCTTGTATCAATTTAATTAAAATAATTTCCGCATTACGCAATTCCTTTACCGTAATGAAACTTTGAATATGTTCAATTTTCAGAAATCTAAGAACCCAAACTGTAACACGTAAAATCTTATACCAAGACGAGCACCTTTCGACAAGTTCCAAAAGAGGGTGGTTAGTTGGTTTTCCTTTGAGAATTTCCTTTACTTTGAAATTTTCCCCCGCTGGAATCTCCTGAACCTGCAAACAACTATCCAAATCCAATTGAACCTTTTTTACAGGCCATTCATCTTCGGCCCAACCTATCCACTCTGGACCCGATGTCCATAAAGGATGACCGATTAACTGTTTTGGAGTGAGCCCTCTAGACAAACAGTCCGCCGGATTTTCGATGCCTTCAATATATCTCCAATGTGCCTCTGGAATATTTTCCTTGATCTGGTTTACTCGATTTGCCACAAACATATCCTTCAAGAATGCCGAATTTAACCAGGCTAAAACTGTTGATGAATCCGAATATGCATAAACCTTGGATATCACTACCCTGGTCTTGTAACAATATATGACATGCTTAACTAAAGTAGATAAGAGGAGGGCTGCACACAATTCTAACCGAGGAATCGTGACCAATTTAAATGGTGATACCTTTGATTTAGCGCTGACCAACGTAACTTTGACACAAGCAGCTTCAGCTAAAACTCGTGTATAAACAACCGCTCCGTAACCATTTTGACTGGCATCTGCAAATGCTAAAATGGTAACTGGAGTACTTTCCGAAATTCCTAAATGCCGCGGTATTTTAAAATGGCCTATGTCATTCCATTCCAATCTGACATTTTCCCAGATGCGTTTTATATTCTCTGGCGGTTCAACGTCCCAATCCAATTTTAATTTCCATAATTCTTTAACTAACAATTTTAAAAATAAAATAAAGGGCGCAATGAGCCCTATAGGATCATAACAGCGCGCTACCGCCGAAAGAATTGTTCTTTTGGTGCATTTTGCGACTGGCACCTCTAACTTAAAACTTAAAATATCTAACTCCGGATTCCACTGCAAACCTAAAATCTTTGCATCCGTTTTAAAAACAACTTCTTTTGATAACCGCCTATCCATAGGAATTTGAGTTAATAATTTTTTCGAATTAGTGGAAAATTTAGTTAATTCAAAAGCGCCCGTCGCGAATAAATCAACAGACTCATTATATAATTGATAAGCTTTGTCTTCCGAGCTCATACTACAGACCAGATCATCCATATATAAATCCCTACTTACGTAACTGCTTGCTAATGGATATTTATGCCCCTCATCCTTTACTAGCTGTTGAATTACACGTAAAGCTAAATAAGGAGATGACTTTACTCCGAACGCGACTACCGTTAGCTCGTAGGTTTCAATCTTATCTTCCGGATCAAAGCGCCATAACAATCTTTGAAATGGCCAATGTTCTCTAATAACATTAATTTGCCGATACATTTGACGTATATCCGCTGTCAAAGCAATTTTAAAAAGTCGAAAATTTAACAAAAGCGTACAAATATCTGTTTGTAACTTAGGCCCGCAATATAAAATATCATTTAAAGAAACGTCGGTATCCGTTGGTGCGCTTGCGTCTAAAACCACCCGTAGGGGTGTGCTAGAACTTTCCGATTTAACGACCGCATGGTGAGGAATATAATATGTTAAAGTATTTTCCTGTTCGAATTCCTTTAAAGGCCGCATATGACCTTGATTGATAAAGTCCTTCATCGCGTTGTTATATTCCAACCTTAGATCATTAGATTTGGACAATCGTTTTTCCAAGGATAATAATCTAAGTTGTGCACCTTTTTTTGATTCGCCTAAATTTTTTGGAGAGTGTTTAAATGGAAGCGCTACATTAAAACGTCCCGAAATCTTATCTCTATGATAGGTGTTAATAAATACTTTTTCACATTCCACCTCCTCCGGATCAGTAGGAATACATCTCGGAACTTGTTCCAACTCCCAGAACTTACATAATAGCTCCTCAATTGATTTGAACTAAGCATAGGCACTTCTCCCATTATTACATAACCGAAAACTGTCTCCAATGCCACTGGTGAACCGCCATCACCAAAAAGCCGATTGTTTTCAAAAATATATGGAAATAATTCTGCTCCAATAATACCATCTATTTCTCCGGGCTCCGAATAATCCTCATCCGCTAATGGAATATTTTTCAACTTCGAACACACTAGAGGATCAATCCGACTTTTAGGCAACTTATCAGTGATTTTTTCTACTATCAACGCACTAATATTGTAAGTCAGTTCCTTATTATACCGTGAACCGATCACCAATTCAGTTTTACCCTTAACCGATTGAGAATTTTGACCTAAACCTTGAACTGAAGAAAAAGCCTTTAAAATATTTAAATCTAATTTTTTGCAACATTTTTGTGTTAACAAATTTACTTGGCTACCGCTGTCCAAAATAAATCTTGCCTTTCCGTTTAAAACAGGGCTATTGTGTATATAAACTACGACAGTTGATAACAAAACCGTTTTGTTATTGTTGTAGTTCTCGCATGAACTAGATTCCGCCGAAACCGAAGAATAAAAAATTTGTTGCGATGGATTAGGAACCGGTTCCACACTACTATTTCTCCTATCATCTGAATTATTATTTGGTTTGCCCGTATGCAACAAAATATGGTGTTTCTTAAAACATTCTGAACATGTCCTATCGGAAGGACAGGCCCGCACCCCATGTTTAGACGACAAACAGTTATAACACCAGTTATTATCGCGAACTGTCTCGTATCGTTTTGATGGGGAAAGCCCCTTAAATTTTTCGCATCGTCCTAAGTAGTGACCATTTTTCTTACAAAATGCACAAGCCGTAGATTTGAAACCAGAATCTCCAGACCCGCCGCCGCCGCTAATTTGTCCCGAAAATGACTTTATGTTACGAGGAGATGTACTGGTATTTGATACTGATGGCCTATTTAAATTCAGTAACTTAGCCTGCTCTTTCACAAATGCAATAAGATCGCTGTACGTTGGAATATCCGAACTGCGCTTAAATAAATCAAAACTTTTAATTGTTTCATTATCCAATTTCGTACGTGCATAATAAAATAAGATAAAATCCGCTAAATTAGGTAAATTCAATTTTTTCAGTGCACTCACAGCAATATCAAATTTTTCTAAAAATAAATTTAAGTTTTTTATGGATTCCGCATGCAAAGGTTTAAAGTTCATTATTTGGTCTAAATAACTATTGGCTAAATATCGTTTATCTTGATTTTTATCCAAAAGTGACTTCCATATTATATCATAATTATCCCCCGTTGGTGCTATTCCCGAACACATACTTAAAGCCGATCCACGTAAACGGCCTACCAAATAATGAACCTTATCCGTTTGATTTAATGTAGGATTATCATGGATTAAACTTTTGAAAAGCGAATAAAATGTCTCCCATTGACGAACTTCACCCCAAAATTCCGGTAACTCTATTTTTGGCAAAGACGGCAAAACTCGAATTGGGTCAACTGGTCCCCTATCTTGAGTACTCGTACCAGTCAACTCTAGAGCCCTTAACTTCGAAGCAAATAATTGAATATGACAACACATTTCATTAATCGTAAACAGAACCTTATAATCCGCCGTGAAATCCTCTTTTATTTCATAACCTATCTCATTTATCTCATCTATAACCTTAATCAAACTATCTCGTGTGCTATCCATAGATGGATACAGCGTCTGAAATTTTTCTTTATTTCCCCGCGTGGAGAGATTCTTGCCGAGATCTAATAGGTTTTGCAAAATCCCGAATAAAGACTCCTTTTTAGAAGTAAGACGTTTAAATGTTTTTTCAGCTGTCGTACCCATGTTGATTAATCAAAATTATTTTATACTAATAGTAAGTAGGTAAAAAATTACTATTATGTAATCAAATAAACAGTAAATTTGACTAAATTTTATCTTTATTTATATTTATTTTGCTATCCAAAAAATATTGCAAAACATACAAGTTATATTTTATATTGTATTAATTTTAATAAATTAAACACCAAAAAAAACCTAATTTAATGAAAAATGCAGTTTGATGGCATAACCTACTTGAATTTACCTATAACCCGATAACCCTTTATACTAATAAATATTTACTGCAATAAAACACAATTAGTTGTGATCACTCATAAACATAAGTAAAACCAATACAAACCGGACTATCTGGCAACACCGAACAGCAACCGTTTGCTTTGACCGTGTTCTGCCCCGACCGACAATAAAACTGAGCGACAAAAAAATTAAATTCCAAAATTAAACCAAAAATTCCATCAGTATTCGGCTCGAGTAGGATCAATTATGGCACTGTTATTTCAAAGAATAATATATAAAATAAATCCTGTATTGAAATATAGAGTAACTTACCCCAAAACCCTTCGATAATGGATGTAACTCCTTTTTACTTGCTTACCGGTACTAGGTAGAGCTGATGGAAATTTGAGGGAAATTAGGAAAAAAGGAATGTAGGGAATACCGATTACCACACTCCCGACAATGTTGTTTTTTTTTTACGAAGGACCCTTGCAATCACAACTAAGTATTAAATTTGATTTCCGTAAATTAATTTTCACGTGCCGTTCACGCGAGCGTTGTATTGTCAGCAACAACAACAATTCGACAAACAAACCAGTTCCGTACTACTTTTTTAAATTAAAATATCGAATATCTCGACTTAGAAAATTCGGCGATGCCAATAATTGTCGACTTGTATTCCTAAATTAAAATTGGCGCAAACAGATACATTGCTAATTTTATAATATAATTTTAACTAACTTTAACATGTTTCAGCATTTTTTAAAAAAGTTAACAGTTTTTAAAATACAAAATATGTTCTTTTACAGGAAACTCACTTGACGAGTTGTACCTATTTCTAGAAGAATTGGAGTTCCCCCAACTTGTTGCAATTACTGAGCACTGGCTGAATCTAAACGAACCCTTTTATATTGAGACGTATACCACAATAGCTAGATATGACAGAAATAACTCAGCTCATGGAGGAACACTGATTCTTTCTCTAAATGAGGATTTCGTCTCGGTAACTAAATATGACCATTTGTTGGCGGATAACTTTTTTGGATTTTCTAGAGTATATAATCAAAACTTTGATCTCTGTGTAATTTATAGATCACCAAATTCTGATGTACAATCTTTCTTTAATTACCTGCAAAATTTGCTAGATATTCTACCAGTAAAAGGCAGGAAAATTCTATGCGGGGACCTTAATATTGACTATGCTACTATTTGTGCTTTCAGTCTTGCAATGCATGTATCACCTCTAACTAAAACTTCAAAATACTCTTCTTCTATCATTGGTTACGTGGCATCTGATTTTTCTCGATCAGAGGTTCAATCTCAGGTTTTTTTCCGGTCACAAACTTAGACAAGGAAAGAGAGGGGACGGATAACGCCAGCTGTTTTACTGAAGGCCAACTGGCACCACGCATGTTTGCTCAGTGGCGTATCACATGATTGATATTAGAAATAAATGTACATTTTTTGTGATGTAACTTATTTAGCGTTTTGGTTCACCAACGCATATATGAAAAGAGGTGATAAGTAAGAGGACTTTAGACGAAAACGCAATTTATTTTCTATCAAAATGAAAACCATGTGCAAAATTAAAATCTGCTTAAACTTTTACCGAGCGCCTGTTAGCTTTAAATTTTTGTAATGTAAATTATCTTGGAAAAATTAGTATTTCGCTATTCTGCTTTTTATGTATTTATGGACCTTCTTAATACTGAAATAAAACTAGGTATATAATTTAATTACGTTATATTTTATTTCATATAGCTGAAATATTTTACAGGGTTTCTACATACTAAATACAATTACAAAAAACTTAAAACTAAAAAAATTATATACATTATTATAAATACTAAAGCTAAACCAATACAATAAATGTTATTGTCCCTTAAACAAAATTAGCTTGGCATATTGACTTCTGATGGGATCTACTACTTCAGATTGCCTTTTACTTATAAAATGCAAACGAATATTTAAATACTGTAAAATGATAGATTCCATCAAAAAATATAAGTGGTTTGTAGTACCTTCTGATGCATGTTCTTTTAAATAATTAAAATATTTTGATTGTATGCAGCTAAACATAATTTTGCTTTTTAAGATACTTAAAAAATTCTTCTTTTTGATATCGTGCTCATAAATTCGCAAAAAATGTTCGCTTAATTTACAAATTTCTATTACGTCTTTAGAGGGATATGTTAATCCACCTCGATTTTTTTGGGAAATTAAGGAGTTTAAATAATTTTCTTTTTCCCCAATTAAAGATTGTATGCACATTTCACATTTAATTAATGATTGTAACCTACGTGATACAAAACCCGCTATATAAATTATAATTTCTTTTGAACATTTACTAATTACATGGGTATTCATTATATATTCATGATTTTCCCAAATGCTTTGCAACATTGGATACTTTTCAGATACCTCTGGGAGAAAATCAGGTGGTGCAATATTGAGTTCTGGTTTTTCAAACCTGCTTGATCCCACTAGTATAGGTATGTCATCTAAGGGAATACAATTCCCCATTCCCCCTTCACGAATTTCTGCTCGGACTAAAAGTCGTTTGTAAGCAGCCGTAAATTGTCTACAGGTAGGATTATTATTCCAACCACCCCTTGATCTTATGGATGAAAAAAATAGTTCAAGATGGTCTTGACTAATTTTATAACATGGAAGGTAAACAAGATAATTTTTTGAAATTGCTTCATCATACATCAGCAAGGCACTTTTTAAAGATATTATAAAACCTAGAAAGCCCGTTTTCCTTTTGGAATGTATTAGTAATTGATTGTTTGTAAATTTTAATGTTGAAATATAATCAATTGCTTCAGAAATAAACTTCCTAGTTTGGAATATATTTTTGTTAAAAATGGGTTTTTTATATCTTGGTGCAGCAAGGGTTCGGCTGTTTAATACATCAAAAATATTATTTAACATTTTAATAAAATTGACTGTAGCCTTACAACCACGAAATTCTTCAAGGCCTAAAGTTTCCTCACAAAAAGTTAGAGCATCTGCTACTGATTCGCTTAATAATTGGACAGCTAATCTAACTTTCATTTTTTGCTTAAAAAACTTGATGTGGGCTTTTCTAAGTTTGTTCCCTAAATGAAGTCCTTCAGATTGTTGTAAATTTTCTAATTTTTCTATGTACTCCCACTTAATTAAATTCCCCTGACCATCTACTAATTGTTTGCTCTCTCCGAATGTATTTCTAACTAGTTTAAGCATATGACATGGATCATAAAAAACAAAAATATTGCTGTTACGAATTGTAAAATATGTTTTCATATTTTGCAGTTCTGTGACACAGCCTAAAAGATTTGCCATTGCGACATTCGAAGGAGCACCGTCAAAAGTTAATGATAATACATGGGCACCAGTTTCTTTAATTAATTCTATGCATTGAGACACAAGGGAACTTTTTTGCATGCCAGTTAACCCGTCTACAAAAAAATACCCTACTGGTATTTTCCATGTACCATTTATGCAAACAGCCATTAAAACAAAAGCTTCTTTTGCTACTGCATTTTGATCATCGTCCAAGTCTACCCCATAGTAAACATATCCATGAAACTTTCTCCCATCCCATTCCACTTGTTTTCGAATTGAAATTTCGTCAATAACAAGTGCAATGAGAGTAGGTCTATCAGATATTTGGACATATTTTCTTAAAGTGTCAAAACACTCTTTGGTAAAACCTGGTTCCGCGTTTATATTTTTAAACCACTTTCCTATGGTACTCCTATGGGGTAAACAAGTATCAAAAACTTTTCGAATGTAATCATAAGCTTTAGGTGAAAAAAAACTGACCGTTATTGCAAACTTTCTTAATTCTGGAGAATATTTAGCATTTTTTTTCAATTTACGTTTTTGCAGTTCTTTGGTTATTCCAGACATGTTGGAAAGTAATAGAGAATTTTCTGAGCTTATCAAATTTTTACTAGCTAAATGTTTTATGATTTGCTTCAATGACAAAACCTTCTTTTTATACCTTCGTACTTTCTGCGACAAGATTTTTATCTTCTTTGTTTTTTGCTGACTTTTTACCCTTTCCCTAAATAGCTGTTGACGTAGTTTTTTTTCCTAGGAGTCTCTGGATGGATATCTTCCAGGGTACTACTTGATGTAGAAGCTACTGCTAATGTGGAGGCAGTATTCTGAATATTTTGTTCATGAGATCTCTTTGTTGTCTGCAACAATTTGATTTGTTAAATTTTTAGTACTGTACAGGGTGTCCCATTTTCGTAGGTTTTACGGGGTTTCCAGCTTATGAGTAGAGATAGAGAGATGCGGTTTTCGCGACACCGTGCTACTTTTCGATGAAACTAAAGAGGCCGCAAACAGATTTGCCCTAACCATTTTAGTTTCCGTGCTACAGGGTGATTTTGAAAATTTGTCATTTTCGGACACCCCCTGTAACTCAGCTATCGTAAAATATATTTAAAATGTTTCAACTGGTATTTATAGATTTTTTCACGTAGAATTCAGTGGCATACTCAGATTTTTGCTGAGAGTCATAGTTTTTGACATATTGGCATAACCTACTATTTTTTAAATGGGAGACCCTATATATTATTTTTTCATCTTATTCTTCGTGTCGAGAGCTTTTCAAAAACATACCATAAGTCATATTCATTTTCATAAATAACATGAAAAAATGCATTTTTCTTTAAACGGATTTATGGCATAGCAGATCAATCGAAATAAGAGAAGGTGGCTGTGGTAGCCATGGCAACGCCAACAAAAATATGATCAGGCAGCCATTACTGCTGTCATTTTTGGCATTATTGCGTTTAAATTTTTCTTGACGTCTATTATAATTATTGTTTTTAATATGGCTCAGAATCAAAAATTTGAATATTTTGAGAAATATGATATGAACGCGTGTTTTATATTGTCTAATGAAGATGCAGATCAGGCGGCAGAGCTTTATCTGAACAGGTTAGTTCTTTTTTATCTTCCTGCATTTTGACTTTATTGGTTCGCTTTATTTTATCTTAGATATCCCGAGAGAAGACAACCAGAAAAAAGAATTTTTCAAAAAATTAAAAATAATCTTTGCCAATATGGATCTTTTAACAAGCCTCGATCGCGAACTTACAATAAAGACAACGAAGAATCTGAGGTCAACGTTTTAGCCCTCGTTCAGACAGCTCCTGAAACATCTTGCAGGAAAATAGACGAAGAGGCGGGTGTACCGAAAACCAAAGTGCAGAAAATTTTGAAAAAGCACAAATTCAAACCCTATAAATACAAACTTGTGCATCATCTGCATCCTGGTGATGCAGAGCGCAGATTGGAGTTCTGCAATTGGTTTATAAATATGAAGGCAGAAGATATCGATTTTGAAAAAAAGATTATTTGGTCAGACGAGGCACATTTTACTAGTTCAGGGATTTTAAATAGACACAACACGCGATTTTGGAGTCAAGAAAACAACCATGTTATTTTTCCTAGGGAGCGTCAGGGCAGATTTGGATTCAATGTCTCCTGTTTTATTTTCAACCGAAAAATAGTTTACCAAATATATGAAGGAAATCTGAATTCGATTGGTTACGTGCGAATCCTAGAAGACGCATTAGGAATTTTGGATGATGTTCCCTTGGCTCAACTAAATAGGATTTATTTCCAGCAAGACGGAGCTCCAGCCCACAATGCCAGAATAAGTCAAAACTGGCTTAACGACCATTTTCCTGGAAGATGGATAGGAACACACGGACCTGTTCGATGGCCACCACGATCCCCTGACCTCTCAGTTTTAGATTTCTTTTTGTGGGGTTATTTAGAAAACAAGGTTTATGTAAGGCGATACGAAAACTTAGAACAACTAAGAATGGCCACCGAAAACGCTTTTGCAGAGTTACAAAGACAGTCATTTACAATAGAAAATGCATTAAAAAGAATTTTTAAAGTTTGTCACACTTGTAGGACACATAATGGTCTACAATTTGAACAATATTTGTAGTTTTAATGAAATTATAATTATTACCTTTTACCTACTTCCTAATTTTTTCTGATGCTGTTACTTTGTTATTTCGTTAATAAATATTTGTTAACTTTTTCCATGGCTCCACAGCCACCTTCTCTTATTTCGATTGATTTGCTATGCCATAAATCCGTTTAAAGAAAAATGCATTTTTTCATGTTATTTATGAAAATAAATATGACTTATGGTATGTTTTTGAAAAGCTCTCGACACGAAGAATAAGATGAAAAAATAATATATAGGGTGTCCCATTTAAAAAATAGTAGGTTATGCCAATATGTCAAAAACTATGACTCTCAGCAAAAATCTGAGTACGCCACTGAATTCTACGTGAAAAAATCTATAAATACCAGTTGAAACATTTTAAATATATTTTACGATAGCTCAGTTACAGGGGGTGTCCGAAAATGACAAATTTTCAAAATCACCCTGTAGCACGGAAACTAAAATGGTTAGGGCAAATCTGTTTGCGGCCTCTTTAGTTTCATCGAAAAGTAGCACGGTGTCGCGAAAACCGCATCTCTCTATCTCTACTCATAAGCTGGAAACCCCGTAAAACCTACGAAAATGGGACACCCTGTACAGTCAAATAATATGCAGTACACCAATTAGTAACATTTTTTCCAACCAAAATATATAAAATGGTAATCAAGTCTCATTAATATTTCTTTAAAAAATGTGTGTTATATAAATGTTATAGTAGTTTTTTGTGCCACTTTAACTCAACATTTGGTTTATAATAGGTTTATATCTTGAACATCTATAAATAGTTATGATTTGTAATTAGCATACTTTATATATCACTTTAGGCATAAATAACTAGATGGTTTAGAAATTGTGGTTTAAAGGCATATATATTGTTTTATCAATCATATATACTCCAATTTCCATATCAGAGAGGTATTACTGTGTAACTGTTTAAACATGAACAATTATTAAATTTTGCCTACCATTAAAGAGAAATTAACTATAGTAATAGTAAATAACAATAAATATTATATTAAATACCTTATAAATTATATAATAAAGTAAAAAAATATAGCAATTACTTCTACTAATCAAACAATGTTATTTGGATAGTTACAAAAACTATACTTTACCTTTTTTGGTTGCATATATTTGGGCAGTTCTGGAAATATTGTCGGTACGGCTTCATCCAAAAGACAATTTCTTTCGCCAATGTGATAAAAGAATTTTTTTTCAAAATGCTTGGAACAAATTCTGTGATTCTTTGTTGGAGACCAGTCTGCAAGTTTCAGATTCTGAACCCAAAGTTCTCGCCTTATCAGATTTGTAGGAAATCTTAAAAAAAAACTTATGTGAAACTTCAAAAGAATATGTTTTATTATCAAAATAAACCAATTTTCCTATTGCAGAACTAATAGTAATTAGATAAAATAATATTAAACAAAGTTAATAATAACAATATTAACATTATGGTTCAAAAATATAGTAATAAACAATTTTTCATAAGCGTAATTATTAAAATATATATGAACGCCACCACTGCTCAAATGACATTTACTCGAGGAGATTAACCCAATTATGAATACTTAATTAGGTAATCATGAATGAAAATAGTCATGTTTATGTCCCACACTGCGCAGTATCGTGAAATCAGTCAGCTGTTAGATCATATTAAAATATTATACCAAATAACTACTTAGAACATGAGATAAATGGTTTTTTAAATGCAATTGAGAAATTACTTTATTATTTCTCACCTGTGAAACGTAACTTCAGGTTCCTTTCTGTCACTCCGACTTTTACAGTTGTAAGCACAACAAACCACCATTTTTCTAACACAAAATTTATAGTTTTTAACACACTTTCCGCTGAATAATCCACAAAAGAAACTGTGGTGACACCTCGATTGTCTGGCACCATAAAATGGCGTCCTAATGAATTTCTGCTTCAATTTGCGCCAGCGCCCTAAACGGGTGTTACGCGTCCTCTCTCTTTCCTTGTCTAAGGGTCACAAAGCAATATTTTCCAAATTTAGTATTCTTCTTACCCCTTACAGAGACCTCGCCATAGGGGCAGAATTTTCTCGGCCCCCAATTTTTCAGTATTTCATAATATTTGCTTAAACACCGACTGGAGTTTTGAATTTGAAAATGTTAATTTCGTTAGCAGCATGGAAGTATTGAAAGAAGTGAATAACATGCAAAGCAAGCAAATCTTCATGTAGCACTGATGCCTATCAATTAAAATATTCCTGAACCTGCCGCTCCCAATCATAGAGGCCCTTACAACAGTAATAAATGAATCTCTGAAAGGGGGCGAAAAAACTAACTCTTGCAATTATCGCCCAATAGCTCTAATACCAGTGCTATCAAAAATCATTGAAACCGTCTTATGCCATTTCTCCTTAAACATCAAATAATAGCCCCAGACCAGTTCGGATTCTTACCCAACAAATGGACCGGTGACATATCCCTCAATAACAACCAGCCCACCGCCTCAGTTTTTTGTGACTATGCAAAAGCCTTTGACTGTGTTAGTCATGAAAATTTGATAAGCAAGCTAAATTTTTATGGAATCCATAGTATTTTTTTAAAATGATTTAAATCTTATCTCGGGAAAGGCAACAATTTGTAAGGGCAAATGGTTCTGATTCTAATTGTAAACTTATTACAAGTGGAGTCCCTGAAGGTTCAATCTTGGGACCAATTTAATCAGGCAAGCAGATCTTGTGTTGTGGTTATGCACTTCCGAATGTAGTCAGTAAGGTTGAACTAGAATGAATCTCCAACAATGAATTAAAAATGTATATGGAAGGTAAAGGCATAATTTTAAAGTGTTTAAAGAGAGGTTGACAGTGTTCCCCAAATGGAGCGCCTGCTATTATTCTCATGGCTCTCTTTTGCAAACGAAACACCCTTATTGAATCGACTGCATCACCCCAGAAAACAACACCATAGGCGAGGTGACTATGCAACCATATACCATTCTTAGTACATTTAGATGAAGAATATCTCTGAACTGCCTGAGAACAAAGAAAGCCGATGAAATCTTTCTACTTAATACATCTATAAGTGCTGACTAGCTTAAAACATCATCTAAAGTAATACCTAATATTTTGCAAGTCTTTCCTGAAGTAAGTCTCCTGTTACTAGTCACAACAAGAGATTGTGTCTTTGCTTGATTTAATTTTAAGTTGTTTGAACAAAACCATTTCTCAGCTCTGACAAGAGAATCATTGGCGAGATCCAAAAGACCCTCAATACTTGAATTCACATTCAAAAAGATGTGTCATCTGCAAAGAGAACACATTTAGGAATATTTGACATATGAAAACACAGATCGTTTATATAAACAATAAATAGGACCGGCCGCAATACTGACCCTTGGGGCACACCATGTATTAGTTGTTTGAATGCCGAGACCTTATTATTATATATACACACTGCATCCTTCCAGAAAGGTAAGACCTAAAAATATCCAAGGCCACACCCCTAACACCATAATATGTCAATTTTTCCAGCAGTATGTCAAGGGAGACACAGTCAAATGCCTTTGTTAGGTCGCACTGTGTAATAATAGAGTGTTTTCCACACTCAAGACCCTCCACAAGGCTCAAAACGGCCCCAGTTGTTGATCGACCAGATCTAAAACCAAACTGAGAGGTGTCGAACAGGGAGTGCACCTCGAGAGTCTTCACCAGTCTTTCCTTTAATAACACTTCCATCACCTTAGAAAATAACACAACCACGGAAATTGGGCGGCAATTATCAAGTAAATTTATGTCGCCCTTCTTAAACAAAGGTGTTGTTTTTGAAATCTTAAAACTACTGGGAAAGACTCCAGTACAAAAGCATTTATTTATTAAAACGGTGAATGGAGCAATCAAAGTTTCTGCCAGCAACCTGCTATTTAAATTATAGTAATTTGTAGCATTAGATCGCCTGAGATTTGTAATTGTATTAAAAACTTCAAACTCTGTAGTAGGAAAGAGAAAAAAATTCCGTGAAATCACTAATTAATTATCTAAGAAATCTGATGATTTATGGGGAATGTAAGGTAGTGTTTTAATTATTAAAATGATCATTAAACCTTTCCACAGAAATGTTGTTAGTTATGGAAAGTTAATTTTTTTTTTATTTCTTTCAAAATTTACTAGCATCCAACAATCTCTTGACTTATTTCGAGAGTTTAATAAAAATGGCTCGTAAGCATTTTTTTAGCTGTTTTAATACAATTGGGATAATCTTTTTTAAGGCTTTTATAAGTTCTCCAAAAGGGGGGGGGTCATCTTTATAATTGCGAATATCCATTACCACAGAAAAAATGTCACGTTTTTCCCTCAGCTCAGAATTAAACCAGTTTACTGGCGATTTTTTGTCCAAGCACTTTTTTAATGGAAAACATTGCTCCCAGTAGCCCCATATTCCACATCGAGGTCAGGGCTGTGAAACATACTCCAGTTTACATCACCCAATTTGAGTTTAAGTTATGAAGACCAGCTCGAGTTATTGGTCGGCAATAAACTGTAGTATTGTTTCCTGGTTCTCGTTTAATCAGAATATATTGACCCAAATGATCCGAGAGGCAGGGGTCGTGGACACCTGAACTGCAGTTGTTAGTTTCAATATTTGTAATAATATTGTCAATACAGGTGGAGGACACCGATGTAATATGTGTATAATCAGAAACTAACTAACTTTGAAACCAAAAGAATCAAGCAAATTTTTAAGTTCAGCAAGTACTGGAGATGCACAATTAAAATCAACCAAAACTATTATTTTTGATTTATTGCTTATTAAGGTCACCTGAATTCATGTCCTAACGAATGTTATATTTACAATTTATGTATTTGCATCGACCTATCGAAAGATGATTTTTTTTCGATTAATATTTCGTTTTTCCATTGTTTTGTTTTTTTTCTTTTAAGGTAAATTTGGCTTTGTCCATAAAATTGTAACAATTTTCCTAAGACAACAAAGCATACTTTTGTTTGTTTGAAGTTTTTATATACAAAAAAATAAAATAAATTTAAGGTGTTTCGCCGTTTTTCGAAATATTGTATTGACATTTTTTTAAATATATATAACTCACAAAAAAATCGAATACCACCCCAATTGTTTGATGTCAAAACGTTTAGCTTAACTATTTGTGTATTCGATTTGACTGCAATTTGCAGTTTGCGGGTTCTTAAGAAACGATATATTTTTTATTTTATACTCCTTATAAAAATCGAAGATCTACGCCCATGGTAACCTAAATGTAATCCCCGCGAGACAATTCACCTAGTAAAGGCATTTATAAGCATAAGCAAAAAAAACAATTACCTATATAATAAATCTAGTATTTACTGCTCTATTTAACAGAGTATATAAATTTAAATTATCATTGCTATTATTTTGCATTTATACTTGCAATATTGCAAGTTGTCTAACATACTGCAAATTTTATCTATACGCAGATGAGACACAACTCTATGTGTCCTTTAATCCCAATGAAATGCACTCAATTCAGGATAAAATTAACGAGAACTTAAATCGCTTAATACAATTTTCCGATAAACATCATTTAGAAATAAATGCTTCAAAGACAACTTTTATGGTTTTCGGGAAAAATCCTGAAATATTGCAAAATAACATTATAATGAAAGTTGGTGCAGAGAAAATAGCTCACTCTAACACTTGTAACTTGGGTTTGTATTTTGATACAACTTTAAGGTTCACGTCACATATCAAGTGCATTCAAAGAGCTTATGCAAATTTGAAGATATTATTTCCTTATAGACACCTTCTATCTAGATCTCAAAAAATCAAACAGATTCGTTAGTCTTAAGCCATTTCAATTTTGCAGATATTGTATATAACTCCTGTCTCGATAAAATAGATAAAGATCGAATTCAACGCGTTCAAAAATCTTGTTTTAGGTTTATTTACGGCATTCGTCGACGACAACCTGTTTCGCATAAATTGGGTCAAACAAACTGGCTCTCTATGGAAAACCGAAGAAAATTACATGCTGCTACTTTGTTTCACACAATAAGTCTTAGCAATCGCCCCTCGTATCTCACTTGCAAAATTCGCTATAGAACAGACTACAGGGTTTTCCAGTATATTTTTCCACCCACCTAGAGAGTTTATTTGAATAGATACGGAAATGTCGTAATACAAAAGTTGTTGGGTTTTTTATGAAGATTTAGAATATTACATCATTAAAGCAAAAATATTATTGGAAATGTCAAATTTTGACAGATTGTCAGTTTTTTAAATAAAACACCCTGTGTATTAATTTTTTTTCTAATTTCAATTAAATTATAAATGTATATATATATATATATATATATATATATATATATATATATATATATATATATATATATAGATTTTGGATATATAAGCGTTTAAACATTAAAGAAATGGTAAGGTAATTTGCGCTAAAACATAGTGAGACGTGGCCAAGACAATTGCAATGAACGACGCCTTTTTGACGTTTACCAGTCAGAAGTATTTGATTTACGAGCATTTTTAATATCTAATACGTTGGACGATGGGTTAAACCATATGAAGAGAAACTCGATATATATATATATATATATATATATATATATATATATATATATATATATACCCCCCCCTCTAACTTTTTTATTTGACGTATTGGTAGAAAAACGTAAAGATATTTACTTGAGATAAACAATAAGCTATTTGAGCATATATTTTTATATATACAGTTGGTGTTGCCAGCTCTATTGCAGACAGATAAAAGTTATATTTTTTTAAATACAACACCCTGTATATTATTGCTAAATTAAATCCTATGAAAATTCTGCAGCATTTTTTATATAACATGTTCTATACCCAAATACAATATTTTCGAAATATCTGCGAGTTTTGGAAATAAAAATTATTTTCTAATTTTTAAGGGTCAAAACGGCTTCAATGAAAAACACTATATATTTTTAGAATATTGTCCCAGAATTCTGAAATTTTTATACGAGTTTCCGAACATATAGGTTAATTGACGGCTGAATATTTTTTAATAAAAGGTTATACAGGGTGTATAAAAATACAGTTTATTCGCGAGGAACAGAATGTCCATAACTCGATTTTTTTTATGGAACACCCTGTATATTTTAATGCATCAATTAGAGAGAGACATTGCCTTTCAAATGACATTAGGTGTTCCTATACCTATCTCTGATGGGTAATGAATTAAATGGCATTTAAAAGAAAAAATCGACCATTTTATTATTTTCTGGAAAAAAAATCTATGTTAAAAGCACTAAATAGACAAGTAAACATTTTTGTCAATAATATATCTATCTTAATGATTTAAATGAAAATACATTTGTTGAGAAAAATCTATAGTTTAATATTTACAATATGTATTCACAAACGCTTTAGATAAAAAATTAACGATACAACCGAATAAAACAATATTACAAAAATATAGCTAACAACAGAACTATCCCCAAATGAATTGTCAGTAACTGAACTGTATAAGTGTCCTCCATTAACTCTGAGGCACAAACTTGTGTCATTACATTGTTGCTTTTTGAATCTCTTCCGCGGATAATGCCAGCAGTGCTTCTCTTTCGATTTAGGAGTTCTTCCTTTGTTTCTACTGCGTCTGATCTATCCCTTTTACCCTGCCCCAAAGATGGAAGTCGAGAAAGCTGGGGACCAGTGGCCAAATCCATGGACCTCGTCGGCCAATCCATCTGTCTTCGAAGATTTAGAAGTTTGAATTTACTTCGTTTGTACAGTGAGCCGGTGCCCCATCTAACTGATACCAGCAGCTCCAGAGTAAGTTCAATGGTAACTCGTCGAGAAAATCAGAAACTGTAGTTTTCAATATTTCCAAATATTTTTCAGAATTTAAATTTTCATCGTAAAAGCAAAACTTTATTTTGTCATTCATCATGAGGCAAAATACATTGAAACCGAACTTGTATTGAAAACCTTTTTCTCTGATAAAATAAGGATTTTCTTTGGACCAAAAATGTGAATTTCTTCTGTTAAATATCCCTTCTTTTGTGAATTTGCTCTCTGTCCAAATAACTTTTTTTAAAAAGTTGGGATCTTCTTGTGCACGCATCAGGATCACAGTATGCGACGCGCTGAGGAGGATCAGTAGGCTCTAAAGCCTGGGCTGTTATAAATTTATAATTATGCATTCTATGTTTGTGCAAAATTATTTCCACCGATTTGTAAGAAATGCCTAAATCTTTCTCTGCGCTATTAATTGATGCGTGAGGGTATGTATGGAAATAAGACAAAACAGTAATTTCATATGTCTTCGTTACCTGTTACAGGTTTGAAAGTATCTTTTAACAAAATTGTACTCTCTGTAATTATTCTTATTCTTTTAAACTTTTTAGTTCATTGGGACAGAACATAAAGTTGATTAAATTGTCTACATGTTCTTGAAATTTTAACATTGACCGTGTACATAAAACAAATTTAGAATTTCTACACTTGAGTAAGAATTTGCCATTTTTTTGAATTTTTGACAACTATGCATATTAAAAACAAATGTTCTCTGTTTGGTTTCCTGGGAGATGAAAACACTTTTTAAATAATCTTCGTTTTAATTAACTTTTTCCTAAATGGCATCTAATTAATTAATCATCAGCGGCTAATAATTGAAAGGTAATTTTTTCTCTGTTGGATGCAACAAAAATATACAGGGTGTTCCATCGTGAGTATTGTTTTATTCGGTAGTATCGTTAATTTTTTATCAAAAGCGTTTGTGAATACATATTGTTACTATTAAATTATCGATTTTTCTCAAGAAAAGTATTTCCATTTAGGTATCATTAAGACAGATATTCTCTCAGAAATAACTTCGCCAGTATTTGACAAAAATTTTTCTCTATTCAGTGAAATAGATTTTTTTTTACAGAAAATACTAAAATGATTTTTTTAAATCACTAGTTCATTACCCATCAGAGATAGGTATAGGAATTTGTCATTTGAAAGGAAATGTCTCTCTCTATTTGATGCAATTAAAATATACAGGGTGTTTTTAAAAAAATTTTTCATAAATTCTGTTCATCGCGAATAAACTATATTTTTATACACCCTGTATAACTTTTAATTAAAAATTACCTTGAGTCGTCAATTAACGTAATTCTACATGTTCGGAAATTATAAACGTTCTAAAAATATATTGTTTTACATTGAACTCGATTTGACCCTTAAAAATTAGAAAATAATTTTTATTTCAGAAACCTCTCAAATTAGGTATAGGACATACTACATAAAAAAGAACGAATAATAATGTTGCTGACAATGTGTAATATACTGTATTGTATTTAAAAAAACATTTTGTTTGTTGCAATAGAGCTGGCAACGCCGCAACTTCGAAATTATTTTTAAAATAAAGTTCACTTCTTAGTATGACACTTACCCAAATCTCAAGTAAATATCTTTACTCGTTCTCCATATACTTCTAATACGCCACTGAGTTTACGAACCCTGTATATATATATATATATATATATATATATATATATATATATATATATATATATATATATATATATTTTAATATATTCTGTTAATTAGTTAAAAAATATATAAGCGTTTAAACTTTAAAGAAATGGTAAGGTAATTTGCGCTAAAACATAGTGAGACGAGGCCAAGACAATTGCAATGAACGACGCCTTTTTGACGTTTACCAGTCAGAAGTATCTATTTACGAGCATTTTTAATATCTAATACGTTGGACGATGGGTTATTCGGAAGAAGAGACACTCGATATGATAGAATTATTTTATGTACATGGTAAAAATGCATCGATAGCTCGTAACGAATATCATAGACGGTTTTCAGATAGACCAACACCGACTCGTAGCATAATATTAAACATCGTTAAACAACTGAATGAAAGAAAAACACTTAATCGAAAAGTTAGAATAGTGGAAAGAAACAATACTATATTATATTAATAATATTAGCTTAAAGAACTAAGTTTTAGTTTTCTATATAGCCTCCTTGGTTTATAATGCATTTCTGAATATTTCTTCTAAATTTTCTGTGTATGGATGCGTAGATAAAATGAGGAGATTGGGTGTTTAAATGGTCGATTGTTTGGACTATATTTGGCTCTAAAGCTTGAATGGTTCTTGGCCTATTGTAGTATATCTTGTTTTTCAGATAACCCCACAAAAATATGTCCAATGGAGAGAGATCGGGATTGTTTGCTGGCCATCTTAATGGACCATGTCTCCCAATCTAAAATGGATACCTGTCATTTAAAAAATTGGTGCCATATCAAATTAAGATATGAATTAATCAGTAGTTGTTCTAAATGCCCATCGATTTCGTTTTCTAATACCTCCTGATACCTTTGTCCGGTTAAATTCCCATTTAAAAATATAGGTCCAATAACATGATTGTTAAGAAGGCCACACCAAACATGTAGGGATCTTCTTCCCTGAATTTTGACTGCCTGAAGAGCTCGCGGGTTTTGTTTTGACCGAAAATGCTTATTTTTCCGGTTAAACATGCCTCCAGTGGTAAATGTTGCCTCGTCAGTGAAAATTATGTTTGGTAGATTTAGTTGGTTCATGATAACACGTTTTTCTATTTTTTGGCAAAAGTGTAATCGGTCTATTTTATTATGATCGGTTAATTCTTGAGTAAGTGAAAACTTATATGGTTTATATTTATAATGTTTTAGAACTGAGTGGATTTGATGTCAGGATTTTCTAAAACAAGAATAAATAAGATAAATAAATTATTTTAATACAAAACTTTCAAAATTACCTTCAAAATATAATAAAATATATAAAGTTTTTCTTTCATTCAATTGTTTAGCGATGTGTAATATTGTCCTACAAGTCGGTGTTGGTCTATCTGGAAACCGTCTATGATATTCGTTACGAGCTATCGATGCATTTTTACCATGTAAATAAAATAACTCTATCATGTCGAGTTTCTCTTCTTCCGAATAACCCATCGTCCAACGTATTAGATATTAAAAATGCGTTCATTGCAGTTGTCTTGACCATGGCTCACTATGTTTTAGCGCAAATTACCTTACCATTTCTTTAATGTTTAAACGCTTATACATCCAAAACTAATCGACAGAATATATTAAAAGTATATATTTGAAATTAGAAAAAAAAGATCTTCAAGAATATGGTTTAATATAAAGGGTGTTTCATTTAAAAAAACTGACAACCTATCAAAATTTGACATTTCCAATAATATTTTCGCACTTATGATAAAATATTCTAAATCTTCATAAAAAACCCAACAACTTTTGTATTTACGACATTTCCGAATCTATTCAAATAAACTCTCTAGGTGGGTGGAAAAATATACGGGAAAACCCTGTACATTCACTTCATCTAAGATATCGCGGACGCATTTCTCCTCCGCCTCATAGCACGGCTTTTTATCAGAGATCATTTTCTTACAACGGTTTTTCTCTTTACAGTGGAATTCCTGATAAACTTAAAACATTGTCTGTTGGGTGATTTAGGTCTCAATATAAAACATTTTTACTAAATATTTAACGCGTTGCGTGGTGATCTCGCATTTTTATTTTTATCTTTTCTTGCATATCAGGTTTGATGGTGCTCAATACGGAATAATAATAATATTTGTATTCGTTCTAAGGGGGTTGAACTTGGATCTTTTTAAAATTGCTTTTCAACCTCCTTTTTGCCTATTTTTTACTATTTCTCTATATGTATCTGTGTATATGTACTTGTAATTAGTTGGAAAATAAAAAATGTTTATTATTATTATTATCATTTATATAATATCAGTAACAAAAATATATAATATGGAATGATCAACAAATAACAATGGTAAAGCGTGTTTGAATGTTTGATTCTTATAAATGCAACGTTTCATTGTACAGTGGTTTTAAGGCACATTTAAGGCAATGTATATACAATATACAATAGTGTAAAAATATTTTAAACCTAAATTATTATAAAAAAATAAAATAATTATCAAATGATTATTAAAAAGGATCCAATCCATAACCTTGGCAGTATTCGAATTATTTCTAATAATACACTACATTAAATTTGTTACTTGTGCACCAGTCGAAAGCATTCTTGAACATCCTTTCCCAAGGACTCTTCTGGAAGTGGATCCAGTCTCGGGGCATGTAGGGCCACTGGAACGGTTGCGCGCATCTTTCCGGATGAGGCATCACAGCTAAATGTCTTCCGTTTGCCGAGCAAACGCCTAAAAATATATAAAACATTATACAGGGTATTTTACAATTGCTGTAAAATGAATTATGTAGCTACATTCGTAAACAAAAATACAGGAACCCAAGTAGCACTTAGCAATACGTCATTGTTAACATAAGTATTTTCGATGCAGTAACCGGAACTTGTAACCGGTGTCGCCACGTTCTGTTTAAGCTGAAACTACGTAGTCATTACCAACATGGGGAACAATTTTAGGGTAACTATTTCGTGAATAACATGTAACTGCTACTTTGACTATTAAGTAGATAGTAAGGAATTATGCGATTCCGTTTAGGTAGCCAAATAGTAATAATTCACCCTATTTGTTACTTCCTTATTTCTGTCTTTATTTAATCCGTTTGAAAAATATGCATGATTGCTTTTTAATACCAACAAAACAGTTATGGTGACTCCAAACACTCAAATTGGGAAAATGGTGTAGAGCGTATATAGAATACGTTATTAGTTGTTGAGGTAGGATACATGCGTTTCACTTAGTTTTCTAGCCATGCAGTGGCCGCTATTCAGATGAAGTAGGTGAAGTGCTACTTCACCAGGAAAAATAAACAAGCAAACATCTAACTGTATTTATTATATATCTCTTAAAATTTTAGTTTTTACATTCATTTATTCACCTAACTGGTAAAAAATAAACTGTACAGGGTGTTCGGATTTGGTTGCAAAAGCAGGTTATCTCGCTTATTTTTAAAGATAGAACCTTGCGGTTTTCACGAACCTGAGTTAATTTTTTGTGAAACTCATGAAGCCGTAAACAAAAATTTTCATAGCCTTCTTCGTTTATGAGATACAGGGCGAAATAGAAAATTTTGCATTTTGGGACCCCCCTCGTATCTCGGTTATCCTTTAACTTAACGCAAAGGGAAAAATTGCTGCTTATGCAGTTTTTTACGCTGGATCAAGTGGCGTAGTCATATTTTTCATTTGAGTTGTTATTTTTTAGATATGACCCAAAGTTATGTTTTTTTAAATGGGACACCCTATATATTTTTCCAGAAATTGATTTGTCCTTTTAAAAGCTTCTCAAAAATATATAATAGTATGGGTCTATTTTAATAAACAACAACAAAAATCCTAATTTTTATAATTATCATCCCAAATTTTGCAGTAGGCCATGCAAAACAATGCTGCCTTTTATTTAAAGTCGTTAACAATATCTACATTCTAACAATAAATCAAAATAAATATGTATTTATTTATCAAAATATGTATTGATAATTTCGCACCAAAAAAGTACCACCTACCTAGATTTATGTAACACAAAAACAAAAAACAGTAATAATTATTATGTAACAAGCCTTTCAGCAAAAATCAACTGTCGTATAAGAACTACAGTAACCAAGGAAATCAAAAGAAATGCTCAAACTGATTTCTATTTTGTTCTACGCATGCTTCGCACAATTTTTGTATTCGTTTTAGGGAATTAAGCAAAATAACGGGATGATTTTGTAAACAGCGAAAATTTTCTCTTATTGCATTTCCTAAATCTTGGACATTATCATAGTGGTCTTTGTAAATTCTATTTTCCAGATATCCCCATAGAAAGAAATCTAAAATCGACAAATCTGGGAACCTAGGGGGCCATCTTATAGGTCCATTTGTTCCGATCCATTGATTGGTAAAATTATTGTCTAGAAATAATCTCGTCATTCCAGAATTGTGTGCAGGAGCACAGTCCTGTTAAAAATAAATTTCGTTAAATTGCGCTAGAGGTACATTATCCAATAATTCAGGTATAGCTGCCTCTAAAATTTCTATATAGGGATTGGCTGTTAGATTTCCCTCAAATATATAAAGTTTTATGTGTTCCTAATATGAAGCAGGACACATTTAGACCAAACCTGCCCTGCTGTCTTCTGGGAAATAATTGGTGTTGATTTTCCTGGCACCAGAATCTACTATTGTGCCTATTGAGTATACCAGAATTACTGAAATGTGCTTCGTCTGATCATATAACCTTCCTTTCAAAATCTCTAACCATATCGCATCTTTCTCGAAACCAATTGCAGAAGACTACCCGACGCTCTGCATCCCCTGGCTGTAAATGCTGCACGAGCCTAAATTTGTATGGGTGGTATTTGTGCTTTTTTAGAATTTCTTGAACTCTAGTTTTTGGAATCCCTATGCTCTTTTCACTGGCCCTACAAGAGTTTGTAGGGTAAGCTTCCGTATTAGCCAAAACCGTAATTTCTTCAGCCTCCCGATTTTCTTTATTATATGTTTTCGTACGAGGTTTGATAAATGATCCGTGATTAAGTAAATTCTTTTTTTATCCGATAACAAGTGGTTATATTAGGTTGCCTCCTTTCTGGATATCTAAATAAAAATTAAGCAATAGTATTTCAACATACCTAAAAATTAACTATTTACCTGTTAAAATACATCTCAGAAGCCGCTTCAACATTTTCATTACTTAATATAAAACAAGCTAACATATCGTACTTTTCATAATGTTCGAAAGTTTGGTTTTCTTCCATAATAACACAAATATATTTTTACACAATAAATAAATACAAAAAACTAGCGCTATATTTTATATACGCATACAAAATTGGGAAATGTCATTTGCTTCCAAGAAAACAAAAGAAAACGGCATCATTTTGCATGGCCTACTGCAAAATTTGGGATGATAATTATAAAAATTAGGATTTTTGTTGTTGTTTATTAAAACAGACCCATACTATTATATATTTTTGAGAAGCTTTTAAAAGGGCAAATCAATTTCTGGACAAATATATAGGATGTCCCATTTAAAAAAAAAACACAACTTTGGGTCATATCTAAAAAACAACAACTCAAATGAAAAATATGACTACGCCACTGGATCCAGCGTAAAAAACTGCGTAAGCAGCAATTTTTCCCTTTGCGTTAAGGTAAAGGATAACCGAGATACGAGGGGGGCCCCAAAATGCAAAATTTTCTATTTCGCCCTGTATCTCATAAACGAAGAAGGCTATGAAAATTTTGTTTACGACTTCATGAGTTTCACAAAAAATTAGCTCAGGCTCGTGAAAACCGCAAGGTTCTATCTTTAAAAATAAGCGAGATACCCTGTTTTTGCAACCAAATCCGGACACCTTGTACATTTAAACATTTATCAATTGGCGGGTGGGCTTCTATTGTCTCGTACTAATGTAGTAGTGGCTGCAAGGTTCAGGAAGGTTCTGATACTTAAAAGTTGTGATTTAGTAAACCAATTAGAAGCAGTAACTTTGAAAAATTACTATTATGTCACTGAAAAGAAATTCGTAAGTAGTTGCTAGATAGTAGTAATTATATAACTACTTTAAATAGGAAATTACTATAACTTATTATTCGCAAATACATATACAGGGTGGTGCAACCAAGATGGGGTGGACGATTGTGGGCAAACGGAGAGGAATTTGAAAAAACATTTTTGGGATATGATTGATAGTCAAGAACGCTGTGTTTTAAAATTATACCCATTATACAGGGTGGTCTGAAAAGTTCGTGGTGAACCAAACTTGTTTTTTTTTAAATGGGACACCCGGTATATTATTATTTTAGTTGATTCTCCTATTCGTTACGATCATTTTGATATGAGGTTTGTTGGGTCTAAAACTTATACCAACGGAATGGGACGAGGTTAAAGTGGAAAAAAGGGTTATACTCCGGCCATTTTTTGAAAACAATTGAAACAGGTATGGAAAAACCAAATATTCTATAAAATGTATTGTATCTAGGATTACAATAATCGCTTGTGAGTCGTTCAAAATTATTCACTGTTATACAGGGTGGTCAAGTTTTGCAAATTTACCTTGGATTGAATTTTTTTAAATGGAACACCCCATATATTTTACTGTCATATTAAAGATAACATCGCCAGCTTTCAGAAAATACCCTATTTGATATCTTTCTAACCAACAGTTTTTTAGTAAATTAACCGTGAAACCAAAATTTACTCATTCTAACAGAAACGGTATTATTTACGTTGCTTAAATTGACTACCTATAATATAAGGAGGCCATAATATAATCATAAATGAAAACAAAGATTCACATTCTTGTCAAAACCGCAAAGTGTCAGAGAATTGGCATCAATTACCATTGTTTTTTGACGATAAGCCGAGAAATTGTTAAGTAACAATGAGTTTGAATACTCCAGAGTTGATAAACATGACTTTTATGTTGGGCGAGTGTCAAAAAAACCCTTTACTAGCAAGCAGGGTTTATGCGGTACGATATCCCGATGCCGAAAAAAAAACCAACTGAAGCTTTTGCAAGTTTATTAGAGAGGTTTCAAGAAACAGGCAATGTTGCTTTTAAGAAACGTAAAGTAATTAATAAACCAGTTACCAATGAAGATAATGCTTTGACAGTGTTATTAACAGTGTAAGAAAATCCACACACAAGAACCAGGGAAATTGAGAGAGCTACTGATATTGAACGCACTAGTATTAAACGGATTCTGAAACAACATAAATATCATACCTACCACATTGAATTAAACCAAGAACTGTAGACAAGAGTTTTCAATTTGGTTTTTAAATACAATTTGGGATAATCCAGGTTTTGCAGATAGGGTGCTGTTTTCAGATGAAACAACTTTTAAAAGCAACGGCTTGGTTAACAAACATAATATGCACTATTATTCAACCGAAAATCCACATTGGATTCGTCAGGTGGACCATCAAAATAAATGGTCAATTAATGTTTGGGGAGGTATAATTGGCTCTCATGTTATAGGACCATATTTCTTTGAAGAGCATTTAAGGGGAGAAGTCTATTTAAATTTTTTGAGAAATGAGTTGCCCGTATTGCTCGAAGACTTACCTTTAATGTTAAGAAATTCCTTATGGTTCCAACATGATGGAGCACCCCCGCATTACCATAGGCATGTAAGACATTTTCTCAATAATTGGAAAGGCGAGCATTGGATTGGGCGAGGTGGACCAGTTAAGTGGCCTGCGAGGTCACCCGATTTAACGCCACTAGATTTCTTTTTATGGGGACATGTTAAAGAAAAAGTTTATAAAGAGGTTCCAACCACAGTGGAAGATATGAAGTTGAGAATAATAAGCAGTTTTCGCAACATTTCAGACCTGACTTTGAGAAAAGTGAAACTTTCATTTATGGATAGACTCGAAATGTGCCTTCAGCAAAACGGTGGTTTAGTTGAACATCTTTTATAAGTTTTAATTACATTGTTTTTGTTGATTTATATTAAATTTATTTTTTTTTGTAAAAAAAGATCTGTTATTAATACTGTCAAAGCATTATCTTCATTGGTAACTGGTTTATTAATTACTTTACGTTTTTTTGAAAGCAACATTTCCTGTTTCTTGAAATCTCTATTTACTGATGACAATATTCTGACACTTTGCTGTTTTGACAGGACTGTCAATCTTTTGTTCAATTTATAATGATATCATGGCCTCCTAATATTAAATTGTCAATTTTAACAACGTGAATTCAGAGTAATTCGTGTTAAAATCAAGAAATTTTGATTTCACAGCTAATTTACTGAAAAACTGTTGGTCAGAAAGGTATCAAATATGGTATTTTCTGAAAGCTAGTAATGTTATCTTTAACATGAAAGTAAAATATACAGGGTGTTTCATTTAAAAAAATTCAATCCAAGGTAAATTTGCAAAACTTGACCACCCTGTATAACAGTGAATAATTTTGAACGACTTACAAGCGATTATTGTAGTCCTAGATATAATACATTTTATAGAATATTTGGTTTTTCCATACCTGCTTCAATTGTTTCCAAAAAATGGCCGGAGTATAACCCTTTTTTCCACTTTAACCTCGTCCCATTCCCTTTGTATAAATTTTAGACCCAACTAACCTTATATCAAAATGATCGCAACGAATAAGAGAATCAACTAAAATAATAATATGGTATCCCATTTAAAAAAACACAAGTTTGGTTCACCACGAACTTTTCAGACCACCCTGTATAATGGGTATAATTTTAAAACATAGCCTTCTTGACTATCAATCATATCCCAATTTTTTTTTTCAAATTCCTCTCCGTTTGCCCACAATCGTCCACCCCATCTTGGTTGCACCACCCAGTATATTACTTAAAAACGTGTAACCCAAAGTGGTTATTGATATATAATAGGATTATTAGTAATAAATACGTAACAACCCTTAAAGAGTTGTAGTGGAAACAGTTATAGCTACTTTAGTGCTAGCTGAGAATGTTTTAAAGTACCAGAAGACAGCCAAAACCTAGTTGAAAAGTATAGAAAAATATCTTCATTTAGGCGGGGGAGCCAAATCTTCTTGCTGAATATAAATAAACTAGGTTTAACTAGGCTTAACCCTGGTGCAATAAACCCGGGCCTGCAGCACAAACGAAACAAAATCCTAAAGACGCCATTGACTATCTTCAAATTTATAGTAGAGTGTTTCAAAAAGTAGGGGCCCCTTTTAGAACTTTGCACCCTGGCGCCTGAGTCCTTTAAGACGGCCCTGACCCTCATTTTTAAAGATACCCGAGCAATTTGAGAAAAACCCTGCTATAAAAGACAATTTATTCCCATTGACTCCACTATGTAGTGCAGCGTTCTTTGAAGTTGATGCTAATTTGTTAACTTTCCGATCGCCTTTTGTGTGTTGTTTTTGTATTTAAAGCTTGCTGATAACTCATATAATAGGATGTTTACGGGGTATACTGTACAAGGTGTCCATTTAAGATACAGGCCTACATTGAAAATTTGTATTTTCAGGCACCCCTCGTATGTCAACAATCAGATAACTGACCGAAACTGTGAAAATTGTTTTTTATATAATTTTTCCCGTAGAACTCAATTCCGCCTTCGAAATTAGTATACAGGGTTAGGTCAAAAAGTTATCGGACTCTACGTAATTTTTTTAATGGAACAACCTGTATATTTATAGACTATAAAATCTGTCTTTTTTTTGCCTTTTCAAAAATATATAATAGTATACACTTTTTCTCAGAAACACGCAAATAAATGACAATTTTCTGAAAATAAATGCATAATTTAATAGTAGGCCATGAATAACGATAATAAACAATTGAAAGTTACATATTGCTAAGGAAGAATTGGATACCTTGCATATAGGTATCTTCTTATATAAAAAATACCTATAGAGTTTTTTAATAACAGTAAGTTTGTATCAACAGTTTTATAGCATAAAGTAACAATATAACAAATACAAAAAAATAACATTATTAAAAAAAAGAAAAAACAAATTTTTTAAGGTGATGTTTAAATTGACGACCATTTTTCTAATGCAAAATTGGCACATTTTTGTAATTCTTTGAATAGCGTTAAAAAAGAACCATTGGTCTCATTCGCAGATTTCGAAAAGCTAAATGAATTGCCGTCATATCGTGTTTTATATACTTAATTTTGTATATAGCCCCATGAAAAAAAATCTAAAATTGAGAGATCTGGAGATCGTGGAGGCCATCTAACAGGTCCGTTGGTACCTATCCATCTTTCAGGAAAGTTAAGAAATTCCCTTAAGAGTTGTGACTTGGGGTACCATCTTGCTATAGGTAAACAGGATTATATTGAGCTAATGGAATATTTTCGAGCAGTTCTGGAATATTTCCTCAAGGAAACTATATGTCTGTCCAAAATAAAACATGACACCCCAACTTCAAAGCAACGTTGTTGTGCCCTTTCAAACATTAAATGTTAATTTTCACTATGCCAGTTCCTGGTATTGTGACGATTAAAAATTTCCGCACTTGAAAAAAACATTTGTCTGACCAGATAACAAGAAATACCACTAGCAAAACAGTGCCCCATCCGGCATCGCCAGGATGCAAATGTTACACTATATTAAATTTGTATGAATGATAAGTATGTTTTTTCAAGATCCTCTGACCGTCAGTTTTTAGAACACCAATTTCCTTCACAATTTTTCTACATGAGGACGAAGGTGTTGCTTATATACAGGGTGTCCAATAATTAATGGTACACAGCAAAACTGCAGGTTCTTTGGGTAAAAATATTGCGATTTAACCATACTTTGCTTAGTCCAAAAGTTGACAGTACCCAAGTTACATGGTGTCAAAGTTGTAATTTTAAGTTTTTCCCTCACAATTTATGAACAGGATGACTGAACGGCCTGAAATTGAGAATTGGGAGGATTTTTGAACAGAGAAATTCAAATCTGTGCGTAGTTTTGATGCTGCTTGTAGAGGGCGCCACTTGCGGTGCATTAAATCTCTTTAAAATAACCTAACTTTTTTGTATCATGGTGTATTGGCCTAAATGTTAAAGAATATAGATTTTTCCACTACTTCTACGCAAAAAAGGTATACTTTGTAAATGTCCCTCAGAGTGGCCGTTTGCAAGATATTTGCGAATTAATTAATCAGTACGCCTTTTCAAAATTTAAAATTTTGATTAAAAATGTTTTTGAAATAATAATTATTGAAATGAAAAATTTATAAAAAATAAAAATATTTTTATTGAAATTGGCTGTAACTGTAGGTATAGGTTTTCCAATTGATATCTTCCACTGGTCCGGAAAGTAGCTGATTTCAATGGAACAATTTATAACATGTAATATGAATTTGTCAATAAACAGACTGCAGTATTTTAGCATAAGAGGAGAAATTTCACCAGATCCAGCCGCATTACTCAGTTGCTAGATGAAATGAAAACTGATGATTATTATTAAAAGTGTTGTTTTCATAGAAATTCACCCTTTCCATACAAGTGGCTGTGTTTTGATAAACGAGGCAAAAAAAATATTGATATCATTCGCAACAGATTAATTACCTGCAAGTCCTTCTATGCTGCCATTTGGATTCATCGGATAGGCTTCGGTGGGTTCACTGTTATCGTCCACATACCTTAGAGTAACGAGGTTGTCTTTAACCAGCTTCTTGTAGATGGTGTCGTCTTTGAATGCAAATCTACCCTCTCCGTGAGCCACCTGATACAGGAGAATAACATAAAAGTGTATTATTTTCGACCAGCTGGCAGGAATATTAAATATTTCTCATTTAAAAATAGTCATTTTATAAATCTATTAAAACATTTATTTAATGACTGACATGACCACAATGAAGACTAAGCATTAGATATAATCATCTGAGGCGAAGCGAAGAATAGTTATAATTATATAAGAAGATAATGAAGCAGTAAGCCGCCTTGGACAATCGTAATGAAAATTGTAATTTTATTCCAAAGTAATTCCATAAAAACGCAAAATATGTTTACACTTATTAATAATAATAATAATAAAATGCACGCATAACTGGAGGATGTCCTGGAATAGATAACATTTATAACTTCTGGTACAAACAGTTTACCTCCACACATGAAGCTCTCACTCGCCAAATTAATGAAATTATTTTAAAACCTAGCACACTCCCCACTTTTCTTACCCAAGGAAAAAGGACCCGTCAAATTACCGACCTATTACGTGCCTTCCAATCCTATATAAGATCATCACAGCCAGAATTACCAGGAGAATAGAACAACATCTAGCACACAAAAACATTCTAACGGAAGAACAAAAAGGGTGCAGGAAAAACAGCCGAGGATGCAAAGAGCAGCTCATTATAGACAGCGTCACCATGGAACAAACCAGGAAAAATTATAGAAACCTTCATACTGGTTACATAGATTATAAAAAAGCCTTTGATTCGATACCCCACAGTTGGCTAACCAGAGTACTAAAATTATATAAAGTCAATAAAAACATCAGGCAATTTCTTATGCAAATCATGAGTACGTGGAAAACTAAAATCAACCTGAGAACACAAAAAGAGCACATCGAAACAGAAGAGATCTACATCAGACGAGGTATGTTCCAGGGCGATTCACTCAGCGTTTTGTGGTTCTGCCTCTGTCTCAATCCACTCTCAAACACACTGAATAACACAAACTTCGGATTCCAAATTAAACATCAAAAAAATAACCTACACAAAATAAACCATCTCTTGTATATGGATGACATAAAATTATATGCAAGCACAAAGGCACAGCTAAAGGAACTCCTTAAAATCACAGAAACGTTTGCCCTGGACATCAACATGGAATTTGGTATAAATAAATGCAAGCTACTTCATATCAACAAGGGACAGTGGAAAGACCACCCTACGGGGGAAACAATCAACAATGAAACTATAGATAACATGCTCAAAGAAGAAACGTACAGATACCTAGGCTCAAAATCAAAGCACCAAAATTAACCACACTCATATCAAATCAGAGCTCAAGAAAATTAAAACCAGACTCACAAAGCTACTAAAAACAAAACTGAATTCCAGAAATCTAACGAAAGCTATTAACACCATACCTATTCTTACGTATTCGTTTGGTATCATTAAATGGTCGCACACAGATTCACTAAACACAGGAAGTTACATCCCAACGCATGCAAGGAAAGACTCACCATCGAGAGAAAAGAAGGAGGAAGGGGAATTATACAATCGCTAAATAAAAAACAAATTTACGAACTCAGAAAATTCTTCCACAACAAACAAACCAACCTCCACAAGGCAATAGTGAAGGCAGATAAGAATTATACACCGCTCGACCTGTCTCAAACGAGCCACGCAGCACACGCACACAGACACAATCCAGACGAGCGGTGTAGGAGATGTCACCAGCAGAGAGAAACGATCAATCACAACGAGTGGATGTAGAATAATGGCCGGAATTGAATACACCGCGAGACACAACTCAGCAGCGAAGGTGGTTCACTAAGCATTAGCCACAGCATACAAACTAACGGAGAACACAGACCCTTACTACCATTATAAACCAACATCTATACTTGAAAACGAAGACTACAAGCTGGGACACTGACCTCCACACGGATAAAACAATCTCGCAAATAGACCCGATATCACCTTTCAATCCAAAAAAGAGAAAATCACTTATTTAATTGACATGGCTGTCCCCAACGACCAGAACATCCAAGCGCAATACAGTGAATAGATCGCCAAATACACCGACTTGGCAATGGAAGTAAAAAGGCTGTGGAAACAGGAAAGAGTCATCATTGTTCCTCTCGTCATATCAGTAACAGGTCTCACCCCAACAACGTTTACACTGCATTTGGCTCAATTAGGACTTAATACAGACATTCACAGGAACATCCAGAAATCGGTCATTTTGAAAACATGTAGCATAGTTAGATCATTTCTTAATACACAATAGTTGTTTTTTTTTCCATTTCCTTTTTTTATTTTTATTTTTATTTTTTGTACTGACTTGGTATAACCCGTCAGTATAAAATACAACCACAGGAATACTGTGAAACAACAAGTCATAATAATAATAATAATAATAATAATAGTCTATTAATAATTGAATAAAAAAAAAGAATGTTACAATTCTTAAAGGGCGAAGTCTAGCTGATTACAATCAGCTACTCAACGTTAACCCTTAATAGTCCAAGTAGTCCAACACAGAATTATCAAGTAATATTATTTATTCTATGTTAATGGGAACTGTTTATATTTTTACAATATATGAACCGCACAGACCACATGTGACCTCACTCATAAAAATGAAAACACCATATGATAAAGTGCGAGACACGAAAGAAAACCGGGCGGTCCTTAAAATAAAGGTTCATAGTCTTAAGCAAGCGGAAAAGTAAAAATTCTTTCACCTACAAACTGCGTCAGCTAAGCAGTACGGAAAAATAATCGAGAATTTAGTAAATTAAGCACTGGTCCACTTGTAATTGGGATGTGCCTAGAGTCTCCATGCACTTGGCGCTGGTAGGTTCTAGCTATTTCCAGTGGCGCCTATACATTTCGAGCATTTGGTTTTATTTCTATATAAATGCGTTGCGTTGAATTTGAATTATTATTTCGAAGTAACGATGGCGAGCAAAAGAGGAAAAACAATTCGAAGCGGTGCACGTGAAGTTATTGCGAGCGTTATAGAGGCCTGTACTAGAGAAGCTGCAAATAATAGTTTGACTATTCCAATTCAAAATCGAACCGAACGCGCTGCATTTTACGCTGGTGTTTCGTAAAGTAGTGTAAGAAAAATTCAAAGAGAACATAATGATCGCTCATGGTCTAAGCCACCTTTAAAATCTCCTGGTAAAAAAACCCCGATTATCATACAAAGATAAAATTGACGATGGTCATTTTCAAGTAATTCGACGAACAATAGAGGATTTTTATATAAACTTGAAGAAGGTTCCGACCTGCAAACTCCTACTTCGTTCTACTAAAGAACAAAATAGATTTTCCGTTTCAAGTGCCAAAATAAACGAAAATTGCTCATTGAGAGACCAAATATTTTTCACTGGCGGGTGAAATATCTAGCAACTGTAATGCAATATAGGCAAAAAGGACGCAATATTGTGTATCTAGACGAAACCTGGGTAGATAATGATATGACAGTGAACAAATGCTGGCAAAGTGAAAGTGTTGCAGGTGTTGTTCAGGGAATCCGCTCTAGTAGTATTATAGTTCACGCTCGTTCAGAAGCCGGATTTGTTCCAGGTGCTGCTTTAGTTTTTCGCTCGGGACTAACAACTGGAGACTATCATGGACAGATGAATAGAGATAATTTTGAAAAGTGGTTGCTCGAGAAGCTTCTACCTAACATTCCTCCCAAATCAGTCGTGGTAATGGATAATGCGTCTTATCATTCTCACGTAGAAGTTAATACATGTGCGACCTCAACCCTATCGAACTTGCATGGGCAGGAGTAAAAAAAATATATTCGAGAGCGCAACACCGTTGAACTTTCAATTAAAGATTTAAATAAAATAACATTAGAAGCGACTGACTCAATATCGGCTGAAAATTGGAAATTGTATGTTAAACATGTTCGTTCTATTGAAGATAAATACTGGGAAGTAGAAGAAATATATTTATAGGTAAATCGATCAAGAAAAATCAAAATTAAATCATTTTAAAATTCGAAAGTTCGCCGTTTTTGCAACACAAAAGAGATATAGAAGTGCGGTACACGAAAGAAAACAGACAAATATAGATAAAGGTTTATTAAGCATAGTTACATTTTTTAATTATCTAAAGTGCATATAGTCAAAAAGGAGTGCCATATTATTTAAAGAACGACGGGACACCACTGGTTTAAAGAGATTTCTTGGTCGACCTTCCTAAACCGATTGACTCCGCCTGGTTTTCTTTCGTGTCCCGCACCCGTCTCATAACTTTTAAAGTATTTGATGTATCAAAACGAAATTTGATATAGGTAAATGGTACATAAAGGGGAGAGTTTTCATCTTTTTCACTTTCCGGTCACTGAAATGACTCAGGTTTCGATTTTTTAAATGGAACACTCTGTATATTTTTACAATTTTGGATTTATGAGACAATTCTGAATCAGAATGTGACATTTTCAAAACTCAAGTCATTTTTAAAATTGCATTTAGGTGGTCATAACTGGACGCAAATTAATCTAAGGACCTGAAATGAGGGCAGAATAATACAATCGCTAAGTTTTAGTGATTAGTCTGATAGCTAGAAACAAGAGAAGTTGATAAAATCAAGTTTTTGTGTCTAACTATTTTTTTTTTCAAATGGCGACCCTTTTTAGACAAGCACTTTTTGAAAAGAGGATTTTTTGCGAATCTAACGGTACTATCTTTTGAGCGATTGAATGAAAAATAAGCTCAAAAATGAAATACTGGTAAGACAAATACTCAATAATCAATTATCTACTTGCCATGGATAGCCATGCTGGATATTAAGTCGGATTTTTTGTTTTAACACTGACACTTACCTATTCTTTCTGAGTAGACATACGATTTACTTATTTTTCTTGATTTTCAGTATTATTTTTGTTTTCAAAAGTCAAAATAATGTATACTCGAAGTAAAAAGGCGATATGTTATTAATATTTGGAGAATGTCACAAAAATTCAAGGAATGCTGCTGAGTTGTACGCTCAGAGATGCCCCGACCGGCAACATCCAGTCCATCAGTATTTTCTAGATATCGAGAATCGTTTTAGGCATCAAGAACGAAATCAAGTGGCGGACGACAAATTTATTGTAAATAAAGAAATGGAGATTAACGTTCTTGATATAGTTGAAATTGATAAAACTGTTTCTTTAAGAAAAAATATTTAATTTAGGATTGTGTTTGCTACTGTAATGCGAGATTTCTTTGTAGGTCTGCGTTCACATTAGCATCAATTTTACTGCAATCTGAATGGTTAAATATGTATAAGAGCTGGGTATCATCAGCATAGGAGTGAGCCTTGGAGAACTGTGTGATACTACCTAAGTCAAAAGTAAATAATATAAAGACAAGGGCCTGAAATTGAGCATTGGGGACTCCCGAAGTCACGTTTCCAACAGCTGATACTCTACAGCTCACTGTTACCAGCTGATGCCTACGCTCCAGGTAATTTTGGGAAAAGGAGAGCGCTCGATCTTCGAGACCAAAGTAGTGAAGTTTTACACATAATAGCTTGTGGTCAACGCAATCGAATGCTCTCAAATAGTCAAGCAGTATCATAACCGTAGTCTTAACTTTTTAACACCCTATTCAATACAGGCAGAAGACTTATTGGTCTTAAGTCATTTAATAGAGTGGGAGTACCTGTTTTGGGTACTGGACATACAATTGCCCTCTTCCAGACATCTGGAAAATATCCAGCCTCCAGACAAACACTTCCACTGGAAAATGCAAGTGAAAATCAAGCGTGCGGAGTTATACGGATGCGTTTAGAAATGAACAAGCTGAGCATCAGCTTTTGAACCAGAAAAGGCTGAAAGAAAGTGCATATTGATTGATTCTGGATCTTGCAGGTTGTTAGGGCATTTAGGTTTAGATTGAGAGTGTACCCTGGCAACCTTCAATCTGTTCCACAAGGATGAGGTATCCTGTGAATTGAGATATTTTAAATAAGCTGCCTTTTCACGTCTAAGAGATGCCAAGGCAAAATTACGCGAACATTTGTAGCTGACCCAGTTCTGTGCAGTTTTATCCCTCTTATGCATAGATAGAGCTTTTTTTCGCTTCTCGAGAATAATTTTTAGGGCATCTGTAAGCCATGGAGCCGGAGCTTTGCTCAGTCGGAGGACAGTCCGGAGAATCCGACGCATATCATCATGAAACATAACTTGATTGAAATACTTAAAACTACTGTAGGTGTACATTCTTTGAGGAGACCTAGATGAAGCTAATGATAATTCACAAAAGACCAAGCTATGGTCTGATATAAAGTCAGTAATAATAACACCATGATCCTTAACTGCGTAAGTGCTGCTAACAAAGATTGGATCTAAGAGAGTAGCCGTCGACCTAATCATCCTTGTTGGCTTATCTGTGACCTGAGTGAGATATGAGAATCGAAACACTCACCCACAGGATTGCATGGATTCATCATGTCAACGTTCACATCTACTGCTATCATAATACAGTCAAAAATTGGAGTGACTTCAGATAAACCTGTTTAATGTCAATAAACTACACCACATAGCCTTTGATATATTCAATGACTTCTCGATTTTATTTAATAAGTTCTTTTAGCGTTCTGCAGAGGCTGGTTATTTAATATATTAAAATAATTGAATACTGGCTTGAAATTTGAATCTTCTAGAGCCATTGTTTGATATAGAGTCAACTGATTTTTTAATTCAGCAATATCAGGTTTATTATATAAAAATTTTTCTTTTGAACTATGTTTAACTATAATTCTAGGGAAACACGATTAAAAATAAAACCGAAAGACAAGGATAATACAAAATTATGCAATACGAAAAGGTCAACAATATATATTTTTCACGAACTTTGAAATTAAGAACATGTTTGTTTGCATACAGTGTTTTTAAAGCCACATTCGCTCGTCGAGAATAATTTTTAGGGCATCTGTAAGCCATGGAGCCGGAGCTTTGCTCAGTCGGAGGACAGTCCGGAGAGGCGCATGAACATCAGATCTGTTTATTATATTGGTAGTAAAAAAATTGATTTTGTTATCTATGCCACTGAATCCGACGCATATCTTCATGAAACATAAGTTGGTTGATTTAAAACACCTGTAGGTGTACATTCTTTGAGGAGACCTAGATGAAGCTAATGATAATTCACAAAAGACCAAGCTATGGTCTGATATAAAGTCAGTATTAATAACACCATGATCCTTAACTACGTAAGTGCTGCTAACAAAGATTGGATCTAAGAGAGTAGCCCTCGACCTAGTCATCCTTGTTGGCTCATCTGTGACCTGAGTGAGATATGAGAATCGAAACACTCACCCACAGGATTGCATGGATTCATCATGTCAACGTTCACATCTACTGCTATCATAATACAGTCAAAAATTGGAGTGACTTCATATAAACCTGTGTAATGTCAATAAACTACACCACATAGCCTTTGATATATTCAATGACTTCTCGATTTTATTTAATAAGTTCTTTTAGCGTTCTGCAGAGACTGGTTATTAAAATAATTGAATACTGGCTTGAAATTTGAATCTTCTAGAGCCATTGTTTGATATAGAGTCAACTGATTTTTTAATTCAGCAATATGAGGTTTATTATATAAAAATTAATCTTTTGAACTATGTTTAACTATAATTCTAGGGAAACACGCTTAAAAATAAAACCGAAAGACAAGGATAATACAAAATTATGCAATACGAAAAGGTCGACAATATATATTTTTCACGAACTTTGAAATTAAGAACATGTTTGTTTGCATACAGTGTTTTTAAAGCCACATACGACTTCTTGCTTAGGTTTCACATATATTGACTAAATCTAAGGCTACTGTCAATAACTATTCCCAGATTTTTAGCAGTTTCGTAAAAGTGAGGCAATTCCCATCTATTTCAAAGCTAAGGTATTCCCGTAGGAATTGGACACCCCCAGAGCTTGCAAAGATCATTGTCCGAATTTTTTAGCATTTAATTTAGGATTGTGTTTGCTACTGTAATGCGAGATGTCTTTGTAGGTCTGCGTTCACATTAGCATCAATTTTACTGTAATCTGAAGGGTTAAATACATATAAGAGCTGGGTGTCATCAGCATAGGAGTGAGCCTTGGAGAACTGTGTGATACTACCTAAGTCAAAAGTAAATAATATAAAGACAAGGGCCTGAAATTGAGCATTGGGGACTCCCGAAGTCACGTTTCCAACAGCTGATACTCTACAGCTCACTGTTACCAGCTGATGCCTACGCTCCAGGTAATTTTGGGAAAAGAAGAGCGCTCGATCCTCGAGACCAAAGTAGTGAAGTTTTACACATAATAGCTTGTGGTCAACGCAATCGAATGCTCTCAAATAGTCAAGCAGTATCATAACCGTAGTCTTAACTTTTTAACACCCTATTCAATACAGGCAGAAGACTTATTGGTCTTAAGTCATTTAATAGAGTGGGAGTACCTGTTTTGGGTACTGGACATACAATTGCCCTCTTCCAGACATCTGGAAAATATCCAGCCTCCAGACAAACACTTCCACTGGAAAATGCAAGTGAAAATCAAGCGTGCGGAGTTATACGGATGCGTTTAGAAATGAACAAGCTGAGCATCAGCTTTTGAACCAGAAAAGGCTGAAAGAAAGTGCATATTGATTGATTCTGGATCTTGCAGGTTGTTAGGGCATTTAGGTTTAGATTGAGAGTGTACCCTGGCAACCTTCAATCTGTTCCACAAGGATGAGGTATCCTGTGAATTGAGATATTTTAAATAAGCTGCCTTTTCACGTCTAAGAGATGCCAAGGCAAAATTACGCGAACAATTGTAGCTGACCCAGTTCTGTGCAGTTTTATCCCTCTTATGCATAGATAGAGCTTTTTTTCGCTTCTCGAGAATAATTTTTAGGGCATCTGTAAGCCATGGAGCCGGAGCTTTGCTCAGTCGGAGGACAGTCCGGAGAATCCGACGGATATCTTCATGAAACATAACTTGATTGAAATACTTAAAACTACTGTAGGTGTACATTCTTTGAGGAGACCTAGATGAAGCTAATGATAATTTACAAAAGACCAAGCTATGGTCTGATATAAAGTCAGTAATAATAACACCATGATCCTTAACTGCGTAAGTGCTGCTAACAAAGATTGGATCTAAGAGAGTAGCCGTCGACCTAATCATCCTTGTTGGTTTATCTGCGACCTGAGTGAGATATGAGAATCGAAACACTCACCCACAGGATTGCATGGATTCATCATGTCAACGTTCACATCTACTGCTATCATAATACAGTCAAAAATTGGAGTGACCTCAGATAAACCTGTTTAATGTCAATAAACTACACCACATAGCCTTTGATATATTCAATGACTTCTCGATTTTATTTAATAAGTTCTTTTAGCGTTCTGCAGAGACTGGTTATTTAATACATTAAAATAATTGAATACTGGCTTGAAATTTGAATCTTCTAGAGCCATTGTTTGATATAGAGTCAACTGATTTTTTAATTGAGCAATATCAGGTTTATTATATAAAAATTTTTCTTTTGAACTATGTTTAACTATAATACTAGGGAAACACGATTAAAAATAAAACCGAAAGACAAGGATAATACAAAATTATGCAATACGAAAAGGTCGACAATATATATTTTTCACGAACTTTGAAATTAAGAACATGTTTGTTTGCATATAGTATTTTTAAAGCCACATACGACTTCTTGCTTAGGTTTGACATATGTTGACTAAATCTAAGGCTACTATCAATAACTATTCCCAGATTTTTAGCAGTTTCGTAAATGTGAGGCAATTCCCATCTATTTCAAAGCTAAGGTATTCCCGTAGGAATTGGACACCCTCAGAGCTTGCAAAGATCATTGTTCGAATTTCTTAGCAACTAATTTAGGATTGTGTTTGCTACTGTAATGCGAGATTTCTTTGTAGGTCTGCGTTCACATTAGCATCAATTTTACTGTAATCTGAAGGGCTAAATATGTATAAGAGCTGGGTGTCATCAGCATAGGAGTGAACCTTGGAGAACTGTGTGGTTCGTTTGTTGGTAAGTTTAGATTGGGAGTGTACCCTGGCAAACTCCAATCTGTTCGACAACGAAGCATCCTGCGAATTAAGATATTTTAAATAAGCTGCCATTTAACGTCTAAGAGATGCCAAGGCAAAATTACGCAAACGTTTGTAGCTGTCCCACTTCTATGCAGTTTTATCCCTCTTATACTTGGATAGAGCTTTATTTCGCTCCTGGAGAATAATTTTTAGGGCATCTGTAAGCCATGGAACCGGAGCTTTGCTCAGTCGGAGGACAGTCCGGAGAGGCGCATGAACATCAGATATGTTTATTATATTGGTAGTAAGAAAATTGATTTTGTTATCTATGCCACTGAATCCGACGCATATCTTCATGAAACATAAGTTGATTGAAATATTTAAAACCACTGTAGGTGTACATTCTTTGAGGAGATCTAGAAGAAGCTAATGATAATTCACAAAAGACCAAGCTATGGTCTGATATAAAGTCAGTATTAATAACACCATGATCCTTAACTACGTAAGTGCTGCTAACAAAGATTGGATCTAAGAGAGTAGCCCTCGACCTAGTCATCCTTGTTGGCTCATCTGTGACCTGAGTGAGATATGAGAATCGAAACACTCACCCACAGGATTGCATGGATTCATCATGTCAACGTTCACATCTACTGCTATCATAATACAGTCAAAAATTGGAGTGACTTCAGATAAACCTGTGTAATGTCAATAAACTACACCACATAGCCTTTGATATATTCAATGACTTCTCGATTTTATTTAATAAGTTCTTTTAGCGTTCTGCAGAGGCTGGTTATTTAATACATTAAAATAATTGAATACTGGCTTGAAATTTGAATCTTCTAGAGCCATTGTTTGATATAGAGTCAACTGATTTTTTAATTAAGCAATATCAGGTTTATTATATAAAAATTTTTCTTTTGAACTATGTTTAACTATAATACTAGGGAAACACGATTAAAAATAAAACCGAAAGACAAGGATAATACAAAATTATGCAATACGAAAAGGTCGACAATATATATTTTTCACGAACTTTGAAATTAAGAACATGTTTGTTTGCATACAGTATTTTTAAAGCCACATACGACTTCTTGCTTAGGTTTGACATATGTTGACTAAATCTAAGGCTACTATCAATAACTATTCCCAGATTTTTAGCAGTTTCGTAAAAGTGAGGCAATTCCCATCTATTTCAAAGCTAAGGTATTCCCGTAGGAATTGGACACCCCCAGAGCTTGCAAAGATCATTGTCCGAATTTTTTAGCATTTAATTTAGGATTGTGTTTGCTACTGTAATGCGAGATGTCTTTGTAGGTCTGCGTTCACATTAGCATCAATTTTACTGTAATCTGAAGGGTTAAATACGTATAAGAGCTGGGTGTCATCAGCATAGGAGAGAACTGTGTGGTACTACCTAAGTCAAAAGTAAATAATATAAAGACAAGCGGGCCTGAAATTGAGCATTGGGGCACTCCCGAAGTCACGTTTCCAACAGATGATACTCTACAGCTCACTGTTACCAGCTGATGCCTACGCTCCAGGTAATTTTGGAAAAAGGAGAGCGCTCGATCTTCGAGACCAAAATAGTGGAGTTTTACACATAATAGCTTGTGGTCAACGCAACCGAATGCTCTCAAATAGTCCAGCCTCCAGACAAACACTTCCACTGGAAAAAGCAAGTGAAAATCAAAGCGTGCGGAGTTATATCAATGCGTTTAGAAATGAACAACAAGCTGAGCATCAGCTTTTGAACCAGAAAAGCCTGAAAGAAAGTGCATATTGATCGATTCTGAGTCTTGCAGGGTGTTAGTGCATTTAAGTTTAGATTGGGAGTGTACCCTGGCAACCTCCAACCTGTTCCACAACGATGAGGCATCCTGCGAATTGAGATATTTTAAATAAGCTGCCTTTTCACGTCTAAGAGATGCCAAGGCAAAATTACGCAAACGTTTGTAGCTGTCCCAGTTCTATGCAGTTGTATCCCTCTTATACTTGGATAGAGTTTTATTTCGCTCCTCGAGAATAATTTTTAGGGCATCTGTAAGCCATGGAGCCGGAGCTTTGCTCAGTCGGAGGACAGTCCGACCTGTGTAATGTCAATAAACTGCACCAATTGTGAGAAGCAATATAAAGGTTTGGATGTGATTCGAAAATTAGAAATAATTTAAGCAAAAAGCAACACTAATAACGGGTTTGGATCAAAAGAAAAAACAAAGACTGTGTGGGTAGCAGGGGCGTGCAGTCCATGGAAGCAAGAGAAGCAGTGCTTCCCCAAAAAAAATTACGCAATATCTTCTAAAATGTAATTTTTGAAATAGGAAACCATTAATTTAGTTTATATTAAAAAAGCTAAAATATTATCTTAATTATCAAGCCCATAATAAATGCGGCCTTGACTTCGACCGAGCGACAATAGAAAATGGAATAGAACCTATGCGGGCCGCTAGTCCTTGATAGTAGCTTGATTTCCTGTGAGTCGAGCCAGAAGTTATTGAACTTTCCAACGGCTGTTTGCAATTTTTGCATTTCAGTCGCGTGCTTCAAGTGGGGGTGGAAGCTATCGCTGGAGTACGTTCTTTGCTTGAACGGCTATCCGTGTGTTGTGTGGTACGTACGTCGTGTCGTGCATGGTGCGATATGGAAGACAATAATACGGACGTGGATAAGCAAGTACCGTCAACTTCGGCTGGCGGTAATAACGTTGAAAATGTTGGAGAATTTAGTAAGAAGAGTGTGTGTGAATGTGTGGTATGTGTCTTAATAATAAAGGGATTTTCAACACTAAACTTCGCTGATAAGCTTCAAATAATTTCCAAAGAAAGGGCAAAACCGTCTATGAAAAATTTAACCACAAAAATGAAAAACTGTATTAGACATTTTTATCCGGAAAAACCATACGAACAATTTAAATGGCTAACAGGGTGTGAAAATATAAGTAAATTATTTTGTTGGCCATGTTTACTTTTTGAAAATGAAAAAGGTCTCTGGAAAAAAACTGGTTTTTCTGATTTAAACAATTTCCATAAAGCTGTAAAAAGACACATTCATGTACAAAGCGCATTTGCAGGTCGTCATAAAAGAAAAAGTCTTCGGCAAAACTAGAATTGAACACGCCCTTAATAAACAGTTGGAAATTAGTCACCGCCAACACAATGAACTAGTCGATAAAAATAGGCAAATATTAAAAGACTTATCGATGTTGTTTGTCTTCTCAGACAGCACAAATTGGGATTTAGAGGTCATGACGAAACAAGGGTTTCTTCAAATAGAGGAAATTTTCAAGATTTACTTAGTTTATTGGCTAAATATGATGATTGCTTAAAAAATCATTTAGAGCAGTCTAGCGTTTTTCGTGAAACGTCGAATCGAATCCAGAATGATTTAATTTCCGCTGTTGCAACCATTATTCTAAAAAGAATTAAGCAGGAGATTGGCGAGGCGCGGTTCATTGCTATTGTTCTCGACGAAACAACTGATGCAGATGCATTATATACCGTAGTTTATAACATTACTAAAGAAATTAATGGAGAGAAAAAATTAGTTGCTCAAAGCTATGATGGAGCTGCAGTAATGGCAGGACAATTAGGAGGTCTGCAAGCTAAAGTTCGAGAAACTTTCCCAAGTGCTGTGTTTGTTCATTGTTTTGCTCATAAATTAAATTTAGTTTTATCCCAGTCCATCAATCACATTAAAGAGTGTAAAGTATTTTTCGTTACTTTAAGTGGCATGGATGCTTTTTTTTCCAAGTCAACAAAACGTACACAAGCTTTGGACTCCATTGTCTACATTCCATTACCCAAAGTGGCCACCTAGTAGAAGGTGGAACTATAATGGAAGACTTGTGTTAACAGTATCTGAAAATCGTGAATCACTGATTGAACTATTTGAGAATATAATAGAAAATAATGAAACGTGGGACTCAAAAGCAATAAGTAGTACGAGGGGGTTTTTGGACTGTTTGAAACTAGATTTTAATTTTAATTATTTGTTGGAACATATTTTCAGAAATATTTCCATTCTCGGACAGTGTTTTTAATATATTACAAACTAAAACAAATGATATTGCTTTTTTACTAAAAAAAGTTGATGATTTTAAGTCCATGTTAAGCCAAAAAAGAGATGACTTTGACCTATTTTGGGAGAAAACGATGACGTTAAATGTAGAGCCACAAGTCAAGCGTCTTCGAACAGACAAGGTGGGAGATGTTCAATCATCATACAGACGCCTCTTTTATCAAATAATCGATCAAATTCAGCAACAAATAAACTATAGATTGAACGGTCTAAATGATTTTAAATTCAAGGAGCTCTGCAATTTTGATGCATTTAAAGGAAAAACTTTTCCAGAAGATGCGTTTAAATCTCTTCTTCTTCATTATGGCCAGTTCTTCGACCGAGTGTTACTGCGATCTGAACTAAAAGTGATTTACGAAACTGATGACATTAGCGCAAAAAATAACACTAAGCAACTAATGCAATTTTTAAAAGACAAGGAGTTGGAAGATGCGTAAACCGAAGTGTCGAAATTGTGTGAATTAGTATTGACAATTCCTGTCACAAGTTCATCAGTAGAACGCAATTTTTCAACACTTAAACGTACAAAAAAATTGTGTGAGAAATACAACGGCGCAGGAGAGACTTTCGCATACATCGCTGTTGTCCATTGAAAATAAACTTCTCCAAAATATGTCGGAGCATCGACGTTTTTATGATAACGTCATTGACGAATTTGCAAAAAATGATCGAAGAATCGAATTACATTACAAATAGGTAAGTTTCTAAAAATTGCTTCCCTTTCTTAAAATTTCACCGCACGCCGCTGGTGGGTAGACTGAGACATCCGAGAAAAATAAAATAATAAAAAGTCGCTTTCAAACAATTGGTGAATAATGACAAAAACAACCCTAGCATTAAAATTTAGGTGAAATTCAAACAAAACTAGAACTATTAGAAACCAAAGCAAGTCCGTGCGTAAAGATAGACAAAGGTACTATCTGAACAGAAATGTGTTCCAATTTAATGTGTGCCTATAAAAAATGACTTTTAATAATTTTATATAAAATAAGAGCTTTTTTAAAAAGGTATTTAAATATAGGTTATACCGCATTGAGTTTAAAAATATATTTTAAAAAACAGTCCCAAAAAAAGAGTAAGGGGATGTTGTCTTTATGCTGAACCATTTAAATCTGACCCATTATTTTGCCATTTTTTTAACGAACGTTAAACTTGCAACTGTCAAAATTCTAAAAATATCTCCAAATCTTCAAAACAGTATAAAATTCAATGGCAATTACTTTATGGGTAAATTTGTTATTTAAAAAAAAAGGCAACAATACTCACCCAAACGCCGAACACTGAACCTTCCATTCCCTTTAACATAATCGCTTCCGATTTTTCAATTTTAACAGTGCTCCACCTGCACTCGAACCTTTCCGATTTGTTGTGCTCGAGGGTGATATCCGGCACGGCGTACCCGTCTTCCAGGGGTGTACCGACCCAACCTATCAAAGCCATCAGCTGACAGCCGTTACAAACCCCCAAACTGAACGTGTCTGGCCGGTTGAAGAATCTCGTGAATTGCTCCTTAACTTTGTCATGGAAGAGGATGCTCGCTGCCCAGCCTTTGCCAGAGCCCAACACATCTAAGGGAATAATATATATATATATATATATATATATATATATATATATATATATATATATATATATATATATATATATATATATATATATATATATATATATATATATAAATATATATATATATATATATATATATATATATATATATATATATATATATATAAATATATAAATATATACAGGGTCCTGCAGCTCACCTCCCGTCTTTTATTATACCTAAACCATTTATTTTAGAAAAAATATTTAAAAGCCACTATATGCTGTTGATTAGAGAGCACATTTTAAAAATATTCTTGATTATACAGGGTGTTACAAAAAATAGTGGCGCATAAAAGTTGAATTTTTTAAAATGGAACACCCTATATTTTTTTACATTTTTGGAACACTCTTTGTCTAGTCTACAGACTCCTAGAATATTATCTCTCTTTTTTTAATAGTTTCGGAGAAAAAAGGTAAAATCCAAGAAAAAAAAATTATAGTCTACATTTAAAATATTTATAAAAATTAGATAAAACATCTTAAAAGCTAAGGTAACCTAGTAGCTTACTGCAAAAGGTTTATAGTTATTCTGCTACGAGTATTATAAGTCTTACTTATACAGGGTGACCCAAATTCCATGTCAAACGTTGCAAAATAAAAAATTATTTTTCTCCATTTTTTCAAATGGAACACCCTATATATTTTTTTTCTGTCAGGTACAGAATTAACAGATCAACATTTTTTATTATTACACTTATCTCAAAATTCCTGAAGGTTTTTGAAATATTCTTAAAAAACTAATGTTATACTTTGTTTTTCAGTACGATAATTGAATAAACTCACTAGTAATGTGGAAAAATGGAACACCCTATATATATTTTTTTTCTGTCCGATACAGAATTAACAGATCAACATTTATTATTATTACTTATCTCAAAATTCCTGAAGGTTTTTGAAATATTCTTAAAAAACTAATGTTGTACTTTGTTTTTCAGTACGATAATTGAATAACCTCACTAGTAATGTTCATACCTTCGCGATTTTAAATATTAGATAGGTCAGCGTAGTTCTAGCTATGGGGAAAAACCAAAATTACAAAAGTCAACACGTTTCTCAAAATCTGCTGGAAGGAGTTCTTGATGCAACTGAATATGATATGCATGAAATTTATGGCTCTTTAAAATTCGCTGAACAGTTCTTTCGCTTACTCCTACGGCATCCCCGACTGCTTTTTGGCTAACAGAAGGATTTTCCGTGACAGCTAATAGCACAGCTAATTCATTTTCTTCCGTTCGAACGGGCCTATTTGTAACTGGTCTTGTATAATTTACATTTCCCGTTGCCATAAATCTCTCTAATAAGTTCGTCATGCTCCTTCTGTCTGGGTGCCTTCGTTCTGGATAATTTTGCGCATAAATCCTACTGGCCAAAAAGGCATTTCTATGCGATTCTCCTAACACAAAAACCATATCAACCAGTTCTTCGCGGGTGTACTCCATGACGATAGAACGTTCAAATAAAACTTCTAAACAGTGACGCAAACAAACGAAAAATGAACTACGTAGAAGGTAAAGACCACTATATGAAAAATCCGATAATTATTTCAATTTGTAAAACTTAAAAAACGAATAAGTAAATTGCCGATATGTTTTAGTTGTTTGACAGTTTCTAGACAATTTGTTTTTCATGGCCTACTTAAATTCTAGTTAATAATTTGGGCAACACTTGTCAATAATATTAAATAAAGGTTAAGGCCGTTTTACATGCTGCAAGAAACTTGCAGCAAGGGGTTGCACCTGCAAGATATTGCGCGCAATTTGTCTTGCAGACTGTAAAGCGGCAGTTGTATTTCAATTGCAAGTGTCAGCGTATGCCTTTGTGCAAGTCTCTTGCAACTTGTAGGAAGACCTGCAGCATGTAAAACGTCTTTACGGCTTAACTCTTGGCAGTAATTCAAATTTTATGCGGTAAACGTAATTACAAAAAATGTTGGGATTTTAGGTTTTTTCCCATAGCTATAACTACGCTGACCTATTTATTATTCAAAATCACGAAGGTGCTTACTTATGAACATTACTAGTGAGGTTATTCAATTACCGTACTGAAAAACAAAGTACAACATTAGTTTTTTAAGAATATTTCAAAAACCTTCAGGAATTTTGAGATAAGTAATAATAATAAATGTTGATCTGTTAATTCTGTATCGGACAGAAAAAAAATATATATAGGGTGTTCCATTTTTCCACATTACTAGTGAGTTTATTCAATTATCGTACTGAAAAACAAAGTACAACATTAGTTTTTTAAGAATATTTCAAAAACCTTCAGGAATTTTGAGATAAGTGTAATAATAAAAAATGTTGATCTGTTAATTCTGTACCGGACAGAAAAAAATATATAGGGTGTTCCATTTGAAAAAATGGAGAAAAATTATTTTTTATTTTGCAACGTTTGACATGGAATTTGGGTCACCCTGTATAAGTAAGACTTATAATACTCATAGCAGAATAACTATAAACCTTTTGCAGTAAGCTACTAGGTTACCTTAGCTTTTAAGATGTTTTATCTAATTTTTATAAATATTTTAAATGTAGACTATAATTTTTTTTTTCTTCAATTTTACCTTTTTTCTCCGAAACTATTAAAAAAAGAGAGATACTATTCTAGGAGTCTGTAGACTAAGTAAAGAGTGTTTCAAAAATGTAAAAAAATATAGGGTGTTCCATTTAAAAAAATACAACTCTTATGCGCCACTATTTTTTGTAACACCCTGTATAATCAAGAATATTTTTAAAATGTGCTCTCTAATCAACAGCATATAGTGGCTTTTAAATATTTTTTCTAAAATAAATGGTTAAGGTATAATAAAAGACGGGAGGTGAGCTGCAGGATATATATATATATATATATATATATATATATATATATATATATATATATATATATATATATATATATATATATATATATATATATATATATATATATATATATATATATATATATATATATATATATATATATATATATATATATATATATATATATATATATATATATATATATATAATATACGTTTCTGGAACCTTTAACTATATTCTTATGGAATTTTCTTGGGTATTTGGTTCACTGAATTAATTGGCAAGTTTTAGAGATCGGCAAAGATTTATTTCATAGCGAGAGTTCAAAACGTTTCAATCATATTTTGGTCTTCATCAGTTGTCTGTAATGAGATATATAGATAAGCACAGAAAATTATAACAAATAAAAATATTTTTTTTTAACCAAAATCAAAAAGAGGAATTTTTTTCGGCTTACCCAGAAATTAAAACATTATCCGAGATTTAAATGTCGGCATTTTAACATATTTCCATACACCACAGTTCGTTACAATTAATGCTAAAATTAAAATAATACATATATGCCACATAGCATAGAACATTTAAACGTATTACACCATAAACAAGTATACGAACAGTTAAAATGGTACTAAATTTATATTGGAGTAAGAAGCGATTCGTACTGATTTTATTTGTTTTGATGCTTTTTTTTCCGTTTGAACCTCGAAAGAAAAGAAGTTTGTGAACGTAAATTTGATTTTTTTTTTGGTTATTTTGATGATTATGTTACACAATTAAGTTGTTATATATTTTACTTAAATTTTTAATGTCAGTTTTATCGTTGATATTATTTTTGTTTTTTTTTAATATATATCATTTCCAAGAACTCCCTTTTCTGTTGGTTTTTTTCGGTTTTAAGTATCGTACTCTCTTGAAAATTAAATGTATGTGATAATTGCTGTTCGTGATTAGTTAAGGCTGTTTTATTTTTTTTATCGTATTTGTGCCCATTTAATCTATTTTGTAAATATTGGGAGGTTTGACCAATGTAGACACTAGGCCAGTTGTTACATGGAATTTCGTATATTGTATGAGATTTTAGTGAGCTAAAATTTTGTTGTAATAGATTATGACCTTTCTGACAAACTGATATATCATATTTATTAAAAAGTTTTTGTAGATTTTCAGATAGGCCATTTATATACGGGAGTGACAGGTAATTGTTTTTATTTCTGTTTTTTTGTGGTGGCAGGGGATTGTTTATGAGATTTTGCAGTCGTGACTTAAAGATAGAATTAATGAGTTTAGATGGGTAACTATTTTTTATTAGAATATTTTTTGCTTTGTTTATTGCTTAATCCCTGTATATTGTGTCACTCAGTTTTATAGCACGATCTGCAAGTCCAATTACGACCGATTTTTTTTGGGATATTGGATGGTTTGATAAAAAATTCAAATATCGGCCCGACCAGGTGGTTTTGGTATACCACTCTGTTTTAATAGAGTTGTTCTCACGATGGATGGTCATATCTAAAAAGTTAATTTTTTGATTATTTTCTATTTCAATGGTAAACTGAATTTTAGGATGGTAAGAATTGATGTTTTTAGTTAGCAGTTCCGGAAAACATGTGTGACGATATTCTAAAAACATTAAATTCATTCAATTTTTTCGGTTATGTTCTATACCATATATTTTAAATACATATTTTAAATGAGTCTAAAGGGTAACAGTCCCTTTCCCGTCCCCCTTGGCCATGTCAGTTACTAAACTTTCCGACTAAGTAAATATACTATATATATATATATATATATATATATATATATATATATATATATATATATATATATTCATGAGGAAATGTCAATACTTCAGGTACATATTCAGGACCAAAAAATAAATATAAAAGTCTATATAAATAAGTGTCCGCAAGGCCTTAGTTCTCGAGATACAGGGTGTTAAAGTTTTTTTTAATTTTCCTATTTTTTAAATAAAATCTATGATAATGTAAATAATGGAGTGAAAATTGATATACGGGGGTTTTTTGGTATGACAAATTCGAATCTAATATTAGTATTGGCTCTTACTTGTAGGGGCGCCACCTACATGTCTTTCTACTTCTTCGAACAATCACAACTTTTTGTTACAGTCTTGTATTACATTTTTGAGCATAACAAATTATTCCCTTGCCATTTCTACGTCAAAAAGGTATACCTGTTAAAAGTGGATACGAGCAACCGTTTTCGAGATATTTGGATTTAAAACAGTTTCGGCGCATGTGATTTTTTTTATCAAATTCACATAAAGTATGCATGTATTGTAAAAAAATAGAAGTGTGCCTTGCCTGACAGAACAACTGCTGGTTGGTGTTCTCATCGTTTTTCCTGTTACTTAGCAACAGTAATGTCAGTTAATAATAAGATCAAATTTTGTCACTGTCAATTTCTGTTCATAACTTTTATTATCTGACAATAATCATTTAAGAAACTTTAGATCTAAATACGTCATTATGCCTGTGATATTCTCGCATCGTGAATATGCAGATATGATATTCGTCTATGGCTTCTGCAATGGGGTCGCAATTCAAGCAGTCGCGGAGTTTTCCAGATAGAAGGGTGCCAGATAGAAGAGTTTTTCAACAAGTTTTCACTACTGCTGGAGAATCTGGCATGTTTCCAAGTGCGAAAATTGTATCTGAAAGGGAATCGGGACCCAACGTTGAAGTAGAAGAGGCTATACTCAATGCCGTCGAAAATGATCCAAGCATAAGCACTAGGCGGATTGTAGATTCTTATCAAATTACACAATCGTCTGCTTGGAGAAATCTTCACATTAATTGTTTATACCCATTTCATTTATAACGGGTTCAACATTTGCGGGAGGGTGATTTTGAGTTGAGAATGCAATTCTGTAACTGGATTAATGAAGATCGAAGATTGTATAGGTATGTTTTGTTCACTGATGAAGCACAGTTCACGCCTGATGGTATAAATAATCTTCACAATGAACACCGGTGGTCCTATGAAAATCCTCACGCTACGTTAAATAGTCATTTAATTGGTCCATTTATAATCGACGGTAGTCTTACAGGAGAAAAATATTTAAACTTTCTTGAAAATCACTTGCGAAATCTATTAGAAGATGTTCCCCTTAATGTAAGATAAAACATGTATTTGCAGCATGATGGAGCCCCTGCACACTATAGTTTACTTGGAAGAGATTTTTTAAATCATAATTTTCCAAACCGATTGGTCAGGGAGGTCCGTTTAATTGGCCACCTAGATCGCCAGACCTTAATCCTTTGGATTATTGTCTTTGGGGATGGTTCAAATCACTGGTATATTCCACTAAAGTAAATACAAGAGAAGCATTATTCGATCGGATAACAAACGCAGCACAAACACTAAGAAATGCGCCCGAATGTATCCACAGAGCAACCCGAGCTATACACCATAGAGCTGACCTGTGCTTAGAAGCAAATGGTGAAATTTTTGAAAATTATAAAACGTAACCTAGATTTTATTAAATATATATATATATATATATATATATATATATATATATATATATACAGGGTGATTCATGAGGAAATGTCAATACTTCAGGTACATATTCAGGACCAAAAAATTAATATAAAAGTATATGTAAATAAGTGTCCGCAAGGCCTTAGTTCTCGAGATACAGGGTGTTAAAGTTTTTATTTAATTTTCCTATTTTTTAAATAAAATCTATGATAATGGTTTTCAGTCCCTTTTACAAATATCAAGTTGTTATGACATACACTTTCATATTATCCACTCTCTACATTATTATTTCAAAGCCCATATATATATATATATATATATATATATATATATATATATATATATATATATACACATACATATATATATATATATACACTGGTCAACAATTGAAGTGGATATTTATGAGTTCTCTAAGTATTATTCATTATTTTTGAAAATAAAAAAATCCTGTTAATACAAAATAAATATTTATTCATTAACATTATGTTACAGCAAAAAAAAGCAAAAAATAAAACAAGAATTCTTTTTTAAATACTTAAACATTACAATTTTATAATTGAAAAAAGTAACAACATAAAAACTTCTTCTTTTTACAGAATACACAAAAGTCCTGTGAGAAAATTAATATCGTGTGGGACCACCTCTAGCTCGCCTTAATGCTGTTACTCTGTTCGGAAGACTCCTTATTAAATTATTGATAAAGTGCTGGGGTATGGCTTGCCAAATGGCTTGCAGCTCGTTAGCCAAATCTTCTAAAGTTAAGGGAGGCTCTTGGATTCGGTTTAATTGCCTAGACATTTGGGCCCAAACATGTTCTATGCAATTCATATCGGGTGAACAGGGTGGCCACTCCATTCTTGTAATCCCATGATATTCTATCCGATCGTTTACAATTGCCGCACGATGCGGACGTGCATTGTCATCAATAAAAATAAATCTTTCGCCTATTGCCCCATGAAATGGCACAATTATCGGTTCGATAACTCTGTCTCGATATCTTACAGCAGTCATTGTCTCATTAATTAAAACCACTAAGTCAGTGCGCCCATTAAAACAAAGGCCTCCCCACACGCAAACTGATCCGCCACCAAAAAGAGTAGTTGGAGCCGTTAAATTTTCATTGTATCGCTGTCCTCTTTCCCTCCAAACCAGTATTCGACCATCACACGTGTATAAACGAAATCTTGACTCGTCGGTGAAGATGCAATGCCTCCAGTCTTCAAAATTCCAATCACTGTGTTCTCTCGCCCACCGGTATCTGCATGCACGCTGCTCCCCTGTCAACCGAGGGTGTGTAGCGCGTCTTCTGGCTCTTAAGTTACATGCGTGCAACGTTCTTCTGATCGTCTGACCACTTATGACTCTTCCAGTGGTTTGCCTAAAGACGCTGTTAATTCTTGAAGCAGTAAATGTTCGGTTTCTTCTTGCAGTCAAGACAATAAAACGGTCTTGGGCTGGGGTTGTGACTCGTTCTCGACCTCCTCCATACGTGTAGGCTGCAGAGCCAGTTGTCGTGTACCGATTCCATGCTCTACTTACAACACTTTGCGACACATTCAGCCGCGCAGCGACTTCTTCTTGAGACAGACCCTCACGTAACCAACGTACTAATTGCTCGAGTTGCACCGCTTAATCGTCGCAATGGCATGTTGTTAACGAAAATAAACTGACTTAATGCTAACAATAACAGGAATGAACTCACTACATATACTTTTGTACTACTAAAACATTATCATTTTGAAACCACATTCCTAAATTGTTTTTGTGAAAAAGATAAAAACAACGATAAATAAAACTTGCATATAAAAAATCTTCGCAATACACAGTGGTCCTTAACAGTATACAAAGCGACCTTTTTTAACAATATTTTAAATACAAAAATAAGGATAATTAAAATTATCCACTTCAATTGTTGAGCAGTGTATATATATATATATATATATATATATATATATATATATATATATATTATATTTTATGGGCTTTGAAATAATAATGTAGAGATTGGATAATATGAAAGTGTATGACATAACAACTTGATATTTGTAAAAGGGACTGAAAGCCTTGTTGCCGTAGAGAAGTGATAAATGGCATTTAACCCTACGTAACACACGTGACGACAATGTGCATATGCAAATACAGGCGAGCGTATGGGGCGGCATGCAGCTGTTGCCGAGAGCGTAACTTAGAAAGCTGCTTTCGTCAAGTCCAGCAGCCTGGTCCGCAGTGTTGACGTTTAGCGATATAGCCGCATGCAAAGACTAAATTGAATTTGGGACTAGCCGGTCTTGTTTGGATTCCAGGATGGTTGTTTAGTTTGCCGGAACAAAGAAAACAGCCATGTGTTTATTCTGCTTGAAATAGCAAGCCACTCCCCGGCTGCCGAGCGCCGTGTTGGCAGCTAACGGCGCGGTCTCCGCTGAAGAGATATGCGGCCTGTGGTCAGAACATTCCAGCCGTTTACCATATTCCTTTCCCGTCCTATTTGGTCGCTCTTTTATCTTTGGCCTCTGTTTATTTTGACCATAAAATTATTTTGACCATAAAAGACAATGCCATTTTTCTCAATAAAGTTACACTAGTTACAACATTTTAATAGTTATATATATATATATATATATATATATATATATATATATATATATATATATATATATATATATAATATATATATATATATATATATATATAAAATATATATAATTATATTATTATGATATAATTTGTTATAGATAAAATTTATGATGATTTGCTATCGCCCATCCCTAGTTAAAACCATAATTGGTTCTGTGATAACGTTCATTGTATAATATAAATATTCATATATGATAGAAGTCATTAAGTATATTCCAAAAAACTTACCAGCATAACTAAATCCACCCGGAAATATGATTCCTCTAAACCTGTCCAGGGTGGCGTTTCCAGTCAAGAGATCTTGCATCGTAATATCAGAAACTTTGAATCCTACTCGTACCAAAGCTGCAGCCATTTCTCTATCACTGTTTATTCCTAAGAGATATAATATATTAATTAAACACATAAACAAAAAGTGTTGCTCAGTTTTAATAATTTTCAACTTATCGATCTTTTGACCTTTATAATGCTAAACATGTCGAATGGGGGTCAAGACTAACTACTACAAAGGGGAGATAATTAATAAATTGGGATGCGAGTTCCATTCAATATAACTTGAAAAGTTGCAACTAATTTTGTCTAGGTCGAAGAAAATTTTGACCTAGAATCTGACCATTCAGCTGTTATACTCACCTGAAGTGAAAAAATCATTAAAAAGGAAACTAGGCCAGTATTAGGCAACAAAACGACTAGCTGGGAAGAGCTCAGCAAATGCCTCCAAGAATAAATTAACCTAAACATTCTACTTTGGAATAAACAACAAACCGAAACAGAATCTGAAAAATTTATAAGAATTATCCAAAAAACAGCTCTTACTAACACCAGAAAAATCACCGACCTTACCAAAGGGAATAACTATCCAAATGAAATAAGACATTCGTGGCTGAAAAGAAAAGCAAGAAGAAGATGGCAACAGACTAGAAACCCAATTGACAAGAACATCTTAAATAATAAAACCCAAAAACTCAAAAGAGATATCCAAAAATTGAAAGAAAATTCAATAAACACTTATATTTAAAAAACTTAACACCAGATAAAGCTTCGGAAAGCCACCAGAAGAATCAAGAGACCGTTAGCAGCAATTCCACCGATCAAGGAGTGGGGCCATGGGCCAGAAACAACAGAAAAAAGCCAACCTTATTCCAGAAACCCTGGAGGAAACCTTCTAACCAAATGAAAGAAACTGAAAAGCAAATTCCCGCCGATATTTCATTAGTAACACCAAAAGAAGTTGCTTTAGAAATCAGAACAAATGTGAATTCAAAGAAGGCCTCTGGCTTCGACCTGATTACCGGTGCCATACTAAAAGAATTGTCTCGCCAAGTTATAATCATGCTGACATATCTAATAAAAGCAGCGTTTAAACTAAAGTATGTTCCCGAAATATGAAAAGTAGCAGAGGTAATCATTCAATTCATTCAAAAATTAGGTAAACCACCAAACGACGTGAAATCGTAAAGACCATTATCCTTGTTACCAATCACTTCAAAGGCCCCTGGCTTCGACCTGATTACCGGTGCCAAACTAAAAGAATTGTCTCGCCAAGTTATAATCATGCTGACATATCTAATAAAAGCAGCGTTTAAACTAAAGTATGTTCCCGAAATATAAAAAGTAGCAGAGGTAATTATTCAATTCATTCAAAAATTAGGTAAACCACCAAACGACGTGAAATCGTAAAGACCATTATCCTTGTTACCAATCACTTCAAAGCTCTTTGAAAAACTCTTGCTTAAAAGATTAAAACCTATAATCGAAGATAGTAAACTGATACATTTGACACTAGACCAAGTTCATCGTATTCCTGACATAATCGAGAAAGCATTGGAGGAAAAAGGATGTACAGCCCTGTTCTTAGATGTTTCCCAGGCCTTCGATAAGGTTAATCAGCAAACTAAACAAACTGCTGCCGAATGGGGAGATTTTAAAGTCATACATATCTGTATACCGTATACGTGTGATGCCAAACTTGGCTATCATATATATATATATATATATATATATATATATATATACAGTGTGTCCCAGTTTCGCTTCTCTATACAGGGATCTCGGCTCCTATTATACCTACAGCAAAGGTTAAATGGGGAAAGTTTTAGAGGAAACTTATTGCATTCGATATCCGGCTTCAGATCTACGAACGATCAATTGTTTTTATCCCAATAAAATCGTAAATCTGACATAAATTGTCAAAACCTATAGAAAATGGCCAGCATTCCGTATTCAAATGAAGAAAAGATTGACATTTTAGCTCTGTACTTGCAATCATACAGAAACTACCGACGTTAGGTATTTGGAGATGTACCCCGAACGACGGCAGCCTCATAAAACCCAATTCAGGAAAATCGAAGTTAATTTAATTAATCATGGTGCTTTCGAACAACCTAGAAGCGAATACAATAATAACAATGAAAATCGAGACAGAAACACTTTACAAGCTATCAACGAAAACCCTAGTGCATCGGTAAGAACTGTAGAACAGGAAACTAATGTGCCAATATCAACAGTACAGAGAGTTTTAAAAAACAATAAGTACCATCCATACAAACCCATAATAGTACAAGGACTTAAGGAAACTGATTTTCCAAGACGACTACAGTTCTGTGAGTGGTATACTAGGAGATGTAATGCAAATCCTGATTTTGTAAATCATGTCTTGTGGTCCGATGAGAGCAGGTTCACGAATTGTGGAATCTTTAATAGGCACAACCGTCATCATTGGGCTGTGCAAAATCCTCACGAAGTGGCAGAGAGACTTCTACAGATCAGATTTTGAAGTAACGTTTGGTGTGGGATCATTGGTAAGTTAATCTAACCAATTTTTTTTTAAATAAGTACCAAATGATGGTCAAACAATAATTTTTTTTTCGTTTAGTTCTTTAATGATACTAAAAGAGTATAATCTAATAAAAAAAAGTAAAACGTTCTACTCTAGTCAGTTAACTTACTTTTTTGATATTGTATTACATTTTTATTCAATCATTTTGTATTGTAGTTTCGAAGAACCTATAAAAATAGAATTGGGTTCTATAAATTTATTAACACTTTATCTAAATTTTCTGCAGATTTAGCTAATTCTCTAAAATTTTTTGATTGTTTGAATTTAATGATTTATTATTACTCGGGAAGCCTAGTTCTTGCGTTATGAAAAAAATACCATATTAATCAAATGTCGAATAATTTTTCGATTTTCATTATGATTTATAGAAAGGCGTTCAGCTATATTTCCGAATAATTTAAATTGTAAAGCGCAAGGGGTTTGTTCTTTTGATATTTTATGTTTTATTAAGGCATGGTGTACTTCTTTCAGATTATTATATCACTGAAATAAATTGATTTAGTATTTCCGAAATTAATATGTCATACCTACAAAATAATTTATTACGGCTATTAATTCCCGCTAACCAAATATGTTTTTCTTTTTCATAATAAAGCTGAATAGGTTTCAACTGTATACAAGCTCATTCATTACGGGATGTTTCGATAATTATTTTTGGAAAGAAAATATTTACATTTTAATAAAGATAATTTTCCCTTTATAATTTATAGTTTCTAGTACCACCCGGCCGATCCTGCCGCCCTTGACTGTTGGGCACCTATTTATAAATTATTAATCATTTCAGGAAATCGACTTATTGGACCATTTTTGTTTGACTACAACCTAAACGGGCAGAGGTACCTAGAGCTTTTGCGAAACCAGGCTGTACCAGCCTTACGAGCTATTCTAACGGAAGATGAATTAAAAAGAACTTGGTTTCAACAAGACGGATGTCCGGCTCACAATACTATTCAAGTCAGGAACTTCTTAAGAGAGCAGTTTGACGAAAGAATAATTTCTTTAAATGGTCCAATATCTTGGCCTCCTAGATGCCCTGACCTGTCGCCCTTGGATTTCTACCTCTGGGGTCGAAGAATGAAATCTATGAATTTGATCCCCCCGTGACCATAGAAATCTTGAGACAAAGAGTTCTGGACACATTTAGAAATATTAACCGAAATACACTTACCAGGGTTGTACGAAAAACAGTCACCAATTGCCAAACATGTCTCGATGCAAATGGACGTCATTTTGCAGATTTGTTAATTAATGTTACCCACTTACAAAGTAGTTAAAGCTCATTTAGATTTTTTAGGTTATCATTTACGGTCATGTTGTATTGAAAATTTAATGCGTTCAATACATTGTGAGATATCACTAGACTGGAAATTTTAGGCTCTTTCTAAAAATCGAAAAATCCAATATGGCCGTTCTGGATATACTGGCGAAAAACGAAATCCGCCATTTTCGGTTTTTCGCCGATATTTCCCAAACTTATTGATCGATCGTAAATCTAAAGAAAGATATCGAATGCAATAAGTTTCCTCTAAAACTTTCCCCATTTAACCTTTGCTGTAGGTATAATACGAGCCGAGATCCCTATATAGAGAAGCGAATCTGGGACACACTGTATATATATATATATATATATATATATATATATATATATATATATATATATATATATATATATATATATATATATATATGATACGGCATTAATTGGAATCGTCAAAGAACCAGAATCATACACAAATAGAATACAGACAGCAATCCGAGAATTGTTCTTGTCAATGGAGCATCAAGTTAAATGAACAAAAAAGTGTACATGTATACTTCACAAAGGAATTTCAGACCCTCCATTGTTGAATATTCACAGAACTATTGTACCATACTAAAATAATGCTAGTATCTTGGAATGACCCTGGATACCAAATTGATATGGAAACGTTATATTAAAAAAAACGAACAGAGTTGACTCTTGAATACAAAAAAAATCACTGGCTTCTTCATAGATCAAAATTAGCAATATGTAAACAAATTGCATGGAAGTCAACTCTGGGAATGTGTTAAAGAAACAAACATTAAAATAGTACACACGTTTCCAAATAAGTTTCTCAGAGACATCGTCAATGCTCCATGGTACGTCCGGAATGTGGATATCCATATAGACCTAAATATTCCGATGGTGGCAGAGGACATAATGCTGGACAACGAACATCATGTCCGAAGACTGTTGTAAGTTGGTATGTAACTCAGAAATGTAGTTAAATTTTGGGTAAAAAAACACGTGTGTTTGAATCACCCTGTATATTGTAACGTTAATTGTGTTTTATGTCACACATTCTGCCCAAGAATAAACTCTAATAATGTACCTTTAAAACAAAAAAAAAAAGTTTATTTAAATTGCTTGAAGGAATCAGATATCATATTACATATATACATTTTTTGTCATGTAATGTGGTATATTTCAAAAACAAAATATTTGCTAATTCTCGACCTTAAGAAAGTTTTGTTACATAACCTGTGGGGGATGATTGGTTATCCGTAAAATATGATACAAGTGGTTAGGTAAGAGTAAAGCAATATTAAACAGAGACTCACCCTCCTCGCGAATTACAGCTACAGGTATCTTTTCCTCCTTCAGGACACTTTCAAAATCCGGATCGAAGGTTAGCTTATATTTCGGTCCAGTCCTCGTGGGTAGAGAGAGGAATTCAGAATCGGCACATTCTTTGATGGTCTGCCTTAGCTCTAACTTGTAACTGGTCTCTTCCCACATGCGCATCAATGGCAAGACGGTACTTTCGAGACACGCGTTGTTCACCGTTATGGTTATTTTGGATTTGATTCCGTATCCTACGCTACGGCCAATATCGAATACTGGAACTTGGTAACCCTATAATGTTGAAATCAGTGATAGGACATTTCAAATTAACAATAACCGATGTTCCAAACCGCGTTAAAACTAATTATTTTTAATCACTAACCAGATTAGGCCAATTTTATGGACGAAGCGAAGTTTACCTTAATACAAAACAATGTAAAAACGATTTTTCGATAGTTCAATGCAAATACATAAATTGTAAATATAACGCGATTGCCTTAAAGCGGTTAATGAATCCAGGCGATGCGATCTTAACAAAAGGAAATAAACACTACGTATGCGAAAATGACTCCAAGTCTCGGTCTCAGTGAATTATAATTTTACGTTTTACAATAAACATGACACGTGTTTCGCCCTTTCGAGCATCATCAGACAGCTAGAATAAAACACACTAAAGTACAACAAAACAAACAACTACTTATACATATTTGATTGACACTCAATGTAAATAATTGATTTTTTTATTAATTCTGTGGAAGGAAATGGGAAGGTATATATTATGCCTAGAGCTTCTGGTAGGATAAACGCGTTGTGGCCTTTCCTGTAATGTGTTTATATGTTTTCTCATCAAAGTTTTTTAGTTAAGGTGACATTATACTTAGACCATTTTAGGTTGTTATTTATATTCAAACACAGGAATTTAACTGACTCAACGTATTTAATATTGCTGTTAAGTAGCTAAAGTCCCCTTATAAGATAAGGCCACCGTTTGGAATCGGAAGCCTTAATCATAACAAGGTCGTTGGAAATATTAGAATGTAAAGACGTTGTATCAAAATCACTCCATGTTATTCTTGTGTCGTCAGCAAAGAGAGATATCATTAATATATAACAAAAAAAGAATAGGTCCCAAGACCGAACCTTGAGGGACTCCACTTGTAATCAATTTACAATCAGAATCAGAACCATTTGCCCTTACAAATTGTTGCCTATTCCCGAGATAAGATTTAAACCAATTTAAAGAAATACCACTAATTCCATAAGAATTCAGCTTGATTATCAAAATCTCATGACTAACACGGTCAAAGGCTTTTGCATAGTCACAAAAAACTGAGGCGGTGGGGTGGTTGTTATTGAGGTATAAATAGAAGTCGCTAAGCAACGACAACATGGCGTCACTGGTGCACTAGTTGGGTAAAAATCCGAACTGATCCGGGGATATTATCTGATATTTAGGGAGAAATGGCAGAAGACGATTCTTCAGTAACCTTTCAATGATTTTTGATATAGTCAAAAGCAGTGTTATCGTGCGGGTCATACGATTTATCAACGACAAACTTTTTAAGTTTGTTTTTCTTTTATTACATGTAATCATATCCTCCGCATAAAATCCGGAAGATGAATTAGATAGACCTATGATATTTTCATTTGAAAAAAGAGGATTATTATATGTTATAAATACCAGCAGTTGCAAAAATCTTTGAGCGATGTCACTTCAAAGTCAGTGACAAAATGAGTAATAGAAAACAATTTTCAGGTTTTTTGCATCCACAAGTGAAAAAAATGGCATTAAATCTAAGAAAATATTACGAAAATAAAAATTCCAATATCCAGGAGACAGTAGCAAAAGTTCTGGGATTCGGTATAAGGACTCTGCAGAAAATTGTGCATGAAAAAAACCATAATTTACTACCGAAGAAGATTAAGAAATGTACATGAAAAATGCCAAAGACAGAAGACTTAAGTGACAATGTAAAAATGGATGTTCGTAATGCAATTTACGATTTATACACATCAAAAAGTAATATAACCCTTCAAGTTTTAAAAGAAGCTTTAAAAAATCGAGTCATATTGGAAATTGGACTAAAATCGTTGTCAAAATTAATAAAAATGTTGGGTTTTCGATATAAAAAGAACTGTAATTGAAGATTTTTATGCGAGTAGCTACATATAACAAGTCAGCGTGGTATTTTTAGACGAGACTTGGATATTTTCTAATGGAAGTGGTTCGAAATCTTGACAGGACGAGTCTGTAAAAAGTGTCAAGAGAAAAAAGGGATGTAGGGCGGGAAAACGGTTCATCATTTTGCATGCAGGTTCTTCAACAGGATTTCTCCCAGGTGCAAATTTATTGTTTTCTTCAACATCCAAAAGTATGGACTACCATCATAATATGTGAACTGTTTGAAAAGTGGTTAAAAGAACAACTGATTTTAAATTTAGATGCTCCATCTTTAATCATTCTGGACAATGCATCTTATCATTCAAGAATCTTAAATAAACAACCTACTTCATCCTTGAAGAAAAGTGATATTTATGACCGGATAATAAAACAAAAACAAAATCTTTTACCCAATATGCTGAAACTAGAACTTCTTTTAATGGCAAAATCTATTAAAAAACAAACCATATATGCCGTAGATGAAATATTACCGGAAAATGGACATGAGGTTTTACGACTGCCGCCATACCATTGCCAATTTAACGCAAGAGAATTAATATGGTCTGGGGCAAAATCATATTACGAAAAACACCTGAATGATGGTCATACATCAGATGAAGTGCAAATTGTTTGGCAAGATTCATTAAATTATATTACGCCGGAGTACTGGAAGAAATCTGTGGAACATACGGAGAAATTAATATCGGATTGGTGGAATCGAGAACGAGTTCTAGATGTCCAAATAGCACCAATGATCATTGCGCCATTTGAGGACGACTCAGAAGATGAGGACTTTTTAAGTGATTATGATAATTTTTAGTCTATAATATTAAAAAGTTTCTGAAGGATTATATTAGTCTTTGACGTGTATAAATCATAAATTGCATTATGAATATCCTTTTTTGCAATGTAGCTTAAGTCTTTTGCCTTTGGATTTTTTCGTGTACATTTCTTAATCTTCTTCGGAAGTACCGGGTGCGGCAAAACTCCCTCCCTAGTTTCACTAAGGCTTTGTGACGCGAAGCGACGTGCGTCGTAGAGGAGCGGGGATGGCCTCGATAGGTGCATGCGGACGGGAAGTTTTCATGTTACAAGGTTTCAGTCGTAAACATGGTGTGGACGAACGAGCAGCGCGCCTTTGCTGTAGAAGCGTACATTCGCCAAAACGGTTCTGTAGTAGCCGCCCAACGTGCGTTTCGTACTCGGTTCCAAATTTCCGCTCGCCAAGCAGGTCCGGACCGAAAATCGATTATGTTGTGGGTGAAAAACTTTCGGGAAACAGGATCTGTTGTCAGAAAGACAGGTGGACGACCTCGAACGGCCCGAACACCCGAAAACATTGAAGCAGTCAGGCGTTCAGTTTTGCAGTCGCCTAAACGCTCCGCTCGTAAACATGTTGCCGCCCTTCGACTTTCTGACCGCTCTGTGAGGAGGATTCTTTATAAAGATCTTCATTTTCACCCGTACAAGATGGTCGTCACCCAAAAATTGTCAGAACGTGATTGGCAGAATAGATTTGTGGCATGTGAAAGAATGATCGAAACTTTACCGCACGATGCGGTTGTTTTCTTCAGTGACGAAGCACATTTTCATTTGTCTGGATCTGTCAATAAGCAGAACTTTCGATATTGGAGTGAAAACAATCCGAGGGAAATCCATCAAAGACCTCTGCATAGTGATCGTGTAACAGTTTGGTGCGCATTGTCACAAAACGGGATCATCGGGCCTTACTTTTTTGAAGAGAGAGATCGGGCCGTGACAGTCAATTCAGAACGGTATGTGAGGATGATCCAGAATTTTTTTGCCCCAGCCCTTGAAGAACTTGATCTACATAATGTTTGGTTTCAACAGGACGGGGCCACTGGGGATTTCCCTGAGAGGTGATATTCCATGGTCCCAGATTTGGCTCCTTGCGACTATTTCTTGTGGGGTTATGTCAAAGCCGAGGTCTATAAACATCGTCCAAGAACCTTACAAGATTTGAAGGAGGCAATCACCACGGAAATTCGCCGTATACCCCAAGAAATGCTCCAAAGAGTTGTGCGACATTTCAGAGATCTCCTGCAGGAGTGTTTAGACAATGACGGGCGCCACTTGTCTAACATTCTTTTCAAAACAGCATGAGAAAAAATTCCCATATTGTAGTTTCTGGAAATAAAAAGAAATTTGTTGTATCTCGAATAGTTTTTTTTTTATTCACCTGCAAAACTAGGGAGGGAGTTTTGCCGCACCCTGTAAATTATGTTTTTTTTTCATGCACAAGTTTCTGTACATTGCCACTGGCTCCTGGATATTAGCCAGTGAATTTTAATTTAAAAATTTTTTAATTAGATTTGACACTATTTTTTTGCTTACTTTATTAGTACATTTGTTATTTTTTTAGACAATAAATAAATAATTATAGATACTTGTTCCAATCTTAAATCGTGTTTAAAATAAGTAAATTTACTTATTAATTATAAGACAAAATTTGATATATAAAAATCGGTAAAATCGCTTTACCAGAAAGTCGGAGCTAACGAAAAATACAGGCTATATATATATATATATATATATATATATATATATATATATATATATATACATATGTAAATATATATATATATATATATAATATATATATATATATATATATATATATATATATATATATATATATATATATATATATATATATATATATATATATATATATATATATATACATATATACAGGGTTCGCCAAACTCAGTGGCGTATTAGAAGTATATGGAGAACGAGTAAAGATATTTACTTGAGATTTGGGTAAGTTTCATACTAAGAAGTGAACTTTATTTTAAAAATAATTTCGAAGTTGCGGCGTTGCCAGCTCTATTGCAGACAGACAGAAAGTTTCTTTTTTTACATACAATACCCTGTATATTATTGCATTGTCAAATTCTATGTATTATTCTGAGCATTTTTTATGTAGTATGTCGTATACCTAATTTGAGAGGTTTCTGAAATAAAAATTATTTTCTAATTTTTAAGGGTCAAATCGAGTTCAATGTAAAACACGATATATTTGTAGAACGTTGTCCCAGAATTCTGAAATTTTTATACGAGTTTCCGAACATGTAGGTTAATTGACGACTCAAGGTAATTTTTAATTAAAAGTTATACAGGGTGTATAAAAATATAGTTTATTTGCGATGAACAGAAATGTTCATAACTCGATTTTTTTAAATGGAACACCCTGTATATTTTAATTGCATCAAATAGAGAGAGACATTGCCTTTCAAATGACATTATGTATTCCTATACCTATCTCTGATGGGTAATGAACTAAGTGGCATTTAAAAAAAAAAATCGACCATTTTAGTATTTTCTGTAAAAAAAATCTATTTTAAGCGCACTGAATAGAGAAGTAAACATTTTTGTCAAATACTGGCAAGTTATTTCTACGTATATCTGTCTTAATGATACCTAAATGGAAATACTTTTCTTGAGAAAAATCGATAATTTAATAGTAACAATATGTATTCACAAACGCTTTTGATAAAAAATTAACGATACTACCGAATAAAACAATACTCACGATGGAACACCCTGTATATTTTTGTTGCATCCAACAGAGAAAAAATTACCTTTCAATAGTATTAGCATCGCTGATGATTAATTAATTAGATGCCATTTAGTAGAAGCACGAATAATATCTCGTAAAACGAAAGATTATTTAACTAGTAGGCTGTGCACGCCTGTCATCTCCCAGGAAACCAAACAGAGAACATTTGTTTTTAATATGCATAGTTGTCAAAAATTCACTAATTTAAAATGGCAAATTCTTACTCAAGTGTAGAAATTCTAAATTTGTTTTATATACACGGTCAATGTGATAAAATAATATCAAGAACATGTAGACAATTTAATCAACTTTATCCAGATTCTGTCTCAATGAACGAGAAAAAGTTTAAAAGAATAGAGAAGAATTACAGAGAGTACAATAATGTTAAAAGACCAAGACTTCAAGTCAAACCTGTAACAGGTAACGAAGACAATGAAATTACTGTTTTGTCTTATTTCCATACATACCGTCACGCATCAATTAATAGCGCAGAGAAAGATTTAGGCATTTCTTACAAATCAGTGGAAAGAATTTTGCACAAACATAGAATGCATAATTATAAATTTATAACAGCCCAGGCTTTAGAGCCTACTGATCCTCCTCAGCGCGTCGCATACTGCGAAATGATCCTGATGCGTACACAAGAAGATCCCAACTTTTTAAAAAAAGTTATTTGGACGGATGAGAGCAAATTCACAAAAGAAGGGATATTTAACAGAAGAAATTCACATTTTTGGTCCAAAGAAAATCCTTATTTTATCAGAGAAAAAGGTTTTCAATACAAGTTCGGTTTCAATGTATTTTGCCTCATGATGAATGACAAAATAAAGTTTTGCTTTTACGATGAAAATTTAAATTCTGAAAAATACTTGGAAATATTGAAAATTACAGTTTCTGATTTTCTCGACGAGTTACCATTGAACATACTCCGGAGCTGCTGGTATCAGTTAGATGGGGCACCGGCTCACTGTACAAACGAAGTAAGTGCGGAACTTACTACAATCTTCGAAGACAGATGGATTGGCCGACGAGGTCCATGGATTTGGCCACCTAGGTCCCCAGACCTTACCCCTCTCGACTTCCATCTTTGGGGCAGGGTAAAAGGGATAGTTTATCAGACGCCAGTAGAAACAAAGGAAGAACTCCTAAATCGGACAAGAGAAGCACTGCTGGCATTATCCGCGGAAGAGATTCAAAAAGCAACGAGTCATGTAATGACACAAGTTCTGGAATGCCTCAGAGTTAATGGAGGACACTTTAAACAGTTCAGTTACTGACAATTCATTTGGGGATAGTTCTGTTGTTAGCTATATTTTTGTAATATTGTTTTATTCGGTTATATCGTTATTTTTTTATCTAAAGCGTTTGTGAATACATATTGTAAATATTAAACTATAGATTTTTCTCAACAAACGTATTTTCATTTAGTTATCATTAAGATAGATATATTATTGACAAAAATGTTTACTTGTCTATTTAGTGCTTTTAACATAGATTTTTTTTCCAGAAAATAATAAAATGGTCGATTTTTTCTTTTAAATGCCATTTAATTCATTACCCATCAGAGATAGGTATAGGAACACCTAATGTCATTTGAAAGGCAATGTCTCTCTCTATTTGATGCAATTAAAATATACAGGGTGTTCCATTTAAAAAAAATCGAGTTATGGACATTCTGTTCCTCGCGAATAAACTATATTTTTATACACCCTGTATAACCTTTTATTAAAAAATACCTTCAGCCGTCAATTAACCTACATGTTCGGAAACTCGTATAAAAATTTCAGAATTCTGGGACAATATTCTAAAAATATATCGTGTTTTACATTGAAGCCGATTTGACCCTTAAAAATTAGAAAATAATTTTTATTTCCAAAACTGCTCAAAATAGGTATAGAACATACTACATAAAAAATGCTCAGAATAGTTCGTAGAATTTGACAATGCAATAATATACAGGGTATTGTATTTAAAAAAAGAAACTTCCTGTCTGTCTGCAATAGAGCTGGCAACGCCGCAACTTCGAAAATATTTTTAAAATATAGTTCACTTCTTAGTATGAACCTTACCCAAATCTCAAGTAAATATCTTTACTCGTTCTCCATATACTTCTAATACGCCACTGAGTTTGGCGAACCCTATATATATATATATATATATATATATATATATATATATATATATATATATATATATATATATATATATATATATATATATATATATATATATATGTGTTTTCATTCCGGGTGTACATCCGTTCACTACTGTCGTTCTGAAAAGAACCGTTTTGCTGACGTTTCGGCAAAATCACATTTGGCATTTTCGAAGCTTTCTTTCTCGCGTCCGAATAGAGACAGTCTCAGAACGACAGTAGTGAATGGATGTACACCCGGAATGAAAACACATTGTATTTTTCCATCCGTGAAGGAGTAAAAATCAACACATATATATATATATATATATATATATATATATATATATATATATATATATATATATATATATATATATATAAATATATATATATATATATATATATATATATATATATATATATATATATATATATATATATATATATATATATATATATATATATATATATATATATATATATAAATATATATATATAGCCTGTATTTTTCGCATACATGGCCCTTAATTTTAGGCTGAAATTTGAAGAAATCGGATAAGTAGTTTTTTAGATATGCCGCGAACAGACAGACCGACGGACAGACATACCTACAAACAGGCGGAATTGAGAAAACATGTTTTTCGACATCTAGGGACCCTTAAACGTAAAGATCTGAAAAAATCTCACGAGGGAAGTAATAACTAATTATCTTGTGTTTTTAACAAAATTGTATAATATTTTTGCAAAATAAAATTTTTTTGTTATCACAATACAACAAGTTTTCTTTGCACAGGGGTGGCCCGCATTTAAATAAATGACACTGTATAAGTGGTTAGATTTTTAGGTCAAGCGGGGCTCATAATTTTTGGTGATTGATAAAAAATGTCACTTTCAATAAGTGGCTGTATAAACAGAACGTATCCTTATTGTTCCACTGATTCGAACCGTCTTCCGACTTTATTAAGGCGCTTGCCATTTTGTGTATTTTTGTTTTTGCCAATCAAAAAATTTTAACCAAATACATATTTAGCGAATTTTCTTATTTAGTCCCTCGGCATTTGATATATAAAATAATATTAAGTGGCTATCTTAATAATATTGCGTAATATAATAAAAAAAACTATTTGCTTTCTCCCTGTATATTTGTAAATAGCCCATCGAGATTTAATAGCTCGATAAAAGAATCATACAACATTTTGGTATTCACTGTGTTTCCTGATTTAATTCATAATGTTGGTGACCTTTGGACCCGCATTCGACTATAGCACTGGTAGTAGAGCAATTAGCAGAGTTAGTTTTCTCGCCCCCTCTATGAAGAGGAATAATTATAGCTGTTTTAAGGCATTCAGGGAATATACCTTTTATACGGGATTCATTTATTAGTGTTGTAAGGGCCTCTATGACTTGGAGCGGCAGGTTCAGGAATATTTTAATTAATAGGCCATCAGTGCTACACGAAGATTTGCTTGTGATGTTATTAATTTCTTTCAATAGTTCCATGCTGCTAACAGGGCTTAAGAAAAGGTTATCAGTGACATTTTTCGATGGAGGGAGAAACGAAAGAGGGTCCAAACTTGGCGAGATACCAAAATCCGAGTCACAGGGTTTGATTTGTTTCTGAAGTCACTGATAATGGATAAAGGTTTCCTTTGAAACGTTTTTAGACTTTGTTAGACGTTTTTGATAGTATATTTTCTTTAATATAGATCCTCCTATAATTAGAGAAATAGTCGAGAATAAGAATGGAATCGGTGATTTTTTTTAGGTTATATAGGGGTTAGGCAAAATTCAGTTAAATAATTTTCTGACAGAATTGAAGCAATGTTGTCGGAAATAGACAGCTTCAGAGTTACACCAGAACTCTCCTATACAAGATGTTACGTTGTACCGTGTCATTTTTGCAAAACTTTATATCAACAGAACTGTTTTAAAAAGGGTAATTTTAATTATTCTTTCTAACTGGGTTAATCTATGCCTAAATATCAAAAAACAATTTCTTGCGATTTTTTATTTTTTCTCCGTTCTTGATACGAAGTTTTCTCAAAAATGTGTACATTTTAATATTATTTCCTGCCTCTAAAAATGTTAATATATCATTATATACAGAGACGTCTCAAAAGCTGGGCACCACCATTTAAATTCAAATATTCTGTTTTTGATTTTTTTTTAAATGTGTAACTAACAAGTTACACTAATTCCAAGCACATTAGAGTTCACAATTTTAGTACCAATTTTATCAACAATAGACCTTTGTGTCGGGACGGTTTTTACTATTTGAAAATTGCTTCATTTTTAAGTGCTTAAATGAGCTATTATTTTTATTTTGTTTAACATAATGATAGAGTATTCAATAATAAGTACTCAATTAAAGTGCGAGACATGAAAGAAAACCGGGCGGTTCTTAAAATGAAGGTTCATAGTCTTAAGCAAGCGGAAAAGTAAAATTTGTGTACGCAAATAAATTGTATGTTATTTTATTTGTTGTAATAGTTTGCCGCTTCACCTATAAAGTGCGGCAGCTAAGCGGTACGGAAAATTAATCGAGGTTTTAGTAAATTTCGCACTAGTCCACTTGCGATTGAGATGTGCCTAGAGTCTCTATGCACTCGACGCTAGAAGGTTCTTGCTATTTCCAGTGGCGCCTATACATTTCGAGCATTTGTTTTCATTTCTATATAAATGCGTTGCGTTGAATTTGAATTATTATTTCAAAGTAACGATGGCGAGCAAAAGAGGAAAAACAATTCGAAGCGGTGCACGTGAAGTTATTGCGAGCGTTATAGAGGCCTGTACTAGAGAAGCTGAAAATAATAGTTTGACTATTCCAATTCAAAATCGAACAGAACGCGCTGCATTTTACACTGGTGTTTCGGAAAGTAGTGTAAGAAAAATTCAAAGAGAACATAATGATCGCTCATGGTCTACTTCACCTTTAAAATCTCCTGGTAAAAAAAGACCCCGATTATCATACAAAGATAAAATTGACGATGGTGATTTTCAAGTAATTCGACGAACAATAGAGGATTTTTATATAAACTTGAAAAAGGTTCCGACCTGTAAACCCCTACTTCGTGCTGTAAAGAACATCTCATTGAGAGACCAAATATTTTTCACTGGAGGGTGAAATATCTATCAACTGTAAGGCAATATAGGCAAGAAGGACGCAATATTGTGTATCTAGACGAAACCTGGGTAGATAATGATATGACAGTGAACAAATGCTGGCAAAATGAAAGTGTTGCAGGTGTTGTTCAGGGAATCCGCTCTAGTAGTCCCTTTATTATAGTTCACGCTCGTTCAGAAGCCGGATTTGTTCCAGGTGCTGCTTTAGTTTTTCCCTCGGGGCTAACAACTGGAGACTATCATGGACAGATCAATAGACATAATTTTGAAAAGTGGTTGCTCGAGAAGCTTCTACCTGACATTCCTCCCAAACCAGTCGTGTTAATGGATAATGCGTCTTATCATTCTCACGTAGAAGATAGAGTGCCAACTAAATACTCTACAAAAGCTCATACGATATCGTGGCTTAAATCGAACAATCTTGTAGGTGATCCAACATGGGGAAAATATCAATTATATGAAGTAATATTAGCCAACATGCCTAGAGAAAAAAAGTATAAAATTGACGGTCTTTTACGTAACCTTGGTCATACACCTTTAAGGCTGCCTCCATACATGTGTGACCTCAACCCTATCGAACTTGCATGGGCAGGAGTAAAAAAATATATTCGAGAGCGCAACACCGGTGAACTTTCAACTAAAGATTTTAATAAAATAATATTAGAAGCGATTGACTCAATATCGGCTGAAAATTGGAAATCGTATGTTAAACATGTTCGTTCTATTGAAGATAAATACTGGGAAGTAGATGCCGAAATTGAAACGGTTACTGATGATTTAGTTATCACACTGGAATCTTCAAGTTCTGACGACGAAACCTCATCATTTTCAGAAGAAGACAACGATTTAGAAGAAATCGAACCATTAGAATCAGAGCCGTTAACCTCAAAAATGGCTTAGTTTTTTTCATATATTTTGTAAAATTGTTCATAAAGTAGCTGTCAATAAACTGTTTCAAAATAATTAATTTTCTATTCAATACCGGGTGGCAAAATATAATATTGCAATTAATATTTGAAAAACTACAGAACTAATATTTTTCCAAAATTAACACATCAATGTAGTTATAGTAGGGGATTTACGATCGATTTACCTATAAATATATTTTTCCTTAAGTTCTGTCATTAACGGTTCCCGGGCTACTGCCTACGTCCACTATTATTGGACCACCCAGTATAGTAATACACGATTTACAAGTCCAAATTTTACAAGGGCAGCCAGCATCAGATCCAGTGAACAAGATTTATCAAAATTTTAACTTATGCAGTTCGAATTTGGGCCATTAGGGTATGCCAAAAGTGACCGTTTGTCTCCGTCTGTCGTATTACTTTGTACAGGGGGCGTCATTGTATCATTGTATCTCGCTTATTTTTAAAGATAGAACCTTGCGGTTTTCACGAACCTCAGCTAATTTTTTTTTATGAAACTCACGAAGCCGTAAACAAAATTTTCATAGCCTTCTTCGTTTATGAGATACAGGGCGAAATAGAAAATTTTGCATTTTGGGACCCCCCTCGTATCTCGGTTATCCTTTAACTTAACGCAAAGGGAAAAATTGCTGCTTATGCAGTTTTTTACGCAGGATCCAGTGGCGTAGTCATATTTTTCATTTGAGTTGTTATTTTTTAGATATGACCCAAAGTTGTGTTTTTTAAATGGGACACCCTGTATATTTATCCAGAAATTGATTTGTCCTTTTAAAAGCTTCTCAAACATATATAATAGTATGGGTCTATTATAATAAACAACAACAACAATCCTAATTTTTATAATTATCATCCCAATTTTTGCAGTAGGCCTTGCAAAACAATGCTGCCTTTTATTTAAAGTCGTTAACAATATCTACATCCTAACAATAAATTAAAATAAGCATGTAATTAAATCTATTTATCAAAATATGTATTGATAATTTCGCACCAAAAAAGTACCATCTACCTAGATTTATGTAACACAAGAACAAAACAGTAATAAATTGTTATGTAACAAGCCTTTCAGCAAAAATCAACTGTCGTATAAGAACTACAGTAACCAAGGAAATCAAAAGAACTGTTCAAACTGTTTTCCATTTTGTTCTATGCATGCTTCGCACAATTTTCGCATTCGTTTTAGGGAATTAAGCAAAATAACGGGATGATTTTGTAAATAGCGAAAATTTTCTCTTATTGCATTTCCTAAATCTTGGACATTATCATAGTGGTCTTTGTAAATTCTATTTTCCAGATATCCCCATAATGGCTTGAAATCTAAAATCGACAAATCTGGGGAACTAGGGGGCCATCTTATAGGTCCATTTGTTCCGATCCATTGATCGGTAAAATTATTGTCCAGAAATAATCTCGTCATTCCAGAATTGTGTGCAGGAGCACCGTCCTGTTGAAAATAAATTTCGTTAATTTGCGCTAGAGGAACATCGTCAAGTAACTTAGGTATAGCTGCCTCTAAAATTTCTATATAGCGATTGGCTGTTAGATTACCCTCAAATATATAAAATTTTATATGTGTTCCTAATATGAAGCAGGACACATTTAGACCAAACCTGCCCTGCTGTCTTCTGGGAAATATTTGTTGTTGATTTTCCTGAGACCAGTATCTACTATTGTGCCTATTGAGTATACCAGAATTACTGAAATGTGCTTCGTCTGACCATATAACCTTCCTTTCAAAATCTCTAACTATATCGCATCTTTCTCGAAACCAATTGCAGAAGACTACCCGACGCTCTGCATCCCCTGGCTGTAAGTGCTGCACGAGCCTAAATTTGTATGGGTGGTATTTGTGCGTTTTTAGAATTTCTTGAACTCTAGTTTTTGGAATCCCTATGCTCTTTTCACTGGCCCTACAAGAGTTTGTAGGGTAAGCTTCTGCATTAGCCAAAACCGTAATTTCCTCAGCCTCCCGATTTTCTTTATTATATGTTTTCGTACGAGGTTTGATAAATGATCCGTGATTAAGTAAATTCTTTTTTATCCGATAAAAAGTGGATATATAGGTTGCCTCCTTTCTGGATATCTAAATAAAAATTAAGCAATAGTATTTCAAAATAGCCGCTTCAACATTTTCATTACTTAATATAAAACAAGCTAACATATCGTACTTTTCATAATGTTCGAAAGTTTGGTTTTCTTCCATAATAATACAAATATATTTTTACACAATAAATAAATACAAAAAACTAGCGCTATCTTTATACACGCGTACAAAATTGGGAAATGTCGTTTGCTTCCAAGAAAACAAAAGAAAACGGCATCGTTTTGCATGGCCTACTGCAAAATTTGGGATGATAATTATAAAAATTAGGATTTTTTTTGTTGTTTATTAAAATAGACCCATACTATTATATATTTTTGAAAAGCTTTTAAAAGGACAAATCAATTTCTGGACAAATATACAGGGTGTCCCATTAAAAAAACACAACTTTGGGTCATATCTAAAAAATAACAACTCAAATGAAAAATATGACTACGCCACTGGATCCAGCGTAAAAAACTGCATAAGCAGCAATTTTTCCCTTTGCGTTAAGTTAAAGGATAACCGAGATACGAGGGGGGTCCCAAAATGCAAAATTTTCTATTTCGCCCTGTATCTCATAAACGAAGAAGGCTATGAAAATTTTGTTTACGGCTTCATGAGTTTCACAAAAAATTAGCTCAGGTTCGTGAAAACCGCAAGGTTCTATCTTTAAAAATAAGCGAGATACCCTGCTTTTGCAACCAAATCCGGACACCCTGTACAAGGCGTTTCCTAATTGCGTGCTAATGTTAAAGGGGGGTGATTCTTGGACCTTTTTAAGAAAAAAGTTAATATGAACCTAAAAGTCTTAGCTTTGGAGATACAGGGTTTTAAAAAAACATTTTTTTTAAATCCTAACTCTGATGCTATTAATAGATAAATAACTGTGTGAACTTTGATACACGTCTTTTATGCATAAAAGGGCATTTTTTATTAACAATCAATTTTTGAAATTTCTACCAGTGGCGTGCATATGTAATTAACCTGGGTAAATCCATATGCTCCTTAATGCATAGAAGGCGCGTATCAAATTTCATGCAGTTATCTATAATAGCATCAGAATTGGGATGGAAAAAAAATGTTTTCTTTTTAAACTTTTAACATCCTGTATATCAAAAGTTAAGACTTTTAGGACATAAAAACACCCCCTTTAACACCAGCACGCAATTAGGAAACGCCCTGTATAGTACTTCACAATGACGACCCCTGTATAAAGTAATATGACAAACGGAGACAGACGACCATTTTTGGCATACCCGAGTAGCCCAAAGTCGAACTGCATAAATTAAAATTTTGATAAATCTCGTTCACTGGATCTGATGCTGGATGTCCTTGTAAAATCTGGACTTGTAAATCGTGTATACTATACTATACTGGGTGGTCCAATAATAGTGGACGTAGGCAGTAGCCCGGGAACCGTTAATGACAGAACTTAAGGAAAAATATATTTATAGGTACATCGATCAAGAGAAATCAAAATTAAATCATTTTAAAATTCGAAAGTGCGCCGTTTTTGCAACATAAAAGGGATATAGAAGTGCGGTACACAAAAGAAAACAGACAAATATAAAGGTTCATTAAGCATAGTTACATTTTTTAATTATCTGAAGTGCGTATAATCAAAAAGGAGTGCCATATTATTTAAAGAACGACGGGACACCACTGGTTTAAAGAGATTTCTTAGCCGACCTTCCTAAACCGATTGTGTCCCGCGCTTTACTTCTTACCCACAAAAAAAGATAAAAAATGTTTTTTCATTTGACAAACAGTAGCTTAGAACATCTTTAAATTATCCTCATCATTTACCCAAACGGGAAAACTTTGTTAAGATATAAAAAGTATAAATCTTACCTTGAAATTAAAAATATCATTTTTCTATCATTGTTATTAAGGGTGCATACAAGTTCAGACAGCGATTTAGCTCGAAAAAACACGTTAAAACAAAAAAAATAGAGGTTGTTTGGTGGCGTCAAGGCAGAAAAAAGATGACAATAGTTACGTTCCCGTGAGAAATGCAATTCTGCATTTATGCACTTGCAATTCTTAGACTTTTATCTTTTCGTTCTCATGCAACATAAGCATTACTGAACTTATAAATATAACTAAAATGCATTTTGTAGTCAGTTCTCTTTGTACGCTTATGAAATAAAATTGATTTTTTAAAAATAATTTCTCGTGTTTCGAGTTGTTAACTGGCGCAGTCGGTAGGATTATTGCCAACAGTCGCGCATCGTGCGTATTTTCTGGTTTCGTCTCAACGATTCGTGGCAAAAATCGGACAATTAAAAAATCTTCAGGGTGTACTAAGAAACTCAAAAATTGACCAGGGATTTGGAACAGCATCGTCCAGCGTCCTATTGGTGCGAGTTTGGGAACACACATCGTCCCACCCTCATAGCTGCTAACCAGGGAAAGGACCACATCGCCTCTCCTATAGGACCCTAGTTTAAGAATGAGAATTGGAATTATCTTCAGTACATTGCTGTAAGTGCTTCCTTTCAATTTTCCTTATTTCATTTTATTTTTATCCTATCTTAAATATTGATATTTACGTCTCTTGTAATTCCGCAAACTGGAAGATTTAACATCAGCTTTTGGAAATTTAAATTGTGAAAGAAATCTAACACCTTTTTCTAATTTAATTCAAATAAGTAAAATAATGACTACTGAACCTAATTTACAACTAGTCAGATATCAGGCAGACAATATTCCCTTATTTGATGGGAATCCAAAACAAATAAACAGATTTATTAATGCTTGTGATAATTTTTATAATAATCATAGAAATAAAACGGACAATAATGCACCTATAAATGTATGTTTACACGATACTATATTAAGTAAACTTGTAGGTAGGGCAGCCGATATTATTTGTTCTAGAATAGAATTAAATACATGGCCCGCAGTAAAAGCTGCAATAATTTCGACTTTTTCAGATCATAGATCGATTGATTGTATTATTCAAGATATAATAACGTCCAAACCGGAAAAAAATGAAACACCGCAACAATTTGGCCTGCGTTTGCAAGACGCTCGCAGTTTGTTATTTTCCAAAGTAAATTTAAGCAATGAAACGCAAGCTCTAAAACTTTTAAAAATTAATGAATACGGAAATTTAGTATTAAAAACCTTCATAAACGGTCTAAACTACCATATGCAACTTGTGGTTAGATTAAAAAATCCAGTTACTTTAGAAGAGGCAATGAGCTGTGCCTTGGAAGAAGAAAATTTTATGTATTATAAGAACCGTAGTAGCATATTACCAAAAAACCCAAATTTTAATTCACAAAAACCAAAAATAAATTTGCCTACACAAACACATTATCCTGCTAATGTGAGACCAATATTTTCGAATTACCCCGTTCAGCAATTTTCAAATTTTATGCCTTCTTATAAACAACCAATCCCAAATTTTAATAATGGAAATAATCAATTTATGGGCTTTGGACAATTTAGGCAACCCGCAAATAATTTTAGACAATCGAATTTCCCAAATCAAAATTTTATGCAAAGAAACACTTTTACCCCAAGACCATCTTTTAACCCCCAAAATCAACGCCCAACTTCTTCTGGAATATCAAGCCAACAAAAGCCTGAGCCGATGGATACTTCTTCAGGGAACACAATCCTTAGAAGAAACCAACAACCACATTCTTCACAACGTAATATTGTTGTAGAAGAACTATATAATCAATCAGTCGAATCGATAAATACCGATAATGATCAAAATGAAAATTTTCAAACTAGCAATGCTGAATTTCAATATTATTACCCGGAATACACCGATAATTCGCAATATTCGTATAATGACTCCAATACCGAATTTTCTTGTCTAGAAAATAACCCTTATGAAAATCAAATTGATTTTAATGAAGAAAATTTTCAGGAGAACCAAATTTCCAACAACCAAACATAATACTTTTAAATAATTATACAAATTCAGATTTACCAGTAATTTTCATACCCGAAATCAAAGCAAAATTTTTAATTGATACAGGTAGTGGCAAAAGTTTTATAAAGCCTAATTTAGCATACAAAATTTATTCAAATTTCATTTTTTCGGAACCTTTCTCAGTAAGGACAGCCCATGCTACGTCCATTCACAATGAAGTAATTAATATACCAATATTTCCTTGTTTTAATCATACAGGTAATCATAAGTTTTATCTTTTTGATTTTTCACCTAAATTTGACGGACTTTTAGGAATTGATTTTCTAACACATATTGGAGCGAATATAAATTTAAAACATTGTTCTTTAGATACTCAATTTGTAACATTGCCTTTATATTATCAAAATAATATATCAAATTTACATAATTTTGAAACTATCGAAATAATAATTCCCCCACGCACATGTCAAAGAATCAAACTGCCTGTAAATCAATCGAATGGTTTAGGTATTTTAAAATATACAGATTTTGGTTGCGCAGAGATGCCAGAAGCTTTAGTACAAGTCATTGACTCCTACGCAACAACTATAATTACGAATAGTCGCGAAAACCCAGTTAAAATAAAAATATTTAATCCCATAGATATCGAAACCATAAATGAAGTAGAAAACAACTTCATAGAAAAAATGGAAACCGATACAGAAATAAATGAATATATGGATAATACACAAAAGCAAAACTTAAAAAATTTAAGACTGTCACATTGTAATCAGGAAGAATACAGAGCTATTCGAAACTTGTGTTACGAATATCGTGACATATTTTATTGTGAGGGCATCCCACTTACATTTACTAATCAAATTAAACATAAGATAAACCTAACCGATGACACACCTATATATACAAAGACTTATCGATATCCCGAAATTCATAAAAAAGAGGTTAAAACCCAAATTAACAAAATGTTAGAGAACGGTATCATTCAAAACTCAACGTCACCGTGGAGTAGTCCAATTTGGATTGTCCCAAAAAAGATGGACGCGTCCGGTAAACGTAAATGGCGTATCGTTTGCGATTTCCGTAAAATCAATGAACGCAGTATTGATGATAAATTTCCTTTACCAAATATATCGGATATTCTCGATAAACTTGGAAAATCTCAATATTTCAGCACATTGGATCTAGCAACCGGTTTCCATCAAATAGAAATGGAACCGAATGATATCCCTAAAATAGCCTTCTCAACCGATACAGGTCATTATGAATTTAGACGCATGCCTTTTGGCTTAAAAAATGCGCCCTCTACATTTCAGCGAGTCATGAACAACGTCCTTCGGGGACTTCAAAATGAAATCTGTTCTGTATATCTTGATGACATAATAATCTTCTCTACGTCACTTCAAGAGCACATCGATAGATTAAAATCCGTTTTTGATAGACTTAGAGAATCCAATTTAAAAGTGCAGCTAGACAAATCAGAATTTTTACACAAAGAAGTTGCTTATTTAGGTCACAAAATTACAAGCGAAGGTGTAAAACCTAATCCTGATAAAGTCACCGCAGTTAAAAATTTCCCCATACCAAAATCCCAAAAAGACATTAAGTCATTTTTAGGACTAGCCGGATATTATCGTAGATTCATCAAAGACTTCGCAAAAATCACGAAACCCCTTACACTATGTCTCAAAAAAGGAGCGAAAGTTGAACACTCACCAGCCTTTATTCAATCCTTTAACCATTTAAAAGAATTGCTTATTAATGCTCCAATACTAAAATACCCTGATTTTGAAAAACCGTTTGTCCTTACGACAGATGCCTCAAATGTAGCCCTAGGCGCTGTTCTCTCTCAAGGCAACCCGCCAAATGACAACCCTGTAGCATTCGCGTCGCGCACTCTAAATGAAACGTAACTCAATATGCGTATTTCTTTATAATGACGCCCTTAAGATCTCTTCAAATACGTATTTATTTATTTATTGGATTTTTGGATTCTACAATACAATTTCAAGAATATCTGATTTAACACATCTTATAGCTATATTCAATTGTTTTTAAAATACTTATGTTTAACAGTGAGAAAATCGGGTCTTTCATTATCATATAAACCGATGATCTGTCCAGAAATTATTTGAAGATAAAATAAATTTGAAAATAAATAACGTTTAACAATAAAAAAATTATAAATTAATATTATGTTGGTTTCTCTGCTAGACAAAATTTTAAACTAAATAACTTCAAATAACAGTTAACAATAATAATTTATTATTTATATAAATGTAAATTAATTAATTCTTTCGTCTGATTTTCAATCTTTTCAAAAAAAATCTAATTTTATGTAATGTACCCTTACCTGAAATACCGATAAACAATGCCCGACATCTTTTTCTAATACTTCTAGTACCCAACCGACTTCTTCTGAAAACAGGATAGGGATCGATTTGCCTTGCCTATGTTTAACGTTAACTTCCATACCGCTCAAGCCGGCAAAGCACATTTCCAAAAGAGTTACTAAAAAATGCATCAAATTTGTATTAATAAAAATATATTTACATTTTTTATATGTAAAAATAATATTATATATGACCATTTTCCTCATATACAATGTCTAGCAGAATGTTTCCACGATTTAAATATATACAGCGTGTGCGTGGATTTAGGAAACATATGAAAAACTTTTTTATTATTGATTTTAACTAAAAAAAGTTATTCTACATAAATAGTTTTGCTTATTAGAAAAACAAGTTTAATTGAAACAGCTTTTTTGGACAATTTATTAAAACATTCAAATACGTTTCGACACTGATTAGTGTCATCTTCATCAGAACAAATCATAACATCAATAGAAAAATATTTTTCAACGCATATTTAAAAGTACAATAGAAAAGAGTACAGGGTGTCCGGATTTGGTTGCAAAAGCAGGGTATCTCGCTTATTTTTAAAGATAGAACCTTGCGGTTTTCACGAACCTGAGCTAATTTTTTGTGAAACTCATGAAGCCGTAAACAAAATTTTCATAGCCTTCTTCGTTTATGAGATACAGGGCGAAATAGAAAATTTTGCATTTTGGGACCCCCCTCGTATCTCGGTTATCCTTTAACTTAACGCAAAGGGAAAAATTGCTGCTTATGCAGTTTTTTACGCTGGATCCAGTGGCGTAGTCATATTTTTCATTTGAGTTGTTATTTTTTAGATATGACCCAAAGTTGTATTTTTTTAAATGGGACACCCTGTATATTTGTCCAGAAATTGATTTGTCCTTTTAAAAGCTTCTCAAAAATATATAATGTATGGGTCTTGCTTATCGATACACAGAGAACCAGTCAATTCGAAACTCAACAGAGGAGTGATGTTTAACGTTTATTTTATGTCTAATGTTGTAAACAACCCAGTCTAGGTAATTTTTCCGTTGTAAAATGGACCCATTTTAGCCGCCCCACAATAAAATTGTTTACCTGGCAATATAAAAGGTTCTAATTAGGCTATTAAAAAATGGTACGTATTAGGGCTTTCCCAATATATTTTTTTATTATTGGGAGAGTATTTCCATTAATTGTAATTGTGTAATTAAAGCTAGAGGTGGAAATACCAGATACTAGTTATTTATTTTTTAGTCCTAAGCTGGGATTTGTAATGAATCTTTATTTATTTCCTCTTAAATAAAACGTTATATTTTTGTAAAAAATATTGTTTCATTTAAGAGACCTAGGTTTTATTGAACTCGGTATCTGACGTCTGTTTGACATTTGACGGCAAGCTAATAAAACACAAAAGTCCTTCTGACAGTTTTATTTTCCAAGGCTACTAGATCTTTATGAAGACTTGTGAACCTGTATGGATAATATGGCAAATGTTTTACGTTAAACATTGCATCTCATTTAAACATAGAGATAGAGCAACGAATCAAAAGCCAAAATAATCCTAAAAGATAGATCTAAATTATACACTACTATTTACTACTTTTCTGAAGTTACGTTATTCTACAGGGCGTTTCAAAAATTGGCAAAAAAACGTTGTTACATATCACACCCTGTATATAAATGCAATGAAACAAGTTGACAAAAACAGAAAAGCAGAATTACTACCTACAAAATTTTCTTTGGACTGATGTAAAGCGCAATACAATGCGATAAGGCGTTCAAAAGATATAGCCCTTCAAAATATATTTAGCTCGTTAGGTTTTTTTGCATGTCAGTGCAATAGGGCACAGCAAATAGGGCATTTCAAACGCGTTGTTGAATTTATTTTCCCTAACAACATGCCACAAAAATTTAGACAACAGATATCTCGAAAACATGTAACTTTAGCGACTTTAACAAGGTACGCATTTTTTGTTAAGAAAATAGAAAACGTTTTTTTTTATAATTAAACATTTTTTACATGTATGCGCAAAAAAGTTACGACGTTCTTAACCTATAAATGTGTATATTGTTACAGTTAGATTTGTCATATATGTCTGTCAGTACATAGGGCAATAAAATTCAGTAAAATAAATCTTCGCTTGACACTTTTTCATTTTTTTTTTAGTATTATATCATTTGTGATATCTAAGTCATTTTAATCTAATTTATAATTAAAAACACTCTTTTATACTATATTCAGGCTTACATTTACCATTGATACCTTAGTTACAGAAATAATGCTAGTTTCAGAAATTTCTTGTCACAAATAGCCGGAAGCAAAAGTACAAAATTAGAACCTTATGTGAATTTACTTTATTTTTGATAGAGCCAATGTAATATACTCTCATATTGTGCTGTATTATCATATAATTACTGTTTTATATATAAAATTAACTTTAAGATATTCCACTTAATAGGAATTAACATTTTTAATATGCTGTGACTCGAAGACTAGGTCAACAATCATATAAGACAAACAAATGAAGGTAAAATCTAAGTGACATATGTTATAAGATAATCTAATAGAACATTCAAAAATCTACCTGTATATAGTTTTCTTGCGTTAATATTTTAAGACTCCATTTGTTTATATCAGTTAGTTCAGAAGAATTTTGTTGTTTACATGTCAAATAGCATATCACATTTTGTTTGGAAATTTCACAAGCACGTAAATTTAAACACAAATGTTCTTTAATACCTTGGTTCACTATTTTGCATTAATTAGTAAGGTTAATCGTAGTTCATCAACCGTTTGAAGAAGTCACAACCGTTCTGTCTTTTCCGCTAAAATCTCTAAGTTTTCTTCTAATATACGGCAAATAAATTAGAAAAAACGTAACGTAACGTAAGGTACGTGCCATTATATTTACTACTTTGGGCAAATTTACATTTTGAATTAAATCTGCACATGCCGATTTTCAATAAGGCTCATATTCCCTTGCACACAAATATCATAAAAACTGTGATATATTTCTGTTGAAATAGTAGCCGTTCCACATCGATGAAGACGCAGCCTATAGTATAACTTAATATGCCTATGACTACTGATGAACTATATGCCAAATTAACGTCAGCAAATGAGATTCAAACTGAGAAGTTAACTAATAAAACTGATTCCGTAATTAAAGGAATTGATCTTCAATTTACCGAATGTAATACTCAACTAACAAAGCTTAGCGCAAGAGCATTGCAGCATGAGCGTAAATTACGCAAAAACAACATAATTGTTTTTGGATTACCTCAATTTACAAATTTGTTGAATGACGCTATAGTTAAATTAAATACTCTTCTTGGTGTAAGTTTTTCGGCCTCTGATATTAATAACATTACCCAGCTAAATTCTAAGTCAGGAACTCTACCAGTGCTTATTGAATTTATTTCGTTTTTAAAGAAAGCATCCATATTCCAACATGTTTCAAAGCTTAAAGGAACTAGCATTTCAATTGCCAACGACCTTTGCCCTGAGGATAGGGAAAGCCACCGTATACTTGTGAAATACTTAAAGGAGGCCAGGCCAGAACCCGGAATTTAAACGCTAAAATAAGAGGTAATAAACTCATCATAATTGGCGTCAAAGAGTTTTCTGCTGAAGATCTTGAAAATAATTCTGAGAGTGATGGTGATTTATCCGAACCCGAAGCAGAAGAAAATCTCGAAGAAGGTAATCTGGAACCCGATAATCCTCCTGCATCGAAGAATAGTCCAGAACAACCTGCTAAGAAGAGAAAGCGCGTAAAGATTCAGCCCAACAAGGCTGATATAAAATCTGCATTCGACAAAATTCTCACGCGTAATGCTGCCAAAAAACAGTAATTAATTTAGTTTTTAAGCATTAAACTAATTCCTAACACTGGAACCTGTGGTGGAAGATAGATCAAAATACAAGAGTTCTAACCACACTACACCACAACTTGTTACGTTCTGGACGCGCGTTTCGCTAACCAAGTTAGCATCATCAGCAGATGATATAAACTAAAGTAACTTATCCTAACCGAGACTATTTATAGGTAAATGTGGTCACACTTGGTTGCACCCGACTGCACCGTTGTCAAGTAAACAATAGAGGGGACTATAGGGAATAGGCCCTCTGTCTTTATTTAGTGCTTTCTTACCACATTTAACTATTTCTATACTCTCAAATGCTTCCAATAATCTATTATTAGATACATTTTTAATCAACTTAAGATTATTTATTCCTATTCGGTGATTGTTTTCCAAAGCATGTTGGGCAACGCTTGACTTTTCTGTTCTTCCGTATCTTAAATGTGCCATGTGTTCTTTAAAACGAATGTTTATGGAGCGTTTAGTTTGCCCAACATATTTTAGATCACAGTCATTACAGCTAATTTCATAGATGCCACTCCTCTCCCTCAAGTCGACTTTGTCTTTGGGGTTTCCAAGGAGATTTTTCAAACTATTCTCCGTTTTGTAGGCTACTCTAAAACCTACGTTTTTAAATACTTTTTCTAGACCTCTCGTATATCTGGGATCATATGGGATTACTATGAATTTATTGGAAGCCTCAGGTATTTGAAGAGTAGTGGCATCTTTTAACATTTTCTTATGCTTATGTCTATTTACTAGTTTATGTACAAAATTATCATTATATCCATTACTTTTAGCTATATTTTTAATCCGATTCATTTCATTGTTAAAACGTTCTTTACTTAGTGGAAAATTGACTAACCTGTGAGTTAAGAAATGGAATGCTGCCATTTTGTGTTGACGGCAATGAAATGAGTCGGATGTTATATATCTATCAGTATTAGTAAATTTCCTATAAATATCAAATTCTAATTTATCGTTATTTCTAATAACTAACGTGTCGAGAAAAGGTAATTGCCCATTGTTCTCCTTTTCGTACGTAAAATTAATGGAAGGATGTTTATTGTTTAATGTTTCTAAGAAAGTGTCCAAATTTTCTGTTTTAGTATCAAAAATAGCAAATATATCGTCTACGTATCTATACCACACCCTTGGGAAATACTTGAGTTCTTTTTTGAATTGGGTTTCTAATCTGCCCATAAACAAATTTGCAAGGAACGGAGATAAGCAATTGCCCATCGCAGTTCCCTCTAGTTGTTTATAATATTTATTGTTGTACTGAAAAAAATTTTGATTCATACATAATTTTGTGAGAAGTAAATACTCATCAACAATTTCTTTCTTCAAATTATTGATTTCAAGTAGTTCCTTTAGGTACTCTAAAGCTAGTGGTATGGGTACACTAGGAAACAATGAGCTTACATCAAAAGATATTAAAATTTCACCTTCTTTTAAGTGAACATTCTTAATTTTATCTAAGAATTCTAACGAGTTAGTAACCTCAAAGTTATCATACGAGATATTTAATTTGCCGAATTCTTCTACTAACCATTTTGAAATATTGTACGTTGGTGATCCAACAGCTGAAACAATAGGTCTCATGGACTTCCCAGGTTTATGAATTTTGGGAAGGCAATACAGTTTAGATAACTGTGGGTTACTATGTGTTAGTTTGAATTTTAGTTTATCGGACACAAGGTTTTTACACTGTTTTAAAGTATTTTTTACTTCTGTTATCATTTTTGATAACGGGTTTTTCTCAATTAAATCATAAGGACCAGTTTGAATCAAATTGTCTACTCTTTCAAAATAATCTGTTTTGTCTAGTATAACAACCTTATTTCCTTTGTCAGCTTTTAAATAAAAACATTCCTTTTTCTTCAGTCCCTGGATAACTTCAGTGTTTTTACGAGAAACATATTTTGACTTATTGCTAACAACGTTTTTTGAGATTTGATTTCTGCAAGCCTCTCTAATGAATCCCTTAGTTGACTCTGGCACGTATTGAATGGAACTTTCGATATTCCCTATAATAGTTGGTAAACTATTTTTTACTGGAGGCTCTGCAAAATTCAAACCTTTATTCAAAAGGGCGATTTCTCTATTATCAAAAGACTGAGAAGAAAGATTTTCTACAATGTTCTCGACTTCCGAAGAAATTTGTTTTTGTGTTTGTTTATTAGAAATAACGATAAATTAGAATTTGATATTTATAGGAAATTTACTAATACTGATAGATATATAACATCCGACTCATTTCATTGCCGTCAACACAAAATGGCAGCATTCCATTTCTTAACTCACAGGTTAGTCAATTTTCCACTAAGTAAAGAACGTTTTAACAATGAAATGAATCGGATTAAAAATATAGCTAAAAGTAATGGATATAATGATAATTTTGTACATAAACTAGTAAACAGACATAAGCATAAGAAAATGTTAAAAGATGCCACTACTCTTCAAATACCTGAGGCTTCCAATAAATTCATAGTAATCCCATATGATCCCAGATATACGAGAGGTCTAGAAAAAGTATTTAAAAACGTAGGTTTTAGAGTAGCCTACAAAACGGAGAATAGTTTGAAAAATCTCCTTGGAAACCCCAAAGACAAAGTCGACTTGAGGGAGAGGAGTGGCATCTATGAAATTAGCTGTAATGACTGTGATCTAAAATATGTTGGGCAAACTAAACGCTCCATAAACATTCGTTTTAAAGAACACATGGCACATTTAAGATACGGAAGAACAGAAAAGTCAAGCGTTGCCCAACATGCTTTGGAAAACAATCACCGAATAGGAATAAATAATCTTAAGTTGATTAAAAATGTATCTAATAATAGATTATTGGATGCATTTGAGAGTATAGAAATAGTTAAATGTGGTAAGAAAGCACTAAATAAAGACAGAGGGCCTATTCCCTATAGTCCCCTCTATTGTTTACTTGACAACGGTGCAGTCGGGTGCAACCAAGTGTGACCACATTTACCTATAAATAGTCTCGGTTAGGATAAGTTACTTTACTTTATATCATCTGCTGATGATGCTAACTTGGTTAGCGAAACGCGCGTCCAGAACGTAACAAGTTGTGGTGTAGTGTGGTTAGAACTCTTGTATTTTGAATTAAACTAATTCCTTTAGTTATTAAGCATTAAAATAATTGAATTTATCGTTTTACTTGGATATATCTATCTTTCATTAAATATTATTAATATCATTTTAGAGCTAGTTGTATTACTACATTTAATTTTTTTGTATTTTTTTCCTTCTATGTTCGATGTAAATTGTAACGATGTCGCTTAGCTGCTGCCACATAAATGTGCGTTCACTAGTAGCAAATTGCTGTTTTAGATCCGCAATGCAATTTTATTAAAATGCTTGGCGATCTTAATATTGATTTACTTGACTATGATAATAATAATTCCACAAAATTACTTAACATATTTGATTCCTTTAATTTATGTCAAATTATAAATGAGCCCACACGGTATGGTCAGAATAGTGCTAAATTACTGGATATTATTGCTCATTCCAATAACATTAACACGATTAACTCTAAAGTTCTAAACATATCTGACATTGCAGACCACTGCCTCGTGTCATGCCAAATATTTAAGTGTAAGGAAAAAATAACACCCTTTTTGCATAAATACCGTGACTTCAAAAATTTAAATGTAAATAATTTTAATGCTGACTTTGCTCTAATGGATTTTTCACGCGTTTACAGGGCCCGGGCGTTAGACATTGAGAATAAAACAAATATTTTTAACTTAACTATCCTTAGCCTTTTCAATTTTCATGCTCCCTTTAAAATTGTTAAAATTTCAAAAAGCCCTGCCCCTTGGCTAACCGAAGCTGTAAAATCACTTATTACTGAAAGGGATAAAGCATTAAAAAAATTTAAGCGTACTAAGAAGGAGGTGGATTGGAATTTTTATAAAACTCTCCGTAATGAAGTGAACTACGCTATTAAACGTGAAAAGAAAGCTTATTTTCAATATAAATATCGTAATGCGGACAAAAATACACTTTGGAAGGAATTGAAAAAATTAAATCTGAACTCTAAAAATTCTAATAATGACATCTAATAATCTTACTGATCCTTCCTTACTTAATAAGTTCTTTTTAAGCAAACCTGCTCAAAATACTCTGGACCAGACCACCAGACAACTTTTTTAATAGAAATAAATTTAACGAAGGACTAAATTTTAAGTTTAGCCATACTAATGAGAATGATATCTAGAAAAAAAACTACTTTCAGTTAAATCAAAATCCACTGGCCCAGATGGTATTAGCGTGAATATGCTTTTGTTATGTTGTCCTATAATACTACCCGTAATAAAACATCTTTTTGACTTTATTATTGCTAGGAACACCAACCCTTCAACCTGGAAAATGTCTCACGTCATACCGATTCCTAAGAATAATTCCCCAGAAGAGCCCAAAGACTTTAGACCAATTAGCATTTTATGTGTTCTATCAAAAATATTTGAAAAAACTGTCGAAAGCCAGATTAGGGAATTTGTTGATAATTACAATATTTTACCACAAAATCAGTCAGGGTTCCGGAAAAATCATAGCTGTATGACTGCCCTAGCTCAAGTTACCAACGATATTCTAACAGCTACCGATGATAACAAATTGACGATTCTGGTTTTAATTGACTACTCCAAGGCCTTTGACTGCATCAGTCACACCCTTCTTATCGCACTCTTAGGTTATCTGGGCTTCTCAAAAAATTCAACATACCTTCTTTCGTCTTACCTGGTAGGAAGATTGCAGACAGTGAAACTGCGTCAGGTGATGTCGGATTTTGCTGTTGTGAAGAGCGGAGTGCCACAGGGCTCCGTTCTGGGACCTCTTCTATTCACTATTTATACGTCTCAGTTCTCCAATATCCTCCAGCACTGTTCATCGCATTTCTACGCCGACGACTCCCAAATATATTTATCTTTTATTCCAGCAAAGGTTGACACTGCGTGTATAAAAATTAATAACGACTTAAAACGTCTTCTGGACATCTCCAATAAATACGGTTTAAATATCAACGCAAGTAAGGCCAAAGTAATGTTGTTTGGTAGAAAATCGGCACGCAATGCATCAATTGATCACATCAATATTAATATGGATTCGGACAGATTAATCCTAACAGATGAGGCAAAAAACTTAGGGCTTCTTGTAGATTATAAGCTTAGGTTTGACAAGCATGTCAGTGCCCTTATAAAGAAAGCTTTTAGTACCCTTAAAGTTATTTACACAAACAGACATTATTTTAACAAAAGTACGCGTCGTTTATTATGCGAGGCGCTTGTTCTGTCACATCTCAACTATGGTGATATAATATATGATCCCAACTTACTACGTGTTGATGTGAGTCGGCTACAGCTGATTCTGAATGCTTGCATAAGACTTACATGTGGCATAAGACGACGAGGTCATGTATCTCAGGCACTTAAAGAATTGAATTGGCTTAATATGGAGAACCGACGCAAACTACACTCACTAATATTTTATCATAAAATAATCTCGTTAAAAAAACCATCTTATCTCTTTAAAAAACTAAAATTTCGATCATCCGTGCACTCGGTTAACGTACGATACAAACATCTCCTCACTATACCTCAGCATAAAACCACTACATTTCGTGGATCATTTTCATTCGAAGCTCCAAAAAAATATAATAATTTACCAGATCGTTTAAAGATTCTATCTATTCCAGCGTTTAAAAGGCAAGTTAAAAAACTGCTTTTAAATTCTAAATGTTTTACTCCTCCTGTATGTTTATATATGAAATATAGGAAAATTAATTCAGAATATGTAATAATGAATATTTTTATTATCGATGATTGCTACTAGAAACTCTAAGCTGTCTCACTTATATTGTATTGTTTTTTTCTTTACTGAATTTTACTTAGTTTAAAGGTTGAGTTGAAAAGCGCTAGTCACCGCTACGCCGGTGAATGCGAACTCTGCCCTTTGTCAGGTTTTTTTTTCCATTTTGGGTTAGAATTAAGTTGTAAGGTTTTGTATACTTCTGGCAATAAAAGCATACATTATTATTATTATTATTAAATTTGTTCACTATTATATATTTCGAAATCTGCAAAGATTTGCTTTGTTATTGTTTATTAGTTGTCAGATTTTTACACGGAGTCATGATAAGTCAGTTCAAAACCACATGCTTTCAATCGATAGAATAAAGCAGTGGAAATAAGCATAGAAGTGGAAGTATTGTCTCTCCCTTTTTCTTTCTTATTATAAGTCCTATTGATTTGACGTATCGGCGAGCTAATTAGATGGTTATTCTTTGGTTGGACAAAATACAGGGTAGCTTGGATTAGTTGAGGAGTAATAATATATTTTCATCTCTTTCCAATACCATGGACATTAGGGCTATTTTTGTCATAAACCGAACTGGAATTTGACAAGTTAATATTTAGTTTAGTGGAATTATTGTACCAACATTAATTTGTTGATACTGAGAAAAGTTGTTTTTTTTTTCAAATAATGTTTTGGAATGTAGAAAAGGATATGTAGATTTATCGTGTATGGTAATATTGTGTGATGGAAACCATTTTGTGTATGTGAGAAGGGCTAAGGAAAAGATCTTTCTTTTTAGCACCAAGTCTCATAAACGACGGAAGTGTCGGATGTTCTGAATTTTTTTTTATTGTTAACTAAATTCCATCCCAAATGGGAAATTAGAAGGATCCGATTTGACGAAGTGAAGTTGAATATTATGGTTTAGTAAATTTTGGGTTTCAACTTTACGGCCTACATGGCGATTTTGTCTTAATTACTTCCACGTGCCACTAACATCGGTCATCTTAACATTGGTGCTCACAAGCAATTTTTTTTTGGTACCCTCGTAGCTACATGGAATGGACATGATGTCTTGGATATGGTCTACGTAGCAGAGCTGTAGGACATAGTGATCACTGAGGAACACTTGGATGTTACCTGCCTTACCACCATTTACAGTCTACACTAGTGCCTAGAGTATTCAGCTAAGTAGTTGTATAATATTTGGAAGCTTAACATATAGTACTATTTCTGTTAATCAAACTGTTTATGCATATTAATTTAATTACTGGTGTCACCTTGTCTAGTATATAGCATACTGTGCAGAATTTCTGTAAGGTGAAACGCAGCCGGCTTCGTAGCCCTACCTAATTACTGCTGTTTTATTGGTAATATCTAAGACATTCAAATCTATGTAATAGACATTTTATAGATATTTATTGTGCTGCCACTCAGCGTGTGGCTAATCAAAATTTATTTTTTTTTAATACTTAACCCTAATCATTATCCTTTGTAACGTAATTATTTGTTTTAACTAGAATTAAACTTCAATCATTTAAGAGGGAGAAAGAAACTTATTGGGATTCTAAACTGATTATTTGATCTAATTCTTGCTTATATTGTGTAAACCCAATATTATTAATCTGGAGTGGTATAAATAAGGAATAAGCTTCTGGGTTTTGTATTTACGTACCCAAATCAAATGATTTAGTTGAGATTTCAGTTAGTGTAACCTTACAATAAATTTAAACTCTTGTTAGGGAAAACTTAATTCCTTCACTTCTTGTTGGGATGCTATTAAGCTCCCTGGTGGATGGAATTGAGTTAAGAATCAATTTTTTTTTGTTCAGTACATTTTTCTTTTTTTTTTTCTTGAGGATAAGTCACTGAATATATTGTGAATTAAACAATAAAAGTCATTTGTTTCCAACGTGTTGGTTTTCAATTGATCAAGATAAGACTTTACCTATTGATAGTGGTTAGATCCAATGCAACTTTTTTCCAAGTTTTATTTAACTTAAATTAAAACTTGGAGGCGCTCAACTTAAATATTACATCTAAAGTAAGGATGTGATGTGATATGTGATATGGAAGTATAGGTAGAGTAACAAGGAAGAAGAATCCGAACCTACCCGACTAGAGGTAGCAATAATCATCATTAAGGGATATTATTGGGTCGATATTAGATGAGTGTATTGCGTCTGGTGACTAACATATCTTACTTATTTACCGCCTTCCATCATATTGGTAAACCATAACATTTCAATTGTGCATCATTTAAAGGTAGAAATGTTAGAATATGCAGGATAATTAAAATTTAAAAATTAATTTTGACTCCGTGTTACTCTATTATTATCAACTTTAGTACTAAGGTAAGTTTGGTTAGTTCCAAGAATTTGTGGTAGTATTTTGTACAGACTTTTTAAGATAGAATTAAATACTGAAACAGTGTTTCAGAATATTGTCCGTTCCGGCATCATTCGCTTCGCGTCATTAGGTCAACGGCAAATGCGTGAAGAAAAGTGTCACTTTCCGCTCTACTTAGGTAAATAGCTAGCTTCACCATACTTACCAACTAGTCCACCGTCGCTGACGTCGTGCCCCGCCAACACGGCGCAATCTTTGATCAGTTCCTGGGTAGCTGCAAAAGCATTCCTTAAATCTTTGGCACAATGTAAGTCGGGAACTTCGGTACCCAACTGCTTGTTGCACTGGGCGAGGGCGGATCCACCTAAACGATTGGCGTCGTGCGAAAGATCCACGAACAACAGTACGCCTTGTTTTCCCATTGACGGTGCTTTAAAATCAGGTGTCACTACCTACAAAACAAAATTACCTAATTATTATCTGTCTAAAGTTTTGTAGATAATTTTGAATAAAATTCACTCGTCAAACTTGCATTGTTTTTAATTTAAATTATTCACAACGTTTCGATAAGCGATGCATCTGCGACCGTTACCAAGTGTAAACTAAGAGATAAGTTTTTTTTTGGGGTCCTCTTCTATTTTCTGCCAGTCACAAGACTATTGCAGCTGTTGGGGCTTCGAAGTGAGCTTCAATTGGGTGGTGAAAAAAAAAATGAACTCATAGGGGAGAAGGGGGGAATGGGAAACTTAACCTAAATTGCTAATCCTGCAAGAAGTCCAGGGGTAGTTTGAATTTATGATTTCGACCAAATCATGACTTGACATGTGACTGTTTTATTAGGTTATTGTTTGTTGATTTGATTTTTTTGAAATAATTGAAGTTCAGTTTGTAAATAAAGTCTTTTAGAGGTTCCATTTTTAAATCCATATGTAATATGGTTGATCTAACAAAATATCCTGCATTTAAAATGTTCCTAAGTGTAATATTTTGTACTGATTGTAAACGTTTAGTTTGATTGGGATGATGAATGCCCCATGTCGGGCTGTCGTATGTTAGTATGGGTCTAATATAAGCTTTGTAAAGAAGAGTTTTAACTCTATTGTTTAATTTGCTGCGCTTACCTAATAGAGGGTATAGTAGCCCGTACGTCTTTTTTGCTTTTTTGATAGTATAGGTAGTATTTTTAGACCATCTAAGACGTTTGTCTAGAATCAGTCCGAGGTATTTAGCTTGATCTTTCCAGGGAATATCGTTATTACCAATTTTGATTTTGTTTAGAGTGAGAGGTTTATACGTTTGAGTAAAGAAAACCGCTTGTGTCTTGATGGGGTTAATGGTGATTTTCCATTTAAGCATCCAATTCTGGATTTCATTTATGTGAACTTGTAGCCTAGACATCAACAGGTCTTTCCTCTTTTCAGAAGATGTGACCGGCGTATCATCAGCGAATAAATATAATTTAGAGTGATTATTTTTTGGAATATCAGCTGTAAATAGATTAAATAAAATTGGGGATAGAGGCGAGCCTTGAGGGATTCCCGCACGAATAGGCCTAGTAGTAGAATTGTAGCCATCGATTGAGACTAAAAATTCTCTGTTAGACAAAAAGGTTTTAATTGTCTTAGCACCTCCCCCTGCAATTTATCAAGGATAACTTTTTCAGCTATTTTACAGATATTAGAAATAAGACTAATCGGTCTATAGCTAGCGGTTAAGTTTGGTTTTTCACCTGGTTTTCTAATAAGAATTACCTTAGCTAGTTTCCACTTAGGTGAAAAGTAACCAAGTTCTAAGATTTTATTTATTATTAGTGTTAGTTCGGAGATAATATTTGGGGGAGCTTTTTTGAGTGCCATGTTTCCTATGTTATCAAGACCTGGTGCTTTTTTAATATTAAAATTTTTAATTAAATCCTGTACTAATGCGATATTTGCAGAGGGGGGAGGATCTGTTAGGGGGATGTTGTCAAAAAGCCTCAAGACATGACTGATTCTACTTTCCCTATCGGGGTCGGTGCATTCTGATTCTGAAAACTGATTAAATAGAGCGTTTTTTGTTGCGGTTCAGAAATTATGATATTGTTTTCAATTATATGAGGCATTGGAAGCCTAGGGCCTCTTGCAAAACTTTTAGATGTTTTAAAAATCTCATTACTTTGGATTTTAATTTTAGTTAGTTTTTCTTCATATTGATTACTGTAAAGTTGAATAATTTTTGATTTAATTTCTGCCGTCGCTCTATTAGCTTGTCTTTTGATATCTGCGTCACCCGTCCAAAATGCTAGATTTTTAAGCCTGTTTTTGATTTTGATTTCTTCCCTAAGGTTTGGGGGAAAATCACCATATTTCGAAAATTTTGAAGATTTCGTTATTGTGGAGATGTTAATTGCATTTTGAATTTTAGTTGAAAGTTGGTCAACTGCAGAGTTTAATTGATCCATATTGCGAATAGAAATTATTGGGGTTGCATTGGTTAAATGATCTTTATATTTTTTCCAGTTATTAAATTTCCTTGTAATAGTTTCATTATTCGGGTGATTAATGTCTCCATAATCAAGCATGATGTTGTATGGTCAGACGAGAGATCATGAATGACCGCTGGGGGCGTGGTTAGTATAGTGTTTTTTGTTATAAAAAAATCTAGCATTTCGGGACGACTGGTGTGCCAAATATGGGTGGGTTCATTAGGAAAAATAATATTATAATTTAATATATGTTGTGAGTTGGCTAACGTAAGACCTCTTTTGTTACTGATATTGCAATCCCAATCTAAATTTTTTGCACTAAGATCATCACCTATCAATTTAGACTCATCGGACCCAAAAATGTTAATTAGATTGTTAATAGAAAAGTCTTTTTGTATTGAGGGACCACAGTATACTGATCCTACAATTAATGGGCCGTTAAATGTGATAATTTTAGCAAAGGTCCCTTCTATTAAATTATCAGGATTTGGTATTTCGTAAGTGTGTGTGATCTCCTTTATTGGGAGATATGTGTTGTAATGTGCTCTGGTTTAATATGCAATAAAAACCCAGTATATATTCAAATATATTGTGAAAAGCTATTGTGTCACTAATTTAGTCAAAAGTTCTTAATATTATCAATAAAATCCCGTCAAATTGTTCCGAAATCTAGATAAATACCAAAAAAAATCAAATTGTATAAACAAACAGGTAGCAGCATTTTTGAACTTTGACCATTAGCTAAAGGTGATCATTCACGACAGGATAATATTCAATATGTTTCGTCAATTTAAATGCTGCAAGAATAAAGACTTTTCAAATTATTTTTGCATACAATGTAGTGCTGTCTTTCATCCAAGTTGTTTGGACCGCATTAGCGATGTCGCGAAACTGGACGGGTATAGGATTTTTTGCTCCAACGAATGCCAGTCAAAGTATAATGAAGTTGAAGCACGAGAAAATGCGATTTCTGAAAAACTGGTGGCAATACAGAAAGAACTCGGCGAAAAAGACAAATACATTCAGCGACTTAAGCGTAACAGTCAAGCTTTCGAAGATGACGTATCGGATGCCGAAAAGAAGTTTTGTGATCAGCTGGAATCGGCGAATAAACGTAACGGTACTTTGTCCAAGGAAATTCAAAGTATAAAAAGAAAATACGACGAGCTTTTTTCCAAAATGGAGTCATGGAACGAAACAAAGCAAAATTTGGAAAAAAGAATTAGGGAGCTTACAGAACTAAACCAAAACCTTATTACGACGGTAAGCATTTTGGAAAAAGATAACGAAATCTATTCATCAGATTTAAAAAAGCTTCGTCAAACAGTTATCGATTTAGAGAAAGGAAAAAAAAATCAAGCAAGTAATCGAAACGTAAATAGCCAAGAGATCATTTTCCAAACCAAGAAAAACCAATTGCTCATTATGGGCGGAGAAAGTGCAAGGGGAAGTTTCTCTTTATTTAAGAAAAATACGAACAATAATTTTGACATCAACTGTCAAATTAATTCTGATTTGTTATTTCACGAAATGGTTAATCAATGCCAGATGATGTGTGGTAATTTTAACAAAAACGACTACGTTATCGTATTTATCTCCGACTACAACGCCATCAGGGGAAGTGCAATACGCGGCCCAGATCTAGATCAATTATTATCGGTTACCGCTTTGACAAATTTGATTGTTATTGGATGCGGTTATCACACACATAGACCTGTTCTTAATAATATTTTACAGGACCAAAACGGATTTGTTAGAAAATATTTACATAATAAAAGTATTCCATTTGTTCCAGCTATTTTTACCAGCAGAAAGGGCATTATGGACTATGAAACTAAAAAGGAGTTTATAACATTTCTGGTAAGAAATTATATTGAAACATCGACAGAATCGGTACATTTTCGACTTCACGAAGTACAGGACAACCCACGATAAAATACGATATGATGTCCACACTATCCTACTACCAAAACGTTGGTGGACTTCGAACTAAAATAGTTGAACTTTCCAATTCAGTTAGATCAGCAAACTACGATTTTATATTGCTCTGTGAAACGTGGCTTTCATCGCATATAAATAGTGAAGAATTGTTCAATTTGGATTATACAGTGTATCGATCAGATAGGCAGTATGAGGTCCTGAACTGTACAAGGGGTGGTGGTACACTAATAGCAGTTAAATCGGTTTTTGACTCGACTTTACTGGCATCGTCAAGCGATGCAACTTATGACGATTTGTGGGTCCTGGTAAAAACAGGTAATGAAACTCTAATTGTTGGATGTGTCTATTTTCCTCCCAACTCCATCAGCAAGTCATATGAGACATTTATCAAAACTTTGGAAGCTCATAGAAACAGATATAAATATGCCAAGTTTCTTATTACAGGGGACTATAACTTATCTAGAGTCAACTGGATCAGCGAGGATGGTATTATGGTTCCGTCGCAACTATCGTCACCTGCAGCAGATATATTAATCAGCGGAATGTTTCTTAATGAACTACACCAAATTAACCACCTTCCAAACGAGTTCGGCAAGTTTCTGGACCTTATGTTTTGTAATGAAATATCAGATGTTACAGTTCAAATAGCTACAGTGCCACTTTCTAAAATCGTACAGCATCACTTGCCTCTTGAAATCAGTCTTCCCTTAACCAATCCTGTTTTTGAACCTGACGACGATATTCTGTATAACTTTTACAAGGCAGACTATCAAAAATTGACTGACTATTTTTAAGTATTGACTGGAGATGGTTAGATGAGTATACTTCAAACGTTGACTACGTGGTACAACAACTCTATGACGTTCTACGCTCGGGCATTGAGAAGTATGTACCCAAAATACGCAGGAAGCGAAAAAAATATCCAGTTTGGTACACTAAAGAAACAAAGAATGTAATAAACAAAAAGAACAAAGCTTACAATAAATATAAACGTTCCAAGTGTCAGGACGATTATGTTGAGTATTCTAACCTTCGGAAAGAATCAAAATATTTAATAGATCTGAGTTACCTGCTTTATGTTACAAACACTGAAAATATGATCCCGAAAAATATTAAACACTTTTGGTCTTATGTAAATTCCCTGAAGAAAAGCAACGGTGTTCCTAAAACAATGGAATTTAACCAAGAAGTTCTACAGTCGCCTGAACAAATTGCCAACGCTTTTGCAGATCATTTCGAGAACTGTTACAAGGATCACCCAGACGTGCAACTTGATGAACAATTGTCAGAATGTAACTCCTTAAACCACCACACCTTTACATTTAATGAGGTTTTGAAGAGATTGAATGATTTGGATGTGGGAAAGAGCACTGGTGCTGATGGATTACCAGCAGTGCTTCTCAAGAGCTGTGGTGTTTCTCTTGCAGCCCCCCTGTGCCGAATTTTTCAAATATCCTTTGATTGTGGCTTCTTTCCCACTCGATGGAAGCATTCCTGGCTTGTTGCTATTTATAAATCGGGTTCTAAGAGGCATATTGAAAATTATAGGGGTGTTAGCTTATTGCCAACTATATCCAAAGTTTTTGAATCCATTTTGACCGATGAGATTTTTCAAACCTTTAAGCACCATATATCACCAGATCAGCATGGATTCTTTAAAGGCAGATCAACGGCAACAAATCTGGGAGTGTTTCAGGACTATCTCGTGGACAGTGTGGAGAATGGTTCTCAAGTAGATGTGATTTACATGGACTTGGCAAAAGCATTCGATAGTGTAAACCATAGGTTGCTACTCAAGAAGCTGAAGGCGATAGGTATCTCTGGGTCCTATTTAAAGTGGATTGAATCGTACCTTACTAACCGTACTCTGGCCGTCAAAATCGGAAGTGTGGTGTCTCGCGAAATTAAAGTAAAATCTGGGGTCCCGCAAGGCTCCCATTTGGGTCCAGTATTGTTTGTTCTTTTTATTAATAATGTGACATCTGTTTTCGAAAAGTGTAAATGTCTATTGTATGCCGATGATCTTAAATTATTTTATGCAGTTAGTTGTTTAGAGGACTGTAACAAAATTCAGAATGACATTTTAAACTTCAGCCATTGGTGTGATTTGAACTGTTTGGAAATCAATGTTCCTAAATGTAAATTAGTGAGGTATCATAAACGTACAGCACCTATTGTATTTCAATATCACATTAAAAATATTATATTGGATTCTGTAAATAGTTTTAATGATTTAGGTGTAATTTTTAGTGAAGACTTAACTTTTAATAAACATATAGATTCTATTATTTTAAAAGCGTCAAGAATGTTGGGTTTTTTAAAACGGACTTGTTCAAAAATATGTGATATATCAGCTATAAAGTTAGTGTATAATTGTATTGTCCTTAGTATTTTAGAGTACAATAGTGTAATATGGAGTCCTTTTTACAATTGTCATGTTAATCGTTTAGAGCGGGTACAGAATGTGTTTGTGAAGTATTTATTATATAAGCTTAGGTTTCCATATAAAGATATACCCTACTATACTCGTATTCAATTAGTTGGTATTAAGAGTCTTCAACATCGTAGAGAAAATGCATTGGTCTTATTTTTGCATAAGTTACTTCATGGACAAATTGATTGTGGGAATTTGTTAGGTCAAATTTTATTCCGAACACCACATAGAGTTACTAGATCTAGGGAATTATTTCATGTTGCATTTCATAGAACAATATATGGGTCTCAATGTTTCTCAGACAGACTAATGAGAAATTATAATCACAGCTTTAGTGACTTTGATTTGTATCGTTATAGCTTTTTAGTTTTTAAGAATAAAATTAAATGTAGACAGTAGTGTTAGTGTCCATATTATTATGTTTGCACTTGAATAAATTTGTAGTTGTTTGTAGTTTATACTAGTTGGAGCAATTTACAGCTCTGTAAGTATTTGACATAAATAAATAAATAAGATATAAAATTTTTCTTGATTAAAAGCATTGTGTCTCCATTAGGAGCACCTACTCTGTCTGTTCTATAAATGTTAAAGTTAGGGAAGGTAAATCTGTTAGATGGTTTGAGCCACGTTTCCTGTAATAATAAAATTTCTATTTGATATTTTTCTACGAAGTTGATAACTTCTAGTTTTTTGTCTTTGATAGAGTTTATATTAAGGGTAGTTATTCTTAGAGTGTGTGGTTTAGAGGTGTTAATCATTTTTGTAAGTTACTTTGTCTGGAGATCATCTGCGGTAAGTTGGTAGAATACTGTTGCTCCATGGCGTTCATGAATTTAGTCATGAAGTCCTGCAGCTGCTTATTCATTTGAGCAAATGACGAAATTAATTGAGGGAGGGCTTCGAGGCCACCAGTGCTAGATGTAATATTAGAGCTAAGCCTATTTTTACAATTACTATTTACGCTATTAGCAACATTGTCAACTCCCCAACGGAAGCTGGGGGGAGGTATTTTTGTGGATTTAGAAGGATATTTAGGACAATCCTTATAATTCGCAGGGTGATCACCTCCGCAATTAGCGCAGGTGCATTTGTTGTTTTTATCGAGATTACACTCAAAAGGAAAATGAGGTTGAGCACATTTTAAACATTTAATGGGAGCTACGCATTTTGACTGTGAATGTCCATAGAGTTGGCATCTATGGCATTGAGTGATGCTACTGTTATTTCGTTAAGATTCTACTCTGGTGGACATGTCATCCAGAACCCGCAGATCGAAAATGCGTTTTTCGGTTTTTGGAAGTATAACTAGCACTAGAGGCATCGGGGAGCCGTCTTTTCTGAACCATCTGATAACTCTAGTAGGGTTAAAGCTAAGTTGTCTTAAGTCATTTGTAATTTTTTCCGTGGACCAATCCTCCAAAACCCCTCTAAGGACGATATGTAGAGTTTTTTCCTCTTCCAGATTAAATGAATGGAAGGGTATATTTTGGTTTTCAAAGAATTTGGTGATTGACCGATAATCTTCGGGTATTGGAGGATTAAGTTTAATTCCCTCGGACAGATTTTGTAAGTTTCCATATTTAATGTTATTTTGACGTAAATAGGATATTATATTATTAAATTTTGTTTTATCCCTTAAGATTATAGGGGGAACCTTGGGTGCTTTATTTACATTCTGTTTGGGGGGGGTTGGATGATGGTAGATGAGCTACTGTGGAAGATCCAGCAATGGGATTTTTGCTGGGCACTTGAGTATTTGAAGGAAGGGGAGTGGGGAATCAACATTTGATTTTTTAGCTACTTGGAGAGAGTTTGAGTTGGGGTCCTGAGGATTACGCCTCTTTTTCCGTTGAGAGAGAAACTGTTTTAAACTCTTCGGTAGAGCCCACACTCATTCTACAGCTCGTGTCATCCTCATCGGATGAAATAGGTTCGTGACAGGGATTAGAATTAGGGTTGTGGGTGGATTGAAGCTCACTTACCTGCTTCTCAAGGGCTTCGATTCTTTGGATGTACTCCTTTTCTTTGTTGGTATAATCCTCTTTTGTAGAATTAATCGTTGAAACGTTGATTCATTTCGGCCATTTGCTTTTCAAATTGAGTGCTTTTGTTATCCAGTAATTTCTTGACCTCTGACTCGAAGAATGTTCTATTTCTTCTCGGATCATTGGTTTTTGTATCTCCAGGGTTTTCGTTTCCCATTTTTCATTATAATATGGTACTTGCACACTATGAACTCTCGAACTACTTATTACACACGAATTAACCTTGTTGCTCTCAAGGCTGACGCTCGTATCACAAGAGCTAAGTCTAAAACTACGAACTTATATAGTAGAGTCGTGAGCAATGATGAGTGAAAGTAAAGCGCCAAAGCGTGAAATGTTCTTGCACTAGGGTAAAATTCTTCAAATATCTGAAATATCGATACTAGGCTTGCTAAAGACTTTTTTGTTATGTTCGGTGAATACCCCTTCCAATATTGCTTCTCACCATTGGATTCTAAAGTCGTTGTTCCAGGAATGTTCAGCGATACCTGATCTTGATGTTTCCCCGTCTCTGTATGCATTCGATGTTCTTTAAATATTATACCCAGGGGTAATTTCATTTCTCCAAAATAAAATTGACCACACTCACAAGATACTTGACAGAAACAATTATGTCTGACTTTAGTGTTATGGGCGAGCCAGCTGGCTGTTCTGTTGCTTGAACTGAATTAATTTTAAACTGAAATCTCGAAAAGGGCTGAACGAAATAATAACAAACTATATATTTTTGAAAGCGGGATGAAAAGACCTTTCATTCCAGCTAATTATATATTTTTTCTATCTTTCGAAAGGTATTTTTTGAAATCTGAAATATCCAAAAGTTAATAGAAAAAAGCCTACAACTTTGCTATTTAAAGTTATTTTTCTAAACCCTATAAATACGGATTCCCTGTAATAAGTTGGTTGGGAATAAAGAATGTGAAGTAAAAAAAAGTATTTCATCCTCCTTATTTCAGTAAGCGTACTTTCTGCAAAAAAAAAACTTTATTATATAAATTGGACTTACTATCCGACGTTTCGCCTTCGATTGCACGAGGCATCTTCAGGGATCTTTACTCTACCAGATCTGAACACTGAATGAGCTCGAAGAGATTCGGGCGGGCTTTTATACCCGACTTGTGCTCGCCGAACCATGACCCTGTGTAAAGATCGGTTTCCACGTGTGATGTAGACCGTAACTCGTATCTCTATTGAAATTTTTTGTATGTTCAAATATTTCAATAGATTCTCTAAATTTTCGTTTATAAAATCCTGGAACCGATGCTAGAACCTTGGTTTCCTTTACATTTATGAAATGACCAGTGTTATGCTGGTGTTCAGCTACAGCAGATTGAACAATTTGTTTCTTTTTAATACGTCGTTCATGTTCCTTAAGTCTAAATGATATTCAGCGTCCTGTTTCTCCCACAGACACTTCTCCACAGGAGCAAGCAATTTTGATATAGTCCTTCTGTTTGGAAAGGTACAATTTCTTTCGGAGATCGCAAGCATTGTCCAATCTTCTTATGTGTATTAAAGATTGTACGTACGTTGGACCGCCGAAGTAATCGTCCTATTTTGTCTATAGTGCCATGTATGTAGGGAAGAACCACACTACCTAATGGTGGCTCTTTATCATTCTCCTTTGGCGGAGTTGGTTTGCTATGTCTTTTAATTGACCGCGTAATATCTTCAGTGCAATAGCCATTCCCTCTGAGAGCTTCGGTCAGTTTCGATGTTTCCGATGTTAAAGAATCTTGATCAGAAATTGAAATAGCTCTGAATACTAGCGAGTTAATAACCGATTTCTTTTGTGCTGGATGGTGATGAGAATTTGCATTTAAGTATCGATTTGTATGTGTCGGTTTTCTATACACAGAATGTCCTAATGTTCCATTTTCCTTCCTTTGAACACATACATCTAGAAAGGGAATTGTTCCATTAGATTCAATTTCCATCGTGAATTTAATATTATGATGTTGCTGATTAAGGTGGTCCAGAAATATGAGGAGATTATCCTGTCCATGAGGCCAAACAACAAAAGTATCATCAACATATCTAAACCAGTGCTTCGGTTTTAGTGGAGCGGATGTTAGAGCAATATGCTCAAAGGCTTCCATAAAGATATTCGCTATCACAGGTGATAGTGGAGATCCCATAGCTGCCCCTGAAGTTTGTTCATAAAAAGTTCCTTGAAAAATGAAATAAGTAGATGTAAGACAAGCTTCCACTAGGTCTATTAAGTTCTTATCAAGATTATTATTATCCAGTATGTCTGATATATTGGAAATTGAGTCATTGACAGGAACATTTGGGTAAAGTGATTCTACATCGAAACTGACCAAAATATCTTCGGGATCCAACTGGATTGTCTTAAGTTTTTCCACAAAATGTGCAGAGCTTTTAATAAACAAATCTGTTTTTCCAGTAAATCGATTAAGAAAATTTGAAAGATATTTACTAGTTTGTATGTGGGCGAGTCTATTGCACTGACGATCGGTCGAAGTGGTACGTTGTCCTTGTGTATCTTCTTCTTGGAGCTGCTTGGTTTTAATGATTTTTTCTCCGCTGGTGGTAGACTGGATGTGTTGATCAAATTGGTAATGCGTCTTTCTATTCTACTTGTGGGGTCTGCCTTCATAACCTTATAGGTGCTGTTGTCCAAAAGTTGAGTAACCTTTTCCACATATTCTGTTCTGTCCATGACGACTGTGGCGTTGCGTTTATCTGCTGGAAGTACCAGAATGTTTGTGTCTTCGTTTAAGGTCTTCATTGCTGTTTTTTCGGCTGCGGAGAGGTTCGGTGGTTTTGAGTTTTTAATGATCTTCGCTGTCTCATATCTGACTTCATCGGCTTGTTCCACTGGTAATCTTCTGCTTGCTGCTTCAAGAGAAGATACTATGTCTTCTACGGGAATGCTACTCGGTGCTATTGCGAAGTTTTGGCCCTTGGAAAGGACGGAAAGTTCTGCTTCAGATAACGGCTTCGATGATAGGTTGATAACTGTGTTCTGCCGAAGTTTCACTGGATTTTTTCTGTTCAGGAGAGCTTCAAACTTCTTTTGTTGCTAAAGTGTAACTTCTTGATAGATTTTTTCTGCCTGTGCGTTGGTAATGTTGTCCAAAGTTGTAAATGTAGTTCTTTCTAGTCTAGAAGCTAATTTCAGATGAATTTTTAATAGTTTCCGGGCATTTGTATCTAAAGTACGACGTGTTGCCTTAATCCTTTCTCTAACTAATTATATCAGACATACTGGATAATAATAATCTTGATAAGAATTTAATAGACCTAGTGGAAGCTTGTCTTACATCTACTTATTTCATTTTTCAAGGAACTTTTTATGAACAAACTTCAGGAGCAGCTATGGGATCTCCTTTATCACCTGTGGTAGCGAATATCTTTATGGAAGCCTTTGAGCATATTGCTCTAACATCCGCTCCACTAAAACCGAAGCACTGGTTTAGATATGTAGATGATACTTTTGTTGTTTGGCCTCATGGACAGGATAATCTCCTCATATTTCTGGACCACCTTAATCAGCAACATCATAGTATTAAATTCACGATGGAAATTGAATCTAATGGAACAATTCCCTTTCTAGATGTATGTGTTCAAAGGAAGGGAAATGGAACATTAGGACATTTTGTGTATAGAAAACCGACACATACAAATAGATACTTAAATGCAAATTCTCATCACCATCCAGCACAAAAAAAATCGGTTATTAAATCATTAGTATTCAAAGCTACTTTAATTTCTGATCAAGATTCTTTAACATCGGAAACATCGAAACTGACCGAAGCTCTCAGAGGGAATGGTATTGCACTGAAGATATTACGCGTTCAATTAAAAGACATAGCAAACCAACTCCGCCAAAGGAGAATGATAAAGAGCCACCATTAGGTAGTGTGGTTCTTCAGTACATACATGGCACCACAAAGAAAATAGGACGATTACTTCGGCGGTCCAACATACGTACAATCTTCAATACACATAAGAAGATTGGACAATGCTTGCGATCCCCGAAAGATCTTGTACCTTTCCAAACAGAAGGAGTATATAAAATTCCTTGCTCCTGTGGAGAAGTGTATGTGGGAGAAACAGGACGCTCAATATCAACTAGACTTAAGGAACATGAACGATGTATTAAAAAAGCTCATTCAGTGTTCAGATCTGGTGGAGTAAAGATCCCTGAAGATGCCTCGTGCAATCGACGGCGAAACGTCGGATAGTAAGTCCAATTTGACATGATCTAATCCCAAGAACCATGATTTCTTAATTGACCAAAGCCGTGAAAGCTTCCGTTCTATGTTAGGTCTTTCTTTTTGTATGCTATTTGTATACGTTTTCAGTTTTTTACCGACCCTGTATATCTTAAATGAATAATCTGTATAAAATTATTCAGTTATTATTGGTGGCATCTACCTTCCCCCTGGCTCTCCATCTGATAAATACGATCTTCATTGTGCTTCTATAAGAGAGATTCATGAAAAACGCCCATGCTCTATCTACTATATTTCTGTTTACCGGAAGCAAAGTGGTCAATCGACACTGATGGAATGTATGTAAGATGTAGAGAAGATTGTCTTGCCCATCTGCTGGCTGAGACTTATTCTTTTTTAAATATGTGTCAAATAAACAAAGTTCCTAATAACCGCAAAGTATTTTTAGATTTAGTTTTCTCTAATAAGTTAAATGTTAATGTACTTAATATTTTTCCTAACAGTGTGCACCATATTGCACATTGTTTTAATATCTCTGTTGATTATAGGCCTTTTTCATTCGATGAATGTTACTATGATTTTAGGATGGCAAATTTTTATGCCATAAATGATCGTCTAGCCTCTGTTGATTGGGACTTTCATTTTCAGAGTGTGGATCTATGCACGGGCGCTGATTACAGGAGTGTCTTGATCTATTTGTACCTAAAAAACCTTATAGATACTCACCATTTCCGAAATGGTTTAGTCAAATTTTGAAAGATCTTATCTGTAGGAAAAAGGCTGCTCACAGGAGGTATATGTCGACTGGAGCACTTTATGATTACTTACAATTTTCGAGTCTTAGATCAGCTTGCAAAATTGAATACGAAAGGTGTCATGCAGATTATATTCAGATGTGGGTCATAAAAACAATTCGGGAAACTACTCTAATACAATGTTCCTTGATGGAGAATTGGCAGAATGTGGTCAAAAGATTGCTGTTCTATTTGCAAATTTTTTTTGTAGCGTCTACGATGGTTCGGTCGTTTCAGTGCCTAATTATACTTTTGAGCAAACACTTGATATTTCAATTCAAGGTTTTACTCTTTCAGATGTGTTTTCTAGAATTGATGAACTCCCTATAAGTTGTCCTGTGGCCCTGACCATGTACAAAATACCTTTCTTAAAAAGTGTATATTCACAATAAGTAAGCCTTTGCAACTGTTGTTTAACTTATCTATAAAGTCCTCTTCATTTGCTGATTTATGGAAGCGAAGCTTTATTATTCCTGTTTTCAAAAGTGGCAATTCAGAGGATATCAAAAATTACAAGGGAATATGTAACCAATGTGCTATTGCTAAGTTATTTGATAGTTTGGTGTTCGATCAACTCTCTCGGAAGTGCAGGGGCTTGATTGGTGATGGTCAGTCTGGATTCACTAATGGCAGATCCACCACAAGTAATTTGGTAAAGTAACAGGTTCAGTTATTGGAGGCGCTGCTGGAGGGGGAATCCCAAGTTGATGCTATTTACACCGACTTCTCTAAGGCCTTCGACCGGGTCAGTTTTGACCTATTGTTGGCAAAGCTGGGCGCTATCGGCGTTCATCCCCATCTGGTGGCATGGTTGAGGAGTTTTCTGACTGGAAGGGTGCAAAGTGTAAAAATTAACAACTTTATCTCCAAATCAATTGATGTTCTCTCCCCAGGGATCCCACTGTGCCCCTCTACTGTTCTATCTATTTCTCAATGATATAGTAATAGTTGTCAAATTTTCATAGGTGAGTATGTTCGCGGATGACTTAAAGTTGTACAGACCGATTGATCAGCTGGAAGATTCACAGGCCCTACAAAATGACCTAGATGCTTTCTATGAATAGACAATAATTAATAATTTATCGCTCAATGTTAGTAAATGCTGTTACATAACTTTCCGGAAGGGTTCTAAGAGCTTTGAATCCACATACATCATTAATGGTGACCATCTCAAGTATGTTGATATTGTAAAGGATTTAGGTGTTTGGTTTGATGAAAAGCTGTACTTCAACGAACATTGAAGAGTAGGTGGCGTTCGAGTAGCTAACATTCACTATACTGCCGCTCCTGCTTTTTTCAATTATTTTGTACGAAAAACTGTGTTTAGACTAAAATAAAGAAGTTTTTCTAGTGTCTTTTGTGACTTAGTGCGAACGCAATAGAGGAATTGGGTTTATATCTACACTAACGTAAGTTAAAAGGAAATTTTGTTATCATGGTTCTGTCTGCGGCCGACCTTGACAAAATTAAGGGTCTTATTGTATCTACCTTGAAGGAACACTTCGAGGAAAAACTAGCCCAGCAGGTTGCGGATAGAGTAAGGGTAGAAATGTCCAACTTTAGATCTATGGTAAAAACTCTAAACAATCAAGTGGAAGTCATCCAAGATAAAAATAGAACTCTGGAAGCCATGTTGGATTCATGCGAGCAATGATCGCGCAGTTTAAACGTGATAAATGATTTGGGAACATGTAGAATATTATAACTTATGTTATTTTGTTTACAAAACGTTCGTTCACTGTTTTTTTTTTTTTGAGAAGTTAGTGTTAGGATGTTATGATTTATAATTTTTTTTTCATTTGAGTACATGTTGTGGACATCTAATTCATAATTGCGTGTTTTCCTCAAGACACTTATATTCTGCTTTGCTGGATAAAATTACGTATTTTACTTAATATTATATTAGACTCATTTTACTAATAATTGATGCCTATGTGATGATATTTTTTTGGTTAGAATATACTAGGATTTTTTTTTTGGTTCTCGTACAACAAAGATATTGTAGGTTTATTTTTAAAATCTTATGCAGGTAGCTGTAGGTTTTGGTATATTTTTTTTCATTTTTTATATATTATATAAATTCTACATTCCTTCATTTATATCGTTCTTCTCTAAATCCTTTACGTTTTCTTCTTCTGTGCTGAGAGTTTTTAAATGTCTTTTAGTATAACCCACATCAATATTCGTTCGATAATTTCACATTTCGACAGTTTTAAGGAGTATTACGAAAACAAAAACTTTGAGTTCATAGGTGTCACAGAGAGTTGGTTACGTTCAGATATCTCTAATGAGGCAATTAATTTATAAACCTATAATTTAGAAAGAAATGACAGACAGGACCGTAGAGGGGGAGGTGTGGCTGTTTATATCAAGGACGATCTCAAATATGATGTTATTCTGACCGAAAAGTTTGATTTTTTAGAAAGTATCTGGATAAAGATTTTTTTAAAAAAGTACTAAATTATTATTGGCACTATTTATAGACCTCCAAATTCTGAAATTGCCTCTTTTTTAAATACATTCGAAGACACGTTAATTAATATTTCCTCCTCATATGAAAAAATTTTTTCATAAGCGATTTTAACACGGATATCTTAAATTATGAAAGCCCTTTGACAAGGCAGCTTTTGCAAACTGTGGAACCCTTTAATTTAGAACAAATTATTTTAGAGCCGACTAGAATTACCAATAGAACTCAGTCTTTAATTGATCTTATTTTCACGAATTGCGATAAAGTTGTGAATAAAGGTGTTGTTGATTGCCAGTTTTCTGACCATTGCTCAGTTTTCTGTCAGATTAACTATTCTTGCGACCCTAAACCACCTAATAAAATACTATATAGATCACTAAAAAATATTGATATAAATTTGTTTCAAAGGGACCTGGAAGCAATAACATTTAATGAGATATATAAAATTGAAAATATTGACGAAAAGATAAACTTTTTAAATAATAGTATATTAGCCTTATTTAATAAGCATGCATCTATTAAGCACCTTACTGAACGCAATAAACCTCTCCAGCCATGGATCACAGAAAATATTAATCGCAGAAATGCAGAAATTAAGAGATAAAGCCTTTCGTGATTTTAAATCTAGTAAACTGCCTAGCAAATGGGATTATTATAAATAGTTAAGGAATTTAACAAATAAATCAATTACGAAAAAAAAGCTTATTATAGGCATACCTTTCAAAATAGTTCCATAAAAGATAAGTGGAAAGAGCTTAATAAACTGAGGCCAGTAAACACAAAGGAAATTCCGCAGGTTTTTAAAGACACAAATAAATTTAATTCATTTTTTTTTATAAATTCAACCAAAACAAATAATTCGGTAAATAGCGATCTACTAAATTTTTACTTAAATAACACTAAAAATAATCTGATTTCCTTGTTAACTTTTAATACTGTAACGGACAATGATAGTCTTCAAATTATAATGAAAATTAAAAGTAAAGCTGCGGGCACAGATGATATTAATATAACTTTAATCTTCCTGTGCTGCCCTCATATTATTGGTTTTATAACACACATTGTTAATAAATGTATTCTTCATGAGTATTTTCCTGACATTCGGAAAAAAGCTATTGTCACACCCCTTCCCAAAGTTAGTTCTCCGAAGGATTTAACACAATTTCGTTCAATAAGCATACTTCCAACGTTTTCAAAAATTTTAGAAAGAGTGCTGGAAACTCATATACGCATACATGTTATTCTAAATAATATTAAACCAACGAAACAATCCGGATTTCGCCCTAAACATAGTTGCGCGACGGCAATGGCGGATGTTACTGACGATATCTTTTCCGCTCGAGACAATAACGAAATCACATCATTAATTTTACTGGATTTTAGTAAAGCATTCGATTTTTTAAATCATAAAATATTAATTTCTATGTAACACTATATAGGGTTTTCGGTAAATGCGTCAAACATTATTAAATCATTTCTCTCCAATAGATTTCAACGCGTAAAAATTGATCAAAATTATTCAGATTTTCTTAAAGTTGATTCTGGGGTTCCTCAAGGCAGCATTTTAGGACCTCTTTATTTAGTATCTATACATGCACTTTCCATGCACACTTTAAATACTGTCTGTACGCCGACGATACCCAGCTGTATTTATCTTTTAAACCTTCTGACTATAATCAAGCCATTATTAAAATTAACTTCGATTTAAACCAATTGCTTAAAATATCCTCTAAACACATGCTAAATTTGAATCTGAGCGTTCCTAGGTCGAAAATAGGTCCCTGTTCAGTCCTCGCTGGAACACCCTGTACATAAGTGCAATGTGTTTTCTAAATTAACATCCGTAAGCCGAGCATGATGTTAATTTTATTAATTTTCATGGTGCTCACATTTATACGTGCTATTGAATGTACAAATTATTTTTCGTGCAAAAACTTTCAGTTGCGGATACTTTTCTTCGGAAAGGTATGTTCTGTAAAATTAGCTTAGTTCCATATCATCATATTTAGACTTCAAATATATTATGGTAAACATTCTCCCATTGATAGGAGTCTTCGGTTACTCAATGAGTATGGTGAGTATCTCGATCCATTTGGGTGCACACTAGTTGATTTTAAAAATAGAGTTTTAATTGTGATTTTGTTATTTTAAGTTATATGCAGTAAACGTTTACCTACTACAATTACGTCTTACGAAAACTTACCTTTCTTATGTCTGGACATGGAGTATAGGTAGACACAACCAGTGTTCCGGGGGCTTTTACTGTATCTGTGCCCACCCTAGCCGCCATGCTAAGTGAATCCTTGCCACCATCAACGGCAATTCCTAAAAAAGGAAGAAAAAAAAGTAATTTTTAAGCCTAATCAATAGGTATAGGTTTTCATACTTAACATATAATTTTTAAATGTAAGTTATCAAATACACCATAATGTACTTACCTAACTCAGACATCAGACCACACATAGCTTTGCAGGCGTCATACAAAGCAGCTCCCTCTCCTGGTAACTTTGCAGCCCACATCCAGTTGCCACTGCATTTTACATCTTTTAAATCCGTGATGCCAGCAAACACCAAATTACTGAAATCGTTAGATAGTAGTAGTTAGTAGTAATTTCATACCAAATACAATAATTAATACACACCACATTAATATCACAAGAAGAGGCTCAGTTAACGTTCAAAAATAAATCTTTGCTTGCTCCAGCGACACAAAAAACTTAAATCCCTCAAATGTTATGGCCAAAATATAGGAGGCATGCATACTCAGAAAATCCATTGTTTTATAGTGATAAGGTTCGTGGGGATGGTGTTATGATATTGTGCAATAGAGACCTTAAACCTAGCCTCAAGAAAATTAATGTTTTACCTCTCGGGCAAGTATTTGTAAAAATAAAGTTGGGTTTAAATCAAGTATGGGTAACTTTTGCTTAGCTGAGGGCGTAATTTTAGGGACTTAATCAGGTCGTGAGCCGTAAGTAAGAAATAAGTAGGTAGTAGTGAATAAAAAAGCAATAAAAATGCACACATTTGTTTTATTTATTAATTATAATAGCTTATATAATAAACAAATTAACAAAAACACATAAAAAATGAAATGAAAATTAATGAGAGACTTGAGTTTGAAGCTGAGAAACAAGATGATCAGTACAGGGACCTATTTTCGACCTTCCTTGTATTTTGGAAAAATTCAAAATAGCCAATCGATGTAGTTTTTCTTGTAGAATCCAAAAATATCATCGAAAAAATATTTGAACTAGAAACAAAAGAGTTACGCTATGCATCAGGTGTTTTTTAAATGGAATGTATCGTTTTTTATACGATTTTTGGAAAGAGTGATTTTTTGTATGTCCGTTCTGATTAAAAGATTTGATTTTGCGATAGCTGTTTATATTACATTTTAATGTTTTACAAACTAAAATTTTAGCTTCACCTGTTTAAAATATACGATAGGTTGGTATAGGTGATCAAGGTAAAATGACGTTTGAATGCTTTGTCAATAAAAATTGACATTATTTTAATTATTGTCGAAGTCTTCACCTAAAAATATATATATTTGACTCTGATCGAAAAGAAATACTCTTTGGACGAGAGACTACAGATTGTTATGCTATTTTACAAGTGCCAAGAAAATGCAAGAGAAATTATTGCAAATTTTCATAGAAATATATCCATCAATACAATTCTAAGGATAAAAAACCTATTTGAGGAAAATAAAACTTTACATGATAGAAAAAGAAATATACAAAGAAGAAGAAATCGAGACCAGGCCATTATAAATTATTTTCAAGTTAATCCAACCAAATCTATTTCGGATGCAGTTCGGGAAGTTCAGTACGGTGGCGGTGTAAGGCGCAGAAGAGTTACCCGAGGGACTGTTCACAGGACTCTGAAAATTCATAAATTTAGGCCTTTTCGTATCCTTCCACTTCAGCACCTAACACCGGCACAAAAAGAACTTCGCTTCCAATTTGTTTCTCAAATGGTAATTAGGCAAGAAAACGAAGACCCTGATTTATTCAAAAATATTGTGTGGACCGACGAAGCTACTTTCACAACATCGGGAGTATTCAACAGAAATAATAGTCACCACTGGGCTGTTGAAAATCCAAAAAAGTTCCCAGACTATTAAATTTCAAGGGAGGAATTTTATTCATGTTTGGTGTGGGATAAAAAGCAATAAAATTTTGGGACCAATTTTTTTTAACGGGACTTTAAATGGGCACAGATATTATAAGTTTTTAGAAAACGAAATTGAAAATTTTTTGGAAGACTTACCATTGGCAGAATATCAGAATTTAATTTGGCAACATGATGGAGCGCCTCCTCATGCCGTGCATGATGTGGTTCAATTTTTAAATCGGCGCCATAACGAATGGATAGGGCGAAATGGAACATATGCTTGGCTGCCCAATAGCCCCGACCTCTCAGTTCCGGATACATTTCTTTGGGGCCATTTGAAGAACGTCGTATACAGACAACGAAACGAAAATATTCAAGAGATCATGGGAAAAATTGTCGATGAAATAAACCGCCTTAACCAGGAAAATCATATTGTAACAGCAAGTTTAGAAAGGCCACAAAGGGGTTATCGATGTTGTTTCGAGAAAAACGGCGATCACATTGAAAACTGTTATTAGTAGTTTTATTTTATTATTTAATAATTATTTTTTATTGAATTTCTTTTTCTATCATGTAAAGTTTTATTTTCCTCAAATAGGTTTTTTATCCTTAGAATTGTATTGATGGATATATTTCTATGAAAATTTGCAATAAATCTTCTTCTTGCTTCTCTTGCATTTTCTTGGCACTTGTAAAATAGCATAACAATCTGTAGTCTCTCGTCCAAAGAGTATTTTATTTCGATCAGAGTCAAATATATATTTTTTAGGTGAAGAGTTCGACAATAATTAAAATAATGTCAATTTTTATTGACAAAGCATTCAAACGTCATTTTACCTTGATCACCTATACCAACCTATGGTATATTTTAAACAGGTGAAGCTAAAATTTTAGTTTGTAAAACATTAAAATGTAATATAAACAGCTATCGCAAAATCAAATCTTTTAATCAGAACGGACATAAAAAAAATCACTCTTTCCAAAAATCGTATAAAAAACGATACATTCCATTTAAAAAACACCTGATGCATAGCGTAACTCTTTTGTTTCTGGTTCAAATATTTTTTCGATGATATTTTTGGATTCTACAAGAAAAAATACATCGATTGGCTATTTTGAATTTTTCCAAAATACAAGGAAGGTCGAAAATAGGTCCCTGTTCAGTCCTCGCTGGAACACCCTGTACATAAGTGCATTGTGTTTTCTAAATTAACATCCGTAAGCCGAGCATGATGTTAATTTTATTAATTTTCATGGTGCTCACATTTATACGTGCTATTGAATGTACAAATTATTTTTCGTGCAAAAACTCTCAGTTGCGGATACTTTTCTTCGGAAAGGTATGTTCTGTAAAATTAGCTTAGTTCCATATCATCATATTTAGACTTCAAATATGAGTCTCTTGAAGTTCGATCAACCCCATTTGTAGGTGAAGCGAAGCATCTTCCACATTACACTTACAAGGATTTGCAAAATATTGAAAGTGCTATCCATATTCTTAAAATCGGAAAACCGATCAGTGAATTGCTCTGACAGCAGTTTCAGTTCTTCAGCAAAGCGACCGTATTCAATGTTTTCGTGACTGGATAATGTTAAAAAATGAAAACAGTTTGTGCTTCCCACAAGCGAATTTTGTTTTGAAATGCTTTAAGATGACTGTACAGCTGATTTACCAATTGCTCTTATTTGTGAAGCTTCAAGTTTAGGTAGTTTAAGTGTCCTGTGATGTCTAGCAGGAATGCCAAGTCACAAAGCCATATTGGATCACAAATTTGCGGCAACGTTTTCTCTTTCATTTCCATAAAATCGGCTAGTTCTTTTCTAAGGTCATAAGATATTTTTAGCATTTTATCTTTCTTCGCCACCTTACTTCGCACTAGTATGTCACATCATCGTGTTCTGAAATAGTTGCATTTTATCACTAGCCATCATATATATATATATATATATATATATATATATATATATATATATATATATATATATATATATATATATATATATATATATATATATATATATATATATATATATATATATATATATATATATATATATATATATATATATATATATACATATATATATATTAAAGAGAAGGGTAGTCTTGACCGACTAGTTGAACAACAAGTAACCTAATTCTTGGGGTATCGGTCCTAATTTAGGGCTAGATTTAAATTGCTTTTAAGCTACGCCAAGCTTTCGGTAATGATTATTACCTTCTTCAGGGCTGCAATATAAGAAGAAATTTGTTTTTTATCTCTGTATGCACATTAATTAGAATTTGAGGATTTTTAGAAAAAAAAATAGAAAATTGTACTCACTGCTTTGCAATTAGTATCGATAACTTCTTGCGAAAAACAAACACACTTTGACCTTAACATTAAAATTAGATTTTACCTACTGGCAGGAATTCCTGTTCTCCATATATTTTTATATGGAAATACGAAGCAAGTAAATTTCTTATGTAGGTTTTTTTTGACCTGTAAAGAATGTTATAGTACGTTCTTATAGTCAGTCTCTTCAATTCGAGTAGTTTGTCGTGGGCATAAATTCCACTTTTAATTTATACTTGTTCTGGTTTGATTAAGATATTTCTCAGCTACTGATTTTTCTTTGTATCTGGATGTATATCGATGTGATTACATAGCTAAATCCTAGATCTGTGTTTCAATCATCCTGACAGAACGTACTATAACATTCTTTACATGTCAAAAAAAAACCTACATAAGAAATTTGCTTGCTTCGTATTTCAATATAAAAATATATGGAGAACAGGAATTCCTGCCAGTAGGTAAAATCTAATTTTAATGTTAAGGTCAAAGTGTGTTTGTTTTTCGCAAGAAGTTATCGATACTAATTGCAAAGCAGTGAGTACAACTTTCTATTTTTTTTTTCTAAAAATCCTCAAATTCTAATTAATATGCATACAGAGATAAAAAACAAATTTCTTCTCATATTGCAGCCCTGAAGAAGGTAATAATCATTACCGAAAGCTTGGCGTAGCTTAAAAGCAATTTAAATCTAGCCCTAAATTAGGACCGATACCCCAATAATTAGGTTACTTGTATATATATATATATATATATATATATATATATATATATATATATATATATATATATATATTATACTTTCTCACGCTCTGTCTTCTTTTCTGGGCACAAAAGTTCTGCAACTGCAATGACTTCGATGTTTTGGAACTAACTATAAAACTAGCTTTAACTAGATTTGATCTTTGTGAATGGAACATTTGTTGCTGTTTCTCTAAATAGGTAATGAGTTTTTTAATTTCATCCTTTCTTAACTGACCCGTAAGTAAATTATATTGAGCGAAATGCTTGCTGGCGTAATGCCACTTCATACTGTATTCTTTTAAAACAGAAATTGTTTCACTGCACAACACATAGGATTACCACTGTGAATGATGAAAAAGTATTAATCAGTCCATTTGTTTTGAAATTGACGACATTCTGTGTCCACTTTCCGCTTTTTTAAACCAGACATCTTGATAGAAACTTTTTCTTTTGAGCTGAATTTGCTTGAATATTTCCTGCGTCTTTTCTTATTAATTTCTAAAAAGTAATGAGCTGACATATTACCCGCAATAAGGAACCGCAATATAGAACTCTCGGATCGAGAGTCTGAATGGTACGCGAATATGAGATGCGAGCGCTCAGAGCTAACTGTTATCCATAACGCATCGCTCAGAGCGCTTCGAAGTCATCGGGCGACATCCCGAATGTTTATCTGTTTGTCTCTTTCTAACGACTATTTCTGACTCAATCTGTGGCGTTCAACTGCGTACGCTTATTATAGATTTATTTATAAATTTTCGTCTGTATGATTTGAAGAATACAGTTTTAGGTTGGTTGACAGTAATTACAAATAAACTATGGGTGCTAAATCTTTTTTGCGCGTTATTTGAAATTTCTGAATCTCTCGCGGATTGAAGGGCCGGATCCAGGCCGGGGATGCCCATATACGGTTTAGATGGAGGTATATAATTTACCTCCCAGTTCGGTTAATGAAAAATATGAATATCATTGTATCACACTAGAACAAATCTATGATCAGTTCTCCTGTCGAAGACAACAATTTATAGTTATTATAACATTCTGAAGTACAGTGGATTAACGGTGAAGAAGGCCTCTTGCTTTATCTTCGGAAGCCTCCCCAGGAGTTGTAGTGGCGCGATGCTTTAGCTTTCTCAATTTACTACAAGTTAATAGCTATTCTGATTATAGAAATGCATTTCTCGATTTACTATTTTCTCATTTCCCAGACTGTGATTGCCAGCCAGCGATTGATATCATCTCTCCAGGTAACTTTCATCACAATGCATATATTTTTTGTTTAAATGTAAAATATTTTAGCAACTTGGATTATGATGAGTTTTATTTTGAGTTTAAAAACGCTGATTAGCAGACTGGAAACGATTTCTTGGTATCTGTTGATTGGTGGTGTGAATATCAATATGGCTTTAGAGTCTTTTTGCAACATTTTGAAGTTTGTTTGTTCCCATCAAGCGACTAAAAAACTCAAATTTCCCTAAATTGTAAAGTACTGAGCTTAAAAATCTTGTTATTAGCACAGTTTAAGGAAAGAAACAATTCTTTTACCCTTTTGTTGTGCTCTCAACAGGCGGCTTTTTTTGCGATGGGTCGTAAATCCCAGCGAACACCTAGATGTGAGATATACGAGGCTTCGCGTTATTTTATCGCAATGAATACATCTACGAGGAGCGATCAATAACTGTATTAGTTACTTTAGGTGGTCATATTAATATTTAGAGTATGTAGATGTTCAACTGAATAAAAGGGTAACTTATGGACTAAATTTGATAGGTATTAACAACAAATGTAAAATAAAATAGTATTAATTATATTTGCGAAATGATGCAAAGAACTTCCAACAATTAGTTTATTCTAATTTAAATTACAAACATTATTATCAGAACGACAATCAATACGTTCTCGACAGGATATCAAAATCGATTGTACTTCAAAAACAGTCTACCAAGCTCTTAGAAATATAGAATGAGAATACATGTTCCTTAAAAAAAGCAATATCTTAATAGCATAACACTTAAATGGCTAATTCTAAACATTAATGGTCGTAAATATAATAGGTGGCATAACGTGAACTGGGTCTCGTTTGGCGCCGATATCAAATGTTCAAATTCCAAGGGGATTAATATTTTTTAAATGTTTTAAATGGATTCATGATAACTTCCAATGCCAGGGTTTTAACGCTCACGTACATAGAACCAAACCACAAAACTGTTAAGCATTTATATTAAATAAGTTTTATATGAAAGCCATATTGTTGCCATTAAATCCCTTTATTGAACAGTTTGCTCCCAACATCCCATATAAAACATTTTGGTTTTAATATTAACATCAAATAGCAATAAGTGCTTTAAAATATAAATTAAAATATTTATAAAGCTTTTTTAAAACTTTTTTGTGTGAATAAATACTGATTGATGCAGCACAGTAAAGAAACCTATTACTATTCTATGGTACAAAAACGGATTTTCGTGAAAATAAGTGGTGAAATATATGATTTAAACGGTTACTTTGAATATCAGAAGCAAGGTAAATATCTTAAAATAGGGAATAGACAATTTACAACCCCACACAAGCCACCGTCCCAAAAATGTAGCAAATCGTTTTCCACTTCAAGTTGCATTGGACACTTAAGACAAGAAACCTTTCCCTGTTAAGACTGAGGCGTAAGAAAACTGTTTTTTTTTTTATTTTTGAAATAAACTACCCCTAATTTTGGCGATAGGTAAATAAACAAAAAAATATTGATATTTAAAAGAACTCAAATTGAACACAATCGTTTCGTGCTAGGCTAGGCAGGAGTCATTTATAGTTTTGAAGGCTGAATGTAAATTTTTAGAGCAAAACTAGTAATGGTATATTATTAACATACAAAACTTGAGAAAAATCGTTATAGTCGTTTTTGAGAAAATCTATTTTTCGTATTTTTCTTCAAGTAAACTACCCTATTTTATTAGTAAATTTTAGAGGTAGGTAAAAATACAAAAAAAAAACAGGTTTATTGATTGTAGCGCTGTCTTTTTCAGCATCAAGGAATGGTTTAGGAAAGTTTTCGTAAAAATTTCAATTTCGACTTTGTCCCTCAAAAGTAAAAATAATCTCTTAACGGCTAGGCTAGCTTTTAAACAAGATTTCCGCTTTTAAATGAAATTAAAATATGTGTTGATTCACAGGTATTGTAAAATTGTTAGTTTTGGGTTTTGTTTATTTAAAGTTAAGAGTCCTGATTTGTCTATTAGCAGATTTAAGAGTGTAATAAATTCTTACTCTGATATACAAAGTGCGCAGATACTGAAGAGGGAAATGATGACATGAATGTGAAAATAATATATGTGATAGTTTTTCTAATAAACTGTTTCCTACTCATACCTGTATACAAACATCGTTAAAATATTTAACAAAAATATTTTCTAAGGAAATTAAGTAACTTAAAAAATCATTTGGAGGTACTGTTAAACCCCCAAACGATCGTTGGCTTCCTTCGTATGTATTCAATTGACAAAACCTGTTATATTGTTCCACATTGATCTGGTTGCAATAATCAAGTCATATGTCACATGAATGTTTCAAAAGACCTTTTCGTAAAAGGTAACCCCCACATAAGTTAAAGCATTTCCTTCTTCTGTGTTTAAATTAGAATAATATTAGTACCTTTAAAACTGCTTTTAAATTATCTCCAAAGTTATACATATTACATTTAAACGCACTCTTCCAAATTCTATATTTTTGCTCACCGCGTATAAAGCTTCGTAAACACGTAGGTTTAAAATCTTGAGACACCAGTGGCGGCTCGTCAGGGTAGGCCTCTGAGGCCGCGTCTCACCCCCAAGATAAAGGAAAAGAGAATTTTTTTATATAACTTTTTATCTATTACCAATTAGAAATATACTTTTTAACAGTTTTACAACATAATAACATTAAAAAAAAAACAAAATATAATCCCATAATAAATATTTTAGAAAATAAATTCTGACCACATCAAAAAACCGACCGTGCAATCCGTGCAAACCCATTCCTAAAGAAAGTGCTCTCAAATGAAGCGAAATAATTTTAGCTTGGAAAGTTTCGACTTCTGACCTATTTATCAACGGCCGGTGCCGATGCCGGCGAGAAAGAACTGGCGGAATTTTCCCAAACCGTAACCGCTTGGTAATAATATACAGTTTAGATTTAATAAGAACTTTGTAGATAACTTTATTTGTACCACCCTAATAAGAGACAGTTGCGTATTTAAAGAATCCAAAACTATAAAAGCTCATGGGAATAGTCGTAGACACTTGACCTTAAGTAATTTTCTCAGTAAAAAAATGCAGCCAACCTAAAGGTAAAAGTTCAATAGAACGCCATTGTTTATTTTCTTCTCCCCTATAAATATTTAGTGATGATGTTTGTTTTTGTGAGTATAAAGATTAAAAATGCATACAAATTAAACATTACGTTAAAAAAAGAATCACTCTTTATAATAAGCTATTTAATTATAATTACTATTTAAATCAAACACCAAAATTACATTTTTGAGATTTAAATTGGCCAATATATTTGACCAAAATGTAATGAAAATTAACGAATTTTAAAGGTGCGCAATTTGTTTACGACTATCACAGTGGCGGCTCGTCAGGGTAGGCCTCTGAGGCCGCGCCTCACCCCCAAAATAAAGGAAAAGAGAATTTTTATATAACTTTTTATCTATTACCAATTAGAAATATACTTTTTAACAGTTTTACAACATAATAACATTAAAAAAAAAAAACAAAATATAATCCCATAATAAATATTTTAGAAAATAAATTCTGACCACAACCTCAAGAAAGTGCTCTCGAATGAGGCGAAATAATTTTAGCTTGGAAAGTTTCGACTTCTGACCTATTTATCAACGGCCGGTGCCGATGCCGGCGAGTCACCTGATTACGACAGAGCGGGGGATGGCGATGCACGCGTTTTCTATTGCATTCTTGAGGCGATAAATCTGTAGCTTGGATATGCTTTTATTGGTTATTTAAATCACATGACTAGCGAAATATTCCAACGGCTTCTTTTTACGTGGTGCGTGCGGCTGAGAAAGAAATAGGAAATAGATTGCG